>OZ025249.1:36141155-36372032 GCA_964019135.1 Arenicola marina | reverse complement strand
AACCCGTGGATCCTGATTAGTCTGCTGCGGACTATGCCACCCTATTCCAGCCTGGGAACAGAGCTGGCAGACAATGGGGGTTCTGTATGTGACAATCAGGAGCTTAATGGATGAAAGGCACTATATGGCTCTGAAGTCGTGGCACCCCGCTGTGGCCACATGTCTGTCCATCCAGCGCTATCCGGACGGGGAGAGTTACACGTGAGTCGTTTGACCTGGGACCAGTTTTATATATAGATCTACAGCATATGCCGATCCCCTAGTACTTTCAACCTCCACTCGCGCAGTTCCAACACAATCGCGCAGTTTCAACATACTTGCGCGCCGTTTCACCCTACACTCGCGCAGTTTCAACACACACACGCGCGGTTTCCACCAACACCCGCGCGGTTTCCACCTACACCCGCGCAGTTTCAACCTGCATGAGCGCAGTTTCAAGCTGCTTTTTCTGTTTCACATACCTTTTGACCGCTACGGCGCCTCATACGAAGGGATTGTTTCATTATTCGAGCATGCCCAGTCAAGCGAATTATGGATATCAAGAATTCGGTCCAGTTTATTCGAATTCTTGATATCAAGAATTGAATTGTTGATATCAAGAATTGAATTGTTGATATCAAGAATTGAATTGTTGATATCAAGAATTGAATTGTTGATATCAAGAATTGAATTGTTGATATCAAGAATTGATTTCTTGATATCAAGAATTGTGTCATTTTTTTATATCAATAATTCAATTCTTGATATCAAGAAATGATTTTCTGCGCAATCTGCCCTCTGGGCAGATAATTTTACTTGTAAGAGAAACAAGACGTATCTGTTATGCGGGGAGCTTAGTACTCTTAAGATTAGTACTTTGAGGTTGATGAGCTATATTTATAATACTTTTTTGATCGATTGTAATGTGTATGACTGCTGTGTAGATAAATCATGGATGATATGGTTATTATAGTAAGCGATTTTAATGTTATAAGAACTTATATGTTTGGCCTTCAACAAAGCCGGCTCCTGTGTTTCGGCATAGGCCTACTAGGCCCCGCATCTTCAATATCACATGTATTAATTTTCAGGGTTTTAGTATTGACTCTTTAATTATTTAAATAGAAATAAACCAGTATGGCACGATATAGCCTTACAGGCTGAAAGTGCCGTTAACCCTATTGGAATCAAATTAAATAGCGCCGTCGCTGTGGCTTAGTGGTAGAGCGCTGGACTACAAAGTGTAACTCTTAATAATTGTTTCAATGATGGTATTCGTAATTATGTTGGCACGCTCAAACTGTGTACCTTTAGAAACCGATCTGTTTTAAACGTCGCTCCGTGGTCGTTCTTCCATGTAAAAGCGAACCACTCAGCATAGCTCATGTATTACTCATGCCTACCATTTACTACAGTACTCTCGTGTGCTGTAACATGGAAGATAGACTCGCTCCGCTGTAGTGTATGTAGATTTATTCATGAGCATTTTATAAATGCTTTAATTATATTTCAAGGAATGCAATCAAGTCTTCCACCGGCCATTGGAAGATACTCTGTATGCTGCTAAATTGTGTGATGAATCCAGGCCGTGGTACTACCTTAACGGGAAAGCCCGGTTGACATTTAACATGGGGTCCTCGGCTGCATGTAATGTTGGTCTACTTGTTTAAGCCGTCTATGAAAGGTCAGGGTCTGGTGATGATATGACCTTCAGCCAGCAGTAAGTATAGCTCAAGGTCTGACTTACATCATGAAAGGAGACGCCGGCATCACAAAAACTAGACAGATGTGACCATCATTTTCGATGTAGACTCATAAGTCTAGGATAGACGCGGCCGAGGACAAAGTACAGAGCCGCTAAGCCTTCACACTTACCCCCTTTCCACCAAAGCTAAGCAAGTGTCATCTCAACTAACGTTAATGCCCTTTATGCTATAGTTTTAAAAACTGGAATCATGATCAGGTTTACCGCCCCCCTCCCCACCATCATTCTACCGCCCAATCCCCCCTCCCACCCCCCGTATCCCCCTATCCACTCCTCTGCCCGCTTTCCTCATGTCGGCTGCCAAATCCTAACTCCTCTTAGCCTCTGTGACTTTGATGTAATTGACCAAGGACACGTTCCTGTCATACGGTAAGCCTATGCCAGCGAGAGAGAAGCGCGCGCCGCAAACCCAAAGACCCTGAGACACCTTGCCTCACACACGACTATCCGACGCTTAAACTGAATCGCCCGACATCCTCAAAGATAGAACGTGGATCGCTCATGTCCAGATCCCGTGCCTGACCGGTGTGGGACAGCGACCAAACGAATGATGACTGATTCCCACTTGTACAGCAATACAAGCAGTGGCGGATCTAGGGGGGGGGGCGTAGGAGGGTTGCAATCCCCCCCCCCCTTGGCAACCTGAACATACACTGTTAAAGTCGGGTTTTCTGAGGCTTCCCCCCCCCCCGGTCGCAAGTTTTCAGACCCCCCGCCGCCCCCCCCCCCCGGTCACAAGTCTTCAGAGCACCCCCCCCCCCCCCGGGTCGCAAGTTTTTCAGAGCGCACACTACTCGGTCGGGAGTTTCAGAGAGCAACCCTCCCCCCCCCCCCCCCCTTGGCAAATTCCTAGATCCGCCCCATGACAAGGAAGGAAGCTTTCACCAGAAGTAGCATTGCGAAAGCCTAAGGATCACAGTCTAGTCATTAATCACCGCCTTCTAGCACTTGCCAACGACACATGTATACAACGCAGAGCAAGATTTACTGGCGGACGACCCATTACCATGTGTTGGACGTCTCTCAAACGTCTCTCGAAGCCAAAGACAACAGTCCCAGGGGTTAGTGTCGCAGTTACAGTGAGTGCTGAGCTCACCCTGCTCTTCCACTCTTGGGGTATGAGCAGAAATGCGCTCGCCCAATGTTGACTACATATTTTTAGCGTAATCCGCACAAGTTGCAAGTTCTGTTATCTCAGGCCAACGACGGTGATAGAAAGCTGCACGTGACATGCATGAAACGTATTTGATCTAGAGTGGTGATGATTCCACCTTGCTGTCGATCCAGGTTCCACGAAACACTACATTATTTCTTGTTATATTTGCAACGCCTCCGCATTGCCCAACAGTCAACAGCGCGTCCGTCTACTGAAGTTAGTACTTGTCCGAGTAAGCAATACCTACCAAGGCCTTTCTGGTACAAGATTCTGTAGTTGGTAATGGTCCATTTGCCCGTACGTTAGCTAAAAAGTAATGCATTTGCGCACTATTTGAGAAATTGGATCAGCGCAAATGTTGGTCTTTAGTAGTTGGTAGTTTTGATTACAGACAGATAAAAAAAGAAAACGGCCATGGATTTCATCCGTTTCTCAATCAATGTCTCATCAGAGATAAAAGCCCCACTTTTGAGCTTTGTTTTGTGACGCGTATTACCTTCAGCCGGTGGTGGTTCTGCTTGGTCTTCCTCAAGCGGATAATAAAGCATTGGTTAAGATTACTAGAAATGTCGGAAGACAGGCTCCTAAAGAATTGTTACCACATGTCACTGCAATTATCCGATAATGACATTATAGCATGGGCGTCTGGTGTAAAGGCCACACTCCTCAAGTTTGGTTTTCGCTTTTCCTGGTCTGCACAAGGGGTAGGATATTCTATGACCTTCTTGTAACAGTTCAAGCAAAGAGTAAGAGATTGTGCCGTTCAGGACTGGCGCGGAGTAATTGACGAGAGCCAATATCTCAGCTAATATTGTCTGTTCAAACAGAAAATAGATTTAGAATTGTATTTGGACAATATGTCAAGCTATATTCTGCGTAAGTCCTTGTCAAATTTCAGATGCAGAATCGGCGGTTTTAGCCGAACAGACGCCACCGTCGAAGGGTGTGTATGTGAACATTGTATCCAAATAGTTAATAACGAGGGTGAGGTGTCTGACGCAAGATTTAATTGAAACCATGTTCTGTTCATATGCCCATTGTTTAAGGGCCTAAGAGAGGAATTCATTGCGCCGATCCAACCCAGAGGATCCCCTTCTCAACGGTTCATTACTGTCATGCAATCAAGGAAGTCAAATAACATTCGCAGTTTAGCCATCTTTATCCATTTGGCGATGAAGCGTTATACTGTGCACTATCACCCAAGAGTGATCCGTCATCGTCAGCACAACGTAACAGCGTAACCACCAAATGTAATCTATATTTGTGAATGTACATACCATGGGCCCCTGGCCTTAGAGTATTCAATAGACACCACAGAGCTGTGCCAGCGATGCACTTACATCACAGCCAGCGGCATTTCCATCAAGTTCAACATAAACTGTCATAGTTTATCCTCGAACTCACATTCTTGGACAAACCATATTAATTAATTTGTACACAAAAATGGGAGATTGGATTGAAGAAGGGAGCCTGGCCCAGACAGATATCGCGCATGGCCACAGTTGGGATTCATTAAGCATCATGGCCGCATGCTTCAGTTGTACATTGCCACAATAGGGTGCAATCGAAAAACGCTTTTAATTATTTGCCGATGTCTTAATTTTTATCATTTTCCAAGCTGTGTCAGGGGCCTGATGTTTGCTTGACAGTGCTGCCAGCTGCCCTGTGGTGATACAACAAAGGCGGATTCAGGGGTGTAGACCTTCTCCCCCCCTAGTCACAAGTTTTCAGTGGAGCGCCCCCTCCCTCCCCCCCTCCTCAGTCGTCAAAAAAATGTGGTGGAGCCCCCGGTCGTAATTTTTTTCAGAGCCCATCCCGATCGCAAGTGTTCCGTGGACTCCCCCCTTTATGACTTCCTGCATCCGTCCCTGTACCTGGTTGGCAGACTCTAGGTGTCGCTAGGTGTCGTGGACTGATCCCGGGGGTGCGTACCGTATGGATGTCGACCGTGGCGCACGCGATACGGTACGACATCCATACGGTACGACATCCATACGGTACGACATCCATACGGTACGACATCCATACGGTACGACATATACGAATTGGAACTTGACGGATATGGCGCGAGAAAGCAGTCCCGCAGGATAATAATAATCTGTGGAATACGAGTCTCTTCTGTAATACTTATCGAGGCGTAATAATTATCCATATCTTACGCTATTTACACTGTGCTGTTTTTTCTAAAATATGGTTAATTATTTGCATGCAATCAGTGCATAGGCCAGCAACAACTGGAAATAATGTGGTGTGATCAATGGCGTTCCATAGCGAGTACAGACAGGGCGACCAAAATTGTACGCGGCGGTCGACGGTGATGCGGAACTCGTCCCTGGTATGTATGCTCACTACGTCGAGTGGGGCTGGTATTTGGCCTGGCGTAATAGTGGGTCTAATGTTTGGTCGGCAGCACTCCGAAATAGTTCTGTGGGTTGGGGGGAATGGGGTGGGGTGGTAGCACCGCTGTTTACCACCGAGCTAATTACATGACATAAAAGACGGACAAGCAGGGTTCCCGAGTCGTTATAATCAGCGGCGTTTATGGATTGAGGGGCAAATTAATTACCAGCTGGGTACGCATCCCCAAAGCGTTGGTAGCGCCAGGGTTGTAGATCTTTACTTAATCAGCATAATGAGCTGTCATACGTCGACATTTAGATTTTCATTAGCCCTTAAGCAAGCGGTATCGGCCTCATTCATTAGCTTAAAGAAGCAGTCGGCAGTCGAGTAGGCCGGAGGGCAAAGCGTTACACCTAGGTAGGGGATAAGACCACATTTCGACCGATCCTCACCGATGAATTTATTCGACCTTTTTCTGCCGTTTTTAGGTGGGTCATTTAGATGACGAGCGCTGTGTCAAACGGACGTCGGGTATTTAAATGTCTATTAAAATGTTTAATGTGCGATACGGGCCCGTCACGTCAAGGGAAGCCTGATACGAAACAAAACTCCATTAAAAGTGCCATTAATGCATATCGGTATGAGGAACGTCCTGATTTCACATACTTACTATTGTGAAACATAGTGCTTGACAACTTTACGAATCTCAATGTATAAGCAGGCCCGTCAGAAGCGGGTGTAGGGGGTGGTGGCCTTCAGTCAACGACTTCAAAAATAGCAGCCATCCTGAAAAAGGCATGACTGACGCATAGAATTCTTGGAAATATTTTGGTGTTATCTTGATTAATTACAGTTTGTGAGCCTGGCTAAAGTACACCCACAACATAAACAGTTTCCTTTACATAAAGACAATAAAATCGTACGTGTAATTACTGTCTGCACAGTACGTCATCTTCGCATCTTGCAAACACTAAGATTCAGCGAAGTCTTTCATTCCAACAATTCTGAATTGTTGGATTCAAGCAATTTAAATATGAGGATCCGATTTATACGTCACCCCCCCCCCCTAACGCCCCCCCAAACGCCCCGCCCCTCGGTTCCCTCCGGGTCATCAAGTCAAACTGTCGACGACCATATGCCAGTGTCCTTACCTTGACCTGCCAAACGTCACCCGATTTACGTCCCAAGGATCAGCAGTGGGCTTATTTATCAGGGACGCTTTAATCAGGCGGGAATCCTTTATTCGCGTTGTGGGACGTCTCATTCCACTGCACGTGGGAGGGGCCGAGGACATTACGGAGCTTTGCAGGATGACCTTGTCTTACATTCAGCTGCCCCGGCTGTTCATCCAACCATCACCTGTCCACACCAGTCACCTAGGAAAGACAGCAGGGAAGATATTGGCAATTAAAACGATGACAGGGTTTTTACCACATCAATATGAATGAACATAGCGTTACCACAATGTAGTGGACAAGGCAAAAGTTGACTCTCCTTTGAGCCTTGATTTCGCTGCCACGACTACTGTTGATACCCGAAGGCAACAACTCCTTGTCCTGTGCGTTCAAACAAAGCAGGAACACTGCAAAATTTGCAATTTTTCTCTATAGTATACTATAGTAGTGTAGTCTAAATTTGAACATAAGACGTATCGTTGTCCTGCTTTTGCTAGGGTGAATGCGGGACTTGACTACATGGCTTCGAAATAAGGGCCGGCTCGATAGCTCAGTGGGCTAGGGCGCTGGTATTCAGCGCTCTGGCCACCTGAGAGCCTAAAAGGCACGTGGATCGGTGGTTCGAGCCCCGCTGTGGCCATGTCCGTGTGGTCGCAGGAGAAAGATGCCATGTCTTCCTTCGCAAAGATTAGGGGGTTACCCCCGGGGACATGGCTCCACTCCTCCTTCCTTCGCCCATTGACACGATATGAGCAAAGGGGTTAAAGTGTCCTGAATATACAGCCAACCAACCAATCAAAATATGACTCTCGCTTGGCAGGCATCTGGCCAGGGGAAGGAGGGGCTGGGGAACGAAAACGATATAGCCACTCAGAGATGGATGTTTCACCCTATTTTTTAAGCTGTAAGGCGCTTTCAGTCTCTTCCACTTTTTGGCGGTAGGTTCGGACAACATGGGTGTGTCTAGGTGCAATTTTAAAAGCAGCCTGGGTGCAACAACAATGACGTGTGAAAATGTCATTAGGCGTTACTCTCAGGGGAAATTGCTTGCAAACAATACGACTGCCTCAGCGTTTGAAACGAGCGAAAGCCTCCTAAATGAGGTGGAAACAAGGAAATAAGGCAATTATCGCCATGATATAGCGAAGCTTCGCACAATTCACACGTAAGTACAATATCCACTTTCAAGTGCAGAGGCAGCTGAGTTTCAGAAGGCATGTTAATGCCTTTAAATTGCTTTCGCAGCATTGTTATAAAAATGATTATCGCTGGGGATAGAGCAATACGTGTCTTGCACCTTATCACCGATGGTCAAGCACTTCTGCCATGGAGATAATCCTTCTTATAAGTGAAAAGATTTTTAGATGTGGTAATTGGCTTCAGAAACCTGGATGAATCCAGACATAAAAGGAACATTCGTCGTTCACTTTTTTTCTCATATTGTTTGTATTGTGGAGGAAACGCTTTTTTTGGTTGTCATAGCTTCTATGATAAATGTTCGGGTGTTGAGTGCCAGGATTGACCTCAGGTAGGAATACAAGACACTGGCTCTCACACTGCGATTAGACCTCACCTTTGGTCAATGGCTATATAGAAACCTATGAAAGGTACTCAACCAAGGATATGTTTACAACCAAATGTTTGTGAAGTATGAAACAAGCTCATTTGCGATGCCTATAGAAATGAAAAGGAGAACAGTCACTTTCACCACTTTAATTTCAACGCTTTCAGTTATGGAAAGATATAGAGGGGGTATTTTTTATATTTATGCCGTACTAACGATAAAGCCACATAATAACCTGACGGACACACTTTAGCAAACGGCTCATTTGCGCCGCACTATAACAATTGCAATGCATCTACTACTCGGTTATCGGTCTAATGGCTGTTTGCATTCAGACAAGTTCGATATTGTAGCCAGCAAAATTTATAAGATAACGAAAATGCGGATACACCGTTCCAGTATTTATTTATGAAGACACTTTAAAGCCCTTGATACAGGATATAAAACAATACACGCTGCACGGCTGATCCCAACCAAAACTACACACTATTCAAGTTATATCCTACCCCTGCGACCTCTCTCCACTAATAAATGTACACTTGATATAACCAACTTCACAGCTATCTCACCATAAATAATATGGCTGAGAAACCAGATTCCTAAATCGAACTCACTAAAGCCGCGGCTACTGCGGCAAAGTCACGCCCCCTACCGAGTTACCATCCTACTTCCTGTCCTGCTACCCTAACTCCCCTAGCAAGTGCTCTTCTACCTGTCCTGACTTACGCCGCCGTTATTCGCTAGATGGCGCCACTAAACTTGTAAGTCTGCGCGAGAAGGAGCCTGGCCGTTACAAAAATTACGGTTACGGTAAAGGGCATACGCATAGCCAAAAGGCTTTGCTTTAGCTTGCCTTTGAAATGTAAAGAGCAGCTTGCAACGCATCTGCTCCCAGTGTTAAACGTGAATTCAACCATTACCTCCGCGGCTCCTTCGCTTCCTCTACAACTTTTTCCTCGTCTTCATCCTCGTCTTTCTCCACGTCTTATCTCCGCGTATGTATTTCGCCCTGTATCAAGGGCTTTCTTCGCATCGTTCTATATGCCTTTCTTCGCGTCTTTCTCCACGTCTTAATCAGCGTGTTTCTTCTCGTCTTTATCTGTGTCTTCCTTCTCGTCTTTTGCCAACCCTTTTTCGTCGTCTTTCTCTGCGTTTTTCTCCTCGTCTATCCCCACATCTTTCACCGTGTCTTTCGCCACGTCGTTTTACACGTCATTCTCCTCTCAATTCTTCTCGTCTTCTTTGCGTCTTCCTCCTCATTGTTTTCCACAAATTTTCGCTACGTCTTTCTCAACGTCTTTATTTTCGCTACAGCAGACTCACGTGTAAGTACTCACGAACCGTATGAACTTGTTCACGTCGCCGTCAACAAATTTTTTTCTATCTCAAGCGCCATTATAAGCTCCTCCTTCTACATGTAGCCACCACTCGTCAGTTTCTATGGTTGTCCGCCGTCTTTGTTCCGTCGAAACATGAGAGCCATTCATCTGGGCTCCGTCCAAACAGGATGCCGTCATTGTCGAGAGCAATCTCCAGCGGGCGGCGGCGCTGTCGTCGCGCTCTCTCGAGGGACTTCCGGAAGTGACCAGTCCCTCGCTTGACCCAGGATCCTCTGCCAACCCGCAGTTCTATCTCACGTACCACCAATCGACCCTATCCCCCATCTACCCTTCCTCACCCTCCCCTTACCGTCTCTGACGGCACCCTTCCCGTGGCCCAGTAGAAACCAGGCACGGTACTCCTCCGGTAGAGGGTGTGTTTTACATAGAAAGCCCATACGGCGGCTAATTGCGTCCAGTGAGAATAAAGTCTCCCACCCAAGATCTGTAGCCACCACGAGGTCTGATGCAAGGCATATAGCATCTGACTCATGCCATAGATGGACTGATACACACACCACAGAGTCTTGTATAGACCACACAGGGTCTGGTATACACCACACAGCGTCTGGTATACACCACACAGTGTCTGGTATACACCACACAGGGTCTGGTATACACTGACAGGGTCTGGCATACACCACAAAGGGTCTGGTATGCACCACACAGGGTCTGGTATACACCACACAGGGTCTGGTATACACAGAGAGGGTCTGGCATACACCACACAGTCTGGTACGCGCCACACAGGGTTTGGTATACACCACACAGGGTCTGGTATACACCACACAGGGTCTGGTATACACTGACAGGGTCTGGCATACAACACAAAGGGTCTGGTATGCACCACACAGGGTCTGGTATACACCACACAGGGTCTGGTATACACCACACAGGGTCTGGTATACACCACACAGGGTCTGGTATACACCGACAGGGTCTGGCATACAACACAAAGGGTCTGGTATGCACCACACAGGGTCTGGTATACACCACACAGGGTCTGGTATACACCACACAGGGTCTGGTATACACTGACAGGGTCTGGCATACACCACAAAGGGTCTGGTATGCACCACACAGGGTCTGGTATACACCACACAGGGTCTGGTATACACAGAGAGGGTCTGGCATACACCACACAGTCTGGTACGCGCCACACAGGGTTTGGTATACACCACACAGGGTTTAGTATACACCACACAGAGTCTGGTATACACCACAAAGGGTCCGGTACACACCACATAGGGTCTGGTATACACCACACAGGGTATACTATACACCACACAGGGTCTGGTATACACCACACAGGATCTGGGCACCATACAGGCTCTGGTACACACCACACAGGGGAGCCACGATACCATACCCGTAACGTGGCCATGAGTGGGTCTGTTACTCTAACCACGACAGCTTACCCATCATGTGGCCACAAGTGGGTCTGCGACACTGTAGCCACGATATCTTACCCATCATGTGGTCACAAGTGGATCTGTCGCAGTGTGGCCACGATATCTTACCCATCACGTGGTTACAAGTGGGTCTGTCACCATAGTCACGATAGCTTACCCATCCCGGGGCCACAAGTGGATCTGTCACACCGTGGCCACGATATCTTACCGGCCACGTGGCCACAGGTGGGTCTGTCACACGATAGCAACGATATCTTATCCATCACTGGCCACAAGTGGATCTGTCACACTCTGGCCACGATATCTTCCCCATCACTTGGCCACAAGTGGGTCTTTCACACCATAGTCACGATAGCCTACCCATCACGGGGCCACAAGTGCATCTGTCACACCGTGGCCACGATATCTTACCGGTCACGTGGCCATAAGTGGGTCTGTCACACGATAGCCACCATATCTTATCCATCACTGGCCACAAGTGGATCTGTCACACTGTGGCCACGATATCTTACCTTCTTGGAGCTTTGCCGAACCTAACATTGTTTAAACACGTTTTTCGGCCTTGGATATGGCGGCACTCGATATGGACCGGGTGCGCGAGCAGTGGGTGTGCGTGGCAGGGGCAGTTGTCGGGAGGTGTAATTGCATAAAGACGGATAAAGAGAGTTACAGTGTAGGAATGGCAGTGACGCTGTGGGGAAGCAGCTACGCAGGGGGTGATTTCGTTTGGCAGGCTCATGAAAAAAATCGGGCATTGGCAAGCGTCTCCCTTTGCGCTGTTGTAATCTTCCAATTTAATTACCATCTACGGGCTAAACGTTTTGCCTACTTTTACCCGCTTACAAAAATATTATTGATGCGCATGGCGACCGAGAGATTATTTTTAAGCAACACGTTTTTGTCATTAGAAAATTAGGTGCTTCGGCATTCGCCAGGATGAAGCAAAATAGAAGTGAGTGGAGGGAAGGGTAGGAGCGGGTAGGGGGGGGGGGGGTTAAGCCCGCAACAATTAGTTTTCGGTGTGATGCTGATGCTATTTTTCACTAATTATATTTATGCTTTGATTTAGTTGACAATACACCATTGGGAGAAAAATAGTAACTTGTCATGTAGTTCGGCTTTGTTATTGACTAGTGGATTGGTCTTGTAGCTCGGCTTTATATTATTGACTAGTCTGTGTTGGTCTTGTAGTTCGTCTTGATGTTATTGACTAGTCTGGGTTGGTCTTGTATTTCGGCTTTATGTTTATCTGTCTGTCGTGAGTGGCCACACAGCTCGGCACCGATTATTGCCTACTTCCTGTCTACTGCATGACGTGTATGGCACCCTCTGGGGGACTGCTCGTCAGTCACACAACACTCCGGCGTCAAGAGCCGAAACAGTTGCTGTTTTTCTCTCTATTCCAAGCGAAGACAGAGTTTCTTTCATCGATATCAAGGGCATTATCTTCCCAGTCATTCAAAGCAGCCTGTGGCAGTTATTCCGGGCGGCACTCGTATCAGGAAATTAATTTCAATCTTATTCTGAAACCGCCTCACGGAAACCACCAATCTCTGCCAGTAGGAGACGCTCTCTGGGACCAACGACAGGTCAGTAGCCTCGGACGGAGAAGTCGATGAGCGGTGTGTACCCCACACAGGCCAGGGTGGCAGTCGGGGTGGTGGGGTGGGTTGGGGTGGGGTGGGAAGGGGACAGGGGACAGGGGCTTTGGCCGGCCTCAGCTGGGCCTATGATTGATGCAATGCCGAGAGGAAACTCAGCACCTTGTCTCGTTGAGACCATTTCATTCGGGGATTGTTGATCCCCTCAACCACTGTGTGTTCTGTTTTTTCGTTTCTTAAGGCATTAGCTGCCGCCGACGGACGCCTCAGTTGGCGCATTTCTTTGGTAACCCGGGTGTATCCCTACAGTGGACCGAATACGCAAATTACGCATCGGTTCACCGCCCGACACTTCTTTCACCCGGGTATGGGTGCGCGCGCATGCATTCGGTATGCCGATGTGCCCCGTTCTAAACAGCACGGGGCATTCAGGAGAAGATGGCGGCTGATTGAAAGGTGATACGAGTAGGTTGGTTCCAGTGCCTGACAGTCTAATCGATTCAACTCTTTCAGGAAGAGAAGAGCTCATCCAAGAAGAGAGACTATGAGCGATGAATCGATCGCTTCAGACGAGTTGGAAGTGTAGTTTTAATATGTCGAAAGAAAACTCACTTATTGCTCACAACTTATCGCCCATATCCATATATTATCGCTCAACATTAACAGACAGATACATGGTTAACTACATATGTGGGCCATCATATACCCCGCACATGCCTTTCAAATAACAAAATAAGGTCTTACATAAGTTTCATATAATTTTATTCGTTGTTTCATTCATGTATTTCCCCCTTAAACCTATTTGATCACACTGAGTGAATGTTGCATAGTCAGCTTCCGCCATCTTGGAATAGCATCTACCTCTTCTCTCTTCCACCTACCTGGGCGGAAGAGTAGAACAGGGTCTTGCAGCAAGAGAAGAGGCGAAACGATCGCATGGCAAGTGCTCTTGTAGAAGAGGTGGAGTTTGGAAGAGGCGAATCGATCACGCTCTTAATGTGAACGGTGTGTGCATTTTATTGCAATAGGCATATCCCTATCGGCACACTCGGAAGTTCCCTGTCACGTGTTGCTTGCCCGGGGCGGGATACGGAGCCTGGCTCAAAGAAATGCGCCCAGTGTGGCAGGTGACTGATGGGTTCGTCTTGCACAAATATGTTGAGCGAAAGAAATGCGTTTTTGCGTTGCACATTCAGCGGTAAGTATCGTACATACATTTTGTTTTCGGTTCGTATTTCACTAGTTCACAAACAATACAATCAGAGATGATACCAAACCGGTATGCTAATGAATATAAGACATCGATAATTTCATTTGTCTGGGGTCACCCGGTGGTATAGTTGATAGAGCGTTCGGCTAATGCCGAATGTGCTCTGCTAGGGCAGCACAAGCGGCCGGTGCGTGGTTTGAATACCACCTGTACAAATGGTTGTGCCGCTTAAAGCTCAAACCTTTTTCTTCGCAAAGAGTAGGTGCTTACTCCCGCAGACCTGGCTTCTTTCTATCTCGACTCTTCCCATTGTCGCGATAAGACTCACAGAGGTTCAAGCGTCCTATATAAATGAACCAGTCGTTTGGCAATGCGTCTATTTGGCCTCAACTTCCATGGTGCGGCATGCACTAAATCTTCCTACTCAGGGTGCACACCAATGTACCTTAGTCGGGGGTCCATGTTCTCTGCACAGCGTTTGTTTCAATATAGGCCACGAATGACTTAAGCCTATGATTTACCTCGACTGTGATAATCTAGGACCCATTTCATTGTTTACCTCACATAATAATGGGGCCGGTCAGACGTCTTCGGGCTTAGTTGAAAGGCAAAATGAATTAATAATAACTTGTTTAAATAATACAATTGTGATGAACTATAATAAATATGCATTACTTTATTCATCCTTAAATTCGGATATAGTATTAAATTCTATATTAAAGATTAGCCGGTAAAGAGAAGGCATCGATTATATATAAGATATCGAAATCTCGATGTACGATATCGCATGATGCCAGAAATTCAACCCCAGGTGGTAATCAAGCAATGAATAATTCACGCTGGGACGGCTGGCCAGTGGCGATTTATTATCTGAGCAAATCAGGCGCTCAATGTCCATCTATGCGGGAGTCAGAGTAAGAGTGGGTTAATTGATTCCTAATGGCTGTTGCGACGAATGTTGTTGGTCCAGGTCTACAAGCTCTGAAGATCGTTGATACTAGCTTTCAGTAGTTTTGACGATTGCTGTCAGTAGCTATCATCAGTTTTGATGACTGCTGTCAGTATGTGTTACCAGGCGTGACGATGGCTGCCCATCAATGATACCCTTTGTGATGTGCTGAGCACTGTTACTGCGGAGTGCAGTCATTCTTTAACGACGGTCGTTAATTACTCGGTTCTAATCATTTATCATGCATATGGGGATGGTTTCTAGCCGCTTCCTTGGAGCGCTAAGGGACTGTTTCAACCTTTATTTACTAAACCACAATACGTGAATTCACCAAAAAAAATCAACAGTAAAACCCGTTACAGCGATAAGATCAGATGCCACAATGTATCCATGCAATAGGGTGCCGCCAATATTAATATGCTTAGCTATAATTCCGCTTTACATTAGAAAGCAACAAGACGCTATAGCTCTCCAGAATTCAGTATGAATGCGATTTCTCAACAGAAGAACGCGCCTAAATGTCAAACTGAAAATGACATTGGTACCGTCGCCCGCAGCATCTGTCACGATATCTGGGAGCCCACATGAGACACGTCGATGGCTGGTAACCACGCAATCCTCGCCGCTGGAAGACATAGAAAAAACCAGACATCGTTGCAATAAAGCCAGAAAACTTTAACCGTAACGTCAGCCAATCAGAAGGGTTTTGCGACATTTGACAAGTTTTGTTAACAACCCCTGGTGTGTCGCAAAAGGATTTGTAGAGATACGCCGGAGCCATAAAACCCAGGTGTGCACACTATCTGTTGGAGCTGGACTCATGCCTAATTGTTCATTTCTGGCTGGCGATGCCCCGAGGCGACGCTATAAAGGACAACGGAGGTTAAAACTGACGCGGTGGCATGGCAACCACGCCACAGCGTCGGCCACTGGGGTTAATTAGCGGGACATCGGAGGAAGGAACAGACAAGGAAATTGGGTTGTTAAGGTAGACATGTCGGCATCGACTGTGGCTATGACAAGTGCCGAGTCAGCATATACCCAATCTGTACCCTGGGTATAAATGGCGACGGTGTACTTCATGATTAAGAGACTAAATACAAATGTTGGATGAAGCAATATGTCTATATAAACGCATTGACTGTAACAAGTAACAAGGCATGTACACCAACATATACCATAACAAGTAGCGTGGGGATGCACACCAACCTTGACTGCAGCAAGTAACACGGTGTGTACACCATTGACGGCAACAAGTAACATGCATCTCTACATCATGTACATCACACTGACTGTAGCTAGTAATATTCAAATCGTTTAGATTTGTCTAAAATGATAGCGATTAACTAGTGCATGAAAATGCTAAGCTCTACAAACTCCAATAACGAAACATCAAATCTAAGTCTGTGCTTATTCTAGTCTTAAATCGTCTTTTTTTGTTAGCGATTATTTACGAGCCTTGGTCTTAACTTAACTACGGTTGCCTTTACCACTTCTAGGTACGGACATATAACAGGCAACAACGCTGTAATAGTCTCAGGCTGGCTGGCAGTGCGCCCTGGCCTTATGTTATGGGCGCAGCAGCGCCTTCCCTGGGGGGTGGGGGGGGGGGGAGGGGGCATACCTCTGGTGGATGGGGGACAAGTGACGCTGTGTGTGGAGAAACTGATGAAGCCGCCAACAACACACACCCACAAACCCCAAGCGTATGAAGCGAAGATCTCGCGGCTTGTTGATGCGGAGTAGTCAAGGTCATCCGACTCCACCTCGCGGTCGCTCTGCCTGCCTCCCGCCTCATAATGTCGCTGTATTACTTCCGGGTCAGACCAGCCACCCACTGAGTGGGACTCCCGGTGGGACTCCCGGTGGCCTTCCCTCTTCCTCTCCGGCTAATAGCAGACCGTGGCGACGCCACCCTGGGATGAACGGAAGGACGGGGGCAAGGACGAATAGGGCCTGCTGGGGATGGGGGTGGCCAAAGGGTTGGGGAGGGGGGCGACTGCCGGGTGCTGAGCAGTTGGGATGAGCCGCATGCCTCACATCTCATCAAGCAATACTCAGAGGTTGCCAGGTGACATTCATTCATGGCTTGAGTCATGTGATCTACTCATTTGGGACTGTAGACGGTGCCCATTTCAAGGTCATGGACAACTTCGCAATAATGTATAGCTCTGCTTAACTTCGCAATAAGGGCTCTAGCAATATATCTATGCTTCATTTACGGAACCTAATCAATCATAGCTGAATGTCATTTCGACTGTGTGATGCTCATTAATTAGATCCTTCGAACGCTTCCGCAAATAATTAATTAATTTAGCGACGGTAATTTGTAACTCGCAGTTAAGCATCGTGATGCCATGTTCTGCACGGGTAGCGATCGAGGGGAATGAAAATGACTTGACTCGAACCCCCCAAACAGTTGGCCCACATAATGGATTAATTGTCTAATTCATTCTAAAATGTCGCCAATGTACTGCATTTCACGCATATTACAGTTCGTAAAACGAACGAAAAAATGAATAAATAGAAGGGAAAGCAGTCATAAACGGTCGTATTTGACGCGCAGCAAAGGGAGCCGCTGTGGTCGAGTGATAGCGCGCTCCACTGCTGCAGACCGCAGGCAGGTTGCGAGTTCACGCCCAGGCGGGAGCTGCCGTGGTCGAGTGATAGCGTGCTCCATTGTAGACAGCAGGCAGGTTGCGGGTTAGCGCCCAGGGAAAAAGCCACCGTGGTCAAGTGATAGCGCGTTCGACGGCAGACGGCAGACAGGTTGCGGAATCGCGTCCCGTGGTCGTGGATAGCCGCTCGCCTGTAGACCACAGGCAGGTTGCGGGTTCGAACCCCGGAGGTATTTTGAGCTGGTTTAGCTCATCGTCTGGTTGGCAGAATCATAACTTAACTAAATGAACACTTATGTGCACAAATATGGCATAAAACCTCGATATTTCCCCCTATCCGCGTACTACAGTCGTTGGGTGGGACAGCAACAATAACAGTCACAGTCCCCACTGAGGCCTTCCATTTAAGGTAAGATGATGGAACGATCAGCGTGGCCTACTTATCGACCAGGTGGACTAATTTAACGGCCACCTTCATTCGTGTTGACGTCTGCCAAGGTCATAATAATGGCATCGACCTTTTATCGCTGAGAGCGGCATTACCTCGCCACCCACACATGAATGTCCTATTTGTGTGAATGAGCTTTTCCTTGAACTACTTGAAATCTTGGGAAATCACCGCTATGGAGTCTTTGGGATGTATGGACATCGCCCCCTTTAATGCGTCATGTTTTTGGCCGGCGTACCGATAGGGATATGCCGTATTTCAATGAAATGCACGCACGGTATACATCCGGTTTACGACAGGCCACTGGAACCAGCCTATTCTATCACCATTCAAACAGCCGCCATCTGTTCCTAATGTCCTGTATGGTTTCAAGCCGGATACAATCGGCTTGCCGATTGAGTGCGCGCGCACCCAACCCTTGCGAAACAAGTGTCGGGAGGTTCACCGACACTGGTACCGACAATCTAAGTTGGAGATATAGTGACGTCAATGGTGGTGGTGGTAGCCCATGATCGATGAGCAATAGGCTGGCGAGGTGAATAACCTATGCTATAATAGCCAGGCGAAGATATGAGAGCAAGTCACATATATGTGTGTGAACTGCCGTGAGCCAAGTGATGATCGTGGTGACGCAGATGATGCTCCATTATCGACGCCCCTTGGCTTCGTTCACTGGGATTACGCCTCTTATTACTGTTCTCCAAGATAACCCGGTACACGTTTTAAGTCACCTGCAGGCTCTGGTGCATGTCATACCAAGAGGAAAGGCATTTTATTGAACGAGTTGCTTCTTTATTAATCCCGTTTCCTTTAGGATGGTTCCTGCAAAGATGAAATCGACATCTAGGAGTCATCACCGTGCTGCTCCATGCCGCTCCTAGCCGCTCATTGCCGCTCCTTGCCGTTCCTTGCCGATCCGTGCCGCTTCGTGCCGCTCTGTCTCCCCGTGCCATATCCTGTTGCACCGTGCCAATCCGTGCCACTCCCTGTTGCACCGTGCCAATCCGTGCCACGCTCCGTGCCATTCGGTACCACTCCGTGACGCTCCTAGCCGCTCCTTGCCGCTTCTTGCCATTCCGTGCCGCTCCGTGCCGCTCCGTGCCGCTCCGTGCCGCTCCGTGCCGCTCCGTGTCGCCAGAGCAGTGAAGCCTGTTATCATAGCTGGGATGAAAGATTGGTCACCACATTGGCTTCCGAGTACCCAGTAGAAATACTAGTGGGCACGTTGAAGGAATACGCATTATGTAAAATAATTAGTAAATGAAGATGATTTTTAATGTCACGATCCCAAATAAGGATCCTAAATAATTTTTCTCAACAGAACAGGCTGGTAGTATTCATGACGGTGTGTCGAATTTCTCCATGTAACAGCGAAACGTTGCTTCAGCATAGCTCACGTATTACTCATGTCTGCATTTACTACTGTAATAATAATCTATTTTATGGAAGATGGAAGATGTACCCGGCCATAACATGTCTTCCACGTGGTACCCAGTGTCCACATGCTTGCATTCTGACGGGAAGAAATCGGTCACGATTAGTTAGCTAGCTTTTAGTGTTACTCAAAAAAAAATACTCTTAGAAAACGAAGACGAAGGAACCCATTGATCATGCAAAATATTTCCGTTATGAAGTGGAAATAATTAATTTCGGGTAACTTCAAAGCATCACTTTCTTGTGTCTGTAGATGTTGTGTTGCACTTGCCTCTGCTTTGAAAAGCCTGAAAATAGACCTCTTAGTGTGTTTTGCACGTGTTTGAAGCAGCGCGTATGGCAGTTGACGAGTTTATATGCCATGCCGCAGTTTGGTTTGGTTTTAAAATAAAGAAGCCTACAGACGAATTACTCGGCTGAGAGCTAGCTTTGCCAAAGATTGACAAAAACTGTTTCGCAAAACTGGTTTGGATTGTGCCGTGTGAGACCGAGCGGTTAGTTCATTGCCCCGTAGTTCAAGTCGTAATTCACTGTGATCACGGTCCGCCAAGCGACCCATTCTGGTACGGACGGATGTCGTTGTGTCACTGTCGGGCACTACTTCAAGAGAGATTAATCCATTGAGCGGTCGCCTGTCTGTCTCTGTCGTCCCCAGCGCGCCTCGACAGACAGTCCCCATCTGGTAGGGACATGTGACCCATTCGTCTTCACCGACTTAAAACTTGATGTCGGGGGAAAGGTTTGAAAGGTTTCTCACCCACTCTCATCTTATTCTACCATGTGACTGTCCCCGGGAAACGAAGAGGCCGCTGCCTCGGTATCATGCCCTCACGTTCTCCGCGCTCCACCTCCCCGTCCCCTGCCACCCTCTCTATCCCCAGGCCACCACCAGATTACCGTCGCACAATTACCTGCTCTGCCCGCCCATTCGTTCCCTTCAGTTCAGATCTTTCACCTGAACGTCAATGCGAGCGCTCTAGCCAACTTAGCTGTCCCGCCGGCCCCTGTGTGATCAATGTAAGTGTGCTATGTGCTTAGTCGTCAGTGTGGGTGCGCTATGTGTTTGTGTTCAATCTAAGTGTGCTATGTGCTTAGTCGTCAATGTAAGTGCGCTATGTGTTTGTTCAATGTTAGTGTGCTATGTGTGTGTTCAATGTTAGTGTGCTATATATATATATATGTGTTCAACGTAAGTGTTGTATGTGTGTGTGTTCAACGTAAGCGTGCTGAGTGTGTTCAATATAAGTGTGGTATGTGCATGTATGTGTTCAACGTAAGCGTGCTGTGTGTGTTCAATGTAAGTGTGGTATGTGCATGTATGTGTTCAACGCAAGTGTGCTGTGTGTGTGTTCAACGTAACTGTGCTATGTGTGTCTATGTGTTCAGTGTACGTTATGTATGTGTGTGCAGTGTGTGCACTCAGGATGTGCTTGGGTGTGTTCAGTATGTGTTCAGTGTGTGTGTACAGTGTATGTGTGTATTCAGGGTGTTTTTGTGTGTGTGTTCAAGATATGTGAGTTAGTTGCCCCGGCGACACGCCAGGGTTGCTACTGAAGGCATCCACGGGGACTGCTCAGAGGCCTTCATACCTCCCAGGGTCACGATAAACCACCCCCATACACACTAATAGCACATAGATGGACTTCATGTAAATAAATCAACGTACGGACGGCGTCTTCATCTCACTTTCGTTACATACTGGCTCATCAAGTATTAAACGCTGATCATTCAGTCTGTAGTAACATAATCACCGTCAGGGTTAAGGCCAACACTATGCTTTACTTCGCGGTGTTTATATCATAAGCAATACAGAATTCACATTATGATGCCCTTTGCTTGTATTATTGTAACAACAGGTTTTGCAAATGAAACTAGCAGAAGCGCATCGATCCAAAATGATGAATAAACAACTGAACTGAAAATTATTTAGATAACTTAAAGCAATGATTTACATGCCAAACAAAGCAACGCGAAAAAGTCTAAGAAGAATGCTCGAACTGTCTTGGCGAGATGGTCCCAGCTCCCGGTTGAGGGAGGATATGGGTAACTCATTGACGGTCTGCATGGCCGCATCTCTGTGTGGGCTAGGCTAAGCGGCGACAGGCGACCCAAATTAAAACCCTCTAGCTTTATGTCCAGAAATATGTTATATATTATAACATTCTTAAGTTCATGTCATCATCCGAGTCGCACCCTTCCCTGTAGCCGTGTCCCACGATAAAATTTACCTTCCATTAATGAACACTTCCGGTGGAAGGAAAAGGTAGTTCCGAACATTATCGATAATTTGGTAACTTTTGTTTCTTCTGGAGGTAGTAAATAAGGTTAGAAAAGATAGCGTACAGCTGTAGAGTAAACGCTAGCAATGTAAGCAGCAGGGTGTCTTAGACTCAGCTCTTACTAAACTAGTAAAATAAATAACCCGCCTGACATGAGTTATGTAAAACACGTCACAAAATACAGGATTACACCAGTGTACACCTAACCCGTAAGCCAAAGCCTCGTATAACTCCATTATTTATCCTGTTTGCATAACATGTAAATGATTAATAATGTATACGTAACAAACCACAATTGAATAATAAATAATAAATCTGTTTAAGAAATAATAATTTGTTTGAAACCAAATAGTATTCGCTCGAACGAAATAGTCTTCGTTACAATATACAAATATTGCACCAATATCATTTGCGTGGCAACGTAGGAGACAAACGGAGACATACACAATACCTGAAATGTCCGACGTATTCCAATATGAATCGTTTGCTCTTGTCATGCCAAACGGTATAAGTGCGCGGCTGTGATGTGGAAGGAAGGCGATGACGAATGCCAGTGATCCTAAGGATTTCACCTCGCCATAATTTACCCGGCGACGCCGCGCTCATGTCCCCGGTAAGTGGAAACCAGTCGTCATTTGGTGGTCGCTGTCCTCACACGGCCCAGGCCGCGACCGGGATTACCGAGGCTCATCATGCTCTATGGGGCAAAGGGTCTTGAGGTCGGAGGTTTAAGGTGTACCACAAAGAGGCTCTCGGCCCGGGAACCCGCCTCGGCAAGCAGGGGGCCTTACTCCTATTGTCCCCATGGCAGCAGGGTCAGGAAACGGACTGAACATTTTGGGGAGTGAACCCGAGGAAATCAGAGAGGACGAGGAGATATGCGAGGGTGAAGTTTGTGGTGGAGAGAGAACTACAGATGTTTGATCGGACTGGGACACTACTTGACCTTAGGCTATCATGTTGGTTTGCCAGAAGCAGTGGGTGCTTTACTGGGGAAAAATAGGGGGTCACATGGTGTGCAGCATGTACTTATTGTAGGGTAGACCTAGTGGCATACGCCACCGGTTTGAACGATTATAATAAATAGGGTCCAATGTTAACCTTTAATCACTTAACTATTGCTTACGGCGCATTGTGGGATGAACTGCATTGTCCCGTCACCACGCCTATATAATGTCAGTGATTTGACGAATTCTGAGAATAAACAGAGTTTCACGCATTTTACAGACATGCATTGAGTGTTCTTGATAAAGACTGACTTACACATACAGACGGGTTAGTACAGCAACACCCGGTAGTGAGGGATACGAACACAACATTACAAAGCGTCCGTGGCAATGTGTTTCAATCTTTGATAACAGCACAAGGCGTCAGACACTTGCACCCTCTGCCAGTCCAAGATTGGCTTCCTAATTCAGCCATCAGTGCAAACCTCGCAGGTTGAATGGGAATATCTAAGTTAAAACATAGTCACGTTACAAAGCCGACGAAAGGTAAAGAATTATCTAAGGAATTTGTGTTCAAAGGCACATGCATTGTAGTTAAACGTACAGACGTTGGAAAGGGGGGGGGGAGGCATGCCTATCGGTAAACGCGAAGGATGTGTGCCTATTCAATATTGATGCGCTTTTTGGGGTCGACAAGGTGGGTCTCACTGTCATCTGACATGGCTGCACAGGTGTAGGTTAGGGGGGGGGGGGGGGTGGAATGGGCTTGGGTAAGTTGGTGGGGTGTCTAGGGCAATCGCGCCGTTCTTCTTGTCCGTGTTCGCACTGCCTTTCGTGACTCTCATAGATTGATTCTGGTGCAGTGTGACAAATTGGCTCCATGCAATTTCTCTTCCTTCTAGCCTTCATGTTTGGAGTTGCAGAGGCGCCAACAAAGCATGCAGGCTGATTAAATCGCAAGCGATAAATAAGTCGGCTGCTGACCTGTATGTCCCTCATAAATCTGGTGACATTTGCAAGGTCACTGCGTATCGTCGTCCAAGGACTGCCTGAATGAAATGCCGGTAGCCTGGAACCGGTGTGACGTGCACTCTGAAGACTGGGGGGCCAATGGGTGCTGGGGTGCGTGAATGGTGACACCCATGTCCACTGCCTTGCTTATATCACAATAACACGAGGACGCACTTTACACCATGGCACGTTAAACCATGGGAGAAGCACACACATGGTCACTGTCTTGCTTACATCAGAATAACACGAGGACGCGCTTTAAACCATGGAATCCTCAAAAGAGGTATATACTTCTAATGAGGACCAAAATAAGTGCAAAATAAGTCCCTACAGTTCTCTTGCCCTGAAATATGAGAAGGAAAATGTCAGGACATTCATAGGCAGTTGAATGTGGCATGCACGAGGTGCCAGCCAAGGATGGTAGAAGTAAGGGTGGGGTAATTTCAAAATCAATTTGATGTGATTTTACGAACCCATCAAAAAGTGAACCGATGCATACTGTTATTACCGGTAACCGCCATAGATAAATTTGTAATGCCCACTAATGAAATAAGAGAAGATAGAAATATGACATATAAACAAGTAGTAGTAGTAACACATTTATTTAATTCTACAATAAACGTCACGGCAACCGATATAACTACGAGCCCTTCCTGTTATTACAGTTAATAATTAAATAGCAGCCAGAACGTTATGGAAAATGGTTGGTTAAGTCGATTTGTGGCCCTTACATCCGTACGACCGCATCAGTAAATTGAGGTCCTGCTTTAAAGGAATTTCCATTATTTACTGCATTAACCAGAGCGTCTCCGTGGAGAGCGGGCCGGAGCGGCGAGAAGGCGTGGTAGAGATCATCCCTCACCTAAAAAAAAATCAACAACTCGCATTAGGAAATTAATTAAAATGTAATTTTGATATGGACGCATGGGACTTTGATGGTTAGACTGATTCCGGGCTTAAAATTTACAGCGACCACGAATGGCTGTCGCTAGAGAGCCTAACGAGAGGCCTACGTGGCTCACCGTGGCGCTAAAGGTCAGCAGAGACAAGTGTAGGTGTTATATCAGCAGAGGGTGTGCGCGCTGGCGGGCTGGGGAGAGGGGCGAGCTGTGCCATTATGGCCGCTGATTGATGGTATCCCGCTGGGAGAACTCAGCACTCCTTTCAATGGAGACAACGTGTTTTTTATCCACTGCGCAACATGCTTGTGTTCCCCCGCTCTAGGCCTGGCAGATGGTCGTCCCAGCCCGGAAATGAAGTTCCATGTCATTCCCCTCTAAAAAGTCTAGGCAATTGTTCGTTTTCAGGAGCCTTAAAACCTCTAGGCTACCTTAATTGTTGTTCGTTGTTGGTCGGCAACAATGCTACGCGAGTTGAGTGAGGCTCCTTGCTGTGGTAGTGCCCTATTTGTCCCCAACGTGAAGCAATAAATAATACTGTTCAAGATGTAGCGGGCGTAACACGTACGCCTGGGTGGGTATGCTGTGCAAATACGGAACAAATAATTATATTGTGCCGTAGTAGCTAATAATTGTCGGCTATCATAAACAGAAACTATACCATAACAATTCTTCGGACGGATTGCGATTCCCAATGTTTAATTATACATTTGAATTCACTTTGAGCACCGCAACCTACGGGCGGAATACTATAGCATGTGTGGAGTATGCATGCAATATCAATGGTAGGTCTTGCAGAAAGTCAATGGCTTGCGCAATTAGCGCATCCATATGTAACCTACCCGCCTCGCGCTTCAGCTCAGACCTATTTCTCTCTCTCTATCCTGCCCCCCCCCCCTCCCCCCCCGCCCCTCCCTGGCCCAAGTTCTCATTGGCTCTTTCTCTCCTTCTCCCTTTCTCTCCGTCTACTACTTCCCCTCCCTCTCCCTATCCATCTCATTTATCTCTACCTCTGTCCTGCTCCACCCCCCACCCCTCTCTCTCTACCTCTTGTAATCACCTTTCTGTTACCACCAACCCCTCTCTCTCTCCCCTCTCCGTTTCTCACGATATCGCTGCCTCTCCCTGTCCCACGTACGAACCATCAGCCATTAATCAGCCAGTAATCCTGCCGCAATCAATAGACGTTTTTGGTGAGTGATATTTACCATGTTTGCAAACGCGGGCAATACGGCCTCGCGACGGGGAAAGTTGAACAGCCATTTGGAAGAGGTAAAACCCAGCTGTCAACTTCGGAGTTTTGCACCAGACCCTACCCTGCATGCTGACGAGACTGAAGGTGCCAATTATACCTGGAAGTGAGCGGGACATATATGGGACATATGACCTAGGTTTATGGAAACCATATAAACTAGGGTAGCTGATGTATGGTGCGAATCACGCCCCATACCAGACAGAGCAGGGTATCCCTTGGGTAGATTTTGAATCGATGGCATGTGGCTGTTCCGATTATATTACATCTCTTGGTTTGTCGGGTGTCAAGGAAATATATTTTACATATTGCCTTTCACAAGCTCTGCAAAACTAATGTTACATTGTTTATCAGTTTCATTATGTACCTTGTTTATTTTATTTCAACACAAATGTTTGACGTAAATTACAGTTTGTTAGACGTATGGTTAAGCAGTGACGGGCACACATCTTTCCACTGAGAGGAAGACAGAGAGGAAGGGAGGGATAGAGAGAGCGAGATGGCGAGTGGGGGGTGGTGAGAAGCACACACGCGAACCTGTTGATGAGGTGTGGTCTGAAAGTCGTGCCATTAAACACTGTGATCTGGCCTCACAATGGGCAGCTTTACTTCCTCGCCAGAGGTGGAGCCCGACCGACCGAGACCCGCGGCCGGCAGGTGATCAGTCCCAGCCCTCTGATTATTAACCGCGGACCCCATATTCTCAGGATAATTGGCGCTGGAGGTCACAAACGGAGGATGGGTATGCAGACTGCTGGGAGGGGGACAGGTTGTTGGGTAGGTACGAGGAAATTCACCTCTAATCAAGCAACGAATGAGGTGTGTAGCATGTGACTTTCGTGGCTCCATTCATGGCCTGATGCGATCTAGTCGGTGAGGCGGTAGTGAATCTGCTTATATGTCATCAACTCTGGATCGTACAGGGTAGATATGGGTCTTAATATTTATGTTCACCGTCCTATAAATATGTTCATGGGTATGTGCAGCTCAACTATTTCGCGCTATGTAAATGGAGATGTGTGGCACCACACGGGCTTCCGCCACACTGGAGAGTTATTTAAAAACAAAACATCCATGTTTAAGCCACGTGATCACAAATGAGAACAATCTGCAAACGAAACTGACGATACAATTATAATTAATATATAGTTTCATGTTGTACATAAATCAAAAAAATTAGGATATTTTTCGTTGTGATCTGTAATAGTTAAAATCATTGTGAAGTTAAACCCTTACACAGTGATAGTGGCTCCAAAGTAACAACCTTATTAACATTACAAAGCTTTCTGTACTTTGGTCGCAAACGTGTTGCCAGTCGCAGTCAGAATATAGTAAATCAACTAATTGTTTGCGGCCAAGATCATAAAAGACATGGCTTATTTCATAGTTTGCCGTGTTATGTATCAACCATTATTTATCCAATGATTTACCGTGTTATATGTATCAAACATTGTTTGTCCAATGGTGCAGCGTGTTAATGTATCAACCAATATTTATCCAATGGTTTACCGTATTTTGTATCAGCCATTGTTTATCCAATGGTTTACCGTGTTATGCATCAACCAATTTTTATCCAATGGTTTACCGTTTTTTGTATCAGCCATTGTTTATCCAATGGTCTACCGTGTTATGTATCAACCATTATTTATCCAATGGTTTACCGTGTTATGTATCAGACATTGTTTATCCAATGGTTTACCGTACTGCGTATCAACCAATGTTTATCCAATGGTTTACCGTGTTTTGTATCAGAAATATGTTAATCCAATAGTTTACCTGGTTTTGTATCAGCCATGGTTTATCCAATGGTTTGCCGGGTTATGCATCTACCGATTTTCATCCAATGGTGTACGTGAACAGCCTGACATGGACAGCGATAATACACACGTATTATTTTCCGAGTCTATCTTACCAATCACGTGGCCACAAGTGGGTCTGTCACACTGTGGCCGTGATATCTCAACCATCATGCGGCCACCAGTATGTCTGTCACACTGTAGCCACGATATCTCACCCATCACACGGCCACAAATGGGTCTGTCACACCATAGTCACGATATCTTACCTTCTGGGTGCTAGTCCGAACATAACATTGCTTAAACACGTTTTGCGGATTTGGATATGGTGGCATTCGATATGGACCGGGTGCGAGAGCAGTGGGTGTGCGGGGCAAGGGCAGTTGTCGGGAGGTGTAATAGGATAAGGACGGCGAAAAGGCGTTACAGTGTAGGAATGGCAGTGCCGCTCTGGGGAAGCAGCTGTGTAGGGGTGATTTCGTTTGGCAGGCTCATGATTTCGTATTCGGGCACTGTCAGGCGTCTCTTTTTGCGCTGCTGTAATCTTCCAATTTAATTATAGGCACCATCTACGGGCTAAACGTTTTTGCTTTTTCCTGCATACAAAAATATTATTAATGAGCATGGCGACCAAGAGATTGTTTTTAGGCCGCACGTTTATATTATGAGACAATTGGATGTTTCGGCATTCGCCAGGATGTAGCAAAATAGAAGTGAGTAGACGGATAGGGGCGAAGGGGGTGGGTGGGGGGGGGGGGGGGCGAGTGGCTTTGGGGTTCCTCGCAACAGTTAGATTTCGATGTGATGCTGATGCTATTTTTCACTAATTATATTTATGCTTTGACTTCGTTGACCTAATGCACCATTGGGTGAAAAATAGTAACTTGTCATGTAGTTTGGCTTGATGCTATTGACTGGGCTGGGTTGGTCTTGCAGTTCGGCTTCATGTTATTGACTTTCCTGTCTTAGTCATACAGTTCGGCTTTATGTTATTGACTAGTTTGGGTTGGTCTTGTAGTTCGGCTTTATGTTATTGACTAGTTTGGGTTGGTCTTGTTGTTCGGCTTCATGTTATTGACTAGTTTGGGTTGGTCTTGTTGTTCGGCTTCATGTTATTGACTAGTCTGGGTTGGTCTTGTTGTTCGGCTTTATGTTATTGACTAGTCTGGGTTGGTCTTGTTGTTCGGCTTCATGTTATTGACTAGTCTGGGTTGGTCTTGTAGTTCGGCTTCATGTTATTGACTAGTCTGGGTTGGTCTTGTTGTTCGGCTTCATGTTATTGACTAGTCTGGGTTGGTCTTGTTGTTCGGCTTCATGTTATTGACTAGTCTGGGTTGGTCTTGTTGTTCGGCTTTATGTTATTGACTAGTCTGGGTTGGTCTTGTTGTTCGGTTTCATGTTATTGACTAGTCTGGGTTGGTCTTGTTGTTCGGCTTCATGTTATTGACTAGTCTGGGTTGGTCTTGTTGTTCGGCTTCATGTTATTGACTAGTCTGGGTTGGTCTTGTTGTTCGGCTTCATGTTATTGACTAGTCTGGGTTGGTCTTGTTGTTCGGCTTCATGTTATTGACTAGTCTGGGTTGGTCTTGCAGTTCGGCTTCATGTTATTGACTAGTCTGGCGTGGTTTTGTAGTTCGGCTTCATGTTATTGACTAGTCTGGGTTGGTCTTGCAGTTCGGCTTCATGTTGTTGACTAGTCTGGGTTGGTCTTGCAGTTCGGCTTCATGTTATTGACTAGTCTGGGTTGGTCTTGCAGTTCGGCTTCATGTTGTTGACTAGTCTGGGTTGGTCTTGCAGTTCGGCTTCATGTTATTGACTAGTCTGGGTTGGTCTTGTAGTTCGGCTTCATGTTATTAACTAGTCTGTGTTGGTCTTGTAGTTCGTCTTGATGTTATTGACTAGTTTGGGTTGGTCTTGCAGTTCGGCTTCATGTTATTAACTAGTCTGTGTTGGTCTTGTAGTTCGTCTTGATGTTATTGACTAGCCTGGCGTGGTCTTGTAGTTCGGCTTTATGTTGTTGACTAGTCTGGGTTGGTCTTGTAGTTCGGCTTTATGCTATCTGTCTGTCATGACTGGCCACATAGCTCGGCACCGATTATTGCCTGCTTCCTGTCTACTGCATGACGTGTATGGCACCCTCTGGGGGACGGCTCATCAGTCACACAACACTGCGACGTCAAGAGCCGAAACAGTTGCTGTTTGTATCTCCATTCCAAGCGAAAACAGAGTTTCTTTCATCGATATCAAGGGCATTATCTTCCCAGTCATTCAAAGCAGCCTGCGGCAGTTATTGCGGGCGGCACTCTAATCAGGAAATTAATTTCAATCTTATTCTGAAACCGCCGCACGGAAACCGCCACTCTCTGCCAGTAGGAGACGCTCTCTGAGACGAACGACAGGGCGGAGCCTAGGACGGAGAAGTCGATGAACGGTGTGTATCCCACACAGGCCAGGGTGGCAGTCGGGGTGGTGGGGTGGGGTGGGAAGGGGACAGGGGCCGGCCTCAGCTGTGGCCTATGATTGATGCTATGCCGAGAGGAAACTCAGCACCTTGTCTCGTTGAGGCCATTTCATTCGGGGACTTTTGATTCCCTCAAGCATTGTGTTTTCTGTTTGTTCGAATCCTAAGGCATTAGCTGCCACCGACGGACGCTTCAGTGTGTCAGGTGACATGGGTTCGTCTTGCACAAATATTTTGAGCGAAAGAAATGATACTTGCGTTGCAGATTCAGCGGTAAGTATCGTACATACATTTTTTTCGGTTTGTATTTCACTAGTTCACAAACAATACAATTAGAGTTGATACCAGACCGGTATTCTAATGAATATCAGAGATCGATAATTTCATTTGTCTGGGATCACCCGGGGGTCTAGTTGGTCGAACGTTCGGCTAATGTCGAATGTGCTTTGCTAGGGCAGCTCAAGCGGCCGGTGCGTGGTTTGAATACCACCTGTACAAATGGTTGTGCCGCTTAAAGCTCAGAACTATTTTCTCGCAAAGATTAGGTGCTTACTCCGGCAGACCTGGCTTCTTTCTATCTCGACTCTTCCCATTGTCGCGATATGACTCACAAAGGTTAAAGCGTCCTATATAAATGAACGTCAGTCGTTTGTGTCTTTTTGGCCCCCGCGTCAATAGTGCAGCATGCGCCACATCTTCCTATTCAGAGTGCACACCAATGTACCCTTGTCGGGGGTCCAAGTTCTCTGCCAAAGTTTGTTTTAATATAGGCCACGAATGATTTAGGCCTGTGATTTACCTACACTCTGATAATCTAGGACCCATTTCATAGCTTACCTCATATAATAATGGGGCCGGTCAGCCGTCATTAGGCTTAGTTGAAAGGCAAAGTGAATTATTAAAAAACTTGTATAAATTGACGTGACGTGAAGCTTGTTAGGAACGATAATAAATATCCATTACTTTATTCATCCTTAAGGTAAGCAACCCATAATAAGCCTCGATGATTTTGAGCAGACCTCGGTAAACATCGGCAAACATGGGCAGGCTGTACCCCGGAGTTTTTACGCAGTCTTAATGAAACATAGCACGAATAAAACACTGCAAAAAAAGGGGTGATATAGGGAAAATGAATAGAGCGTCGTAAAATAAGATTCGGGGATTTAGATAAGACCTCGGTAAACATCTACACACATAGACGGGTGTCAGTGAAAGGGGAATCCCTGACTCGTTACGTCATTCACAAGGGAATCCCCAATTCCTGACGTCATTCACAGGGTATTCCCCGAGAATAGCTCTTCGTGATAAATTCGAAAAATTCTAGAAAAACACATCGAGAAAACAGGTAAATAGTTCCGAAAACATTCGTGTAGATCATAATTATATCGGAGACCATTATATATAACCAGATTTATTAAAATGTGAACACAAGGCGTAAATTACTGATAATTGGTGTAAAATAAGCTGCGCCAAAAAATATTTGTGAAATAACATTTTCAAGCTTCAGGACCTGTTTTTCGGGAAATTTTCACTGTTACCTGTATTTATCTTGATTTTTATTACAAGAAATATGTTTTTAGAAGTTTTTAAAAGTGGTTTGGTGTCAAGATTTTTCTATTTGATGAAACTATAGCCAATTTTGTGAAGGTGGTGATGTCGAATTTTGGCAAAAACTGTCATGATTTTGCATAATTGCACTTTATTATTACCATTCTGTCATTTTTTGTGGCTATTATTTACATTTTTGAATATCGGGAATGTAAAGTATCCTAAAAATTCACCAGAAGGTGTCTAATGGGGTATACTTTCATAAAATAATAACATTTACAGAGTTCTTTTACCTTGCTATTATGGATTGCTTAACTTCAATTCAGATATAATATTAAATTTTATGTTAACGATTAGCTACCATCAGTTTTGACGATTGCTGCCAGTAGCTTTCATCAGTTTTGACGACTGCTGTATCTGTTACCAGGCGTGACGATGGCTGTCCATCAATGATACCCTTGGTGACGTGCTGAACACTGTTACTGCGGAGCTCTTTAACGACGATCGTTAATTACTCGGTTCTAACAATTTATCATGCATATGTTGAAGGTTTCTAGCCGGAGCCTAGCTTGGAGCGCTAAGGGACTGTAACCTTTATTTACTAAACCTCAATACGCAAATCCACCACTGACAATAAATCAACAATAAAACTCGTTACAGCGTTAAGATCAGATGCCACAATGTATCCATGCAGTAGGGTGCAGCCAATATTAATATTCCTGACTATCCTTCCGCGTTACATTAGAAAGCAACACTACGCTACCACCACCTTCAGAATTCAGAATAAATGCCACTTCTCAACCTAAGAACGCACTAAAATGTCCAACTGAAATTGACATTTGTACTGTCGTCCGCAACATCTGCCACGATATCTGGGAGCCCACATGAGACACGTCGATGGCTGGTAACCACGCAATCCTCGCCGCTGGAAGACATTAAAAGCCAGAAATCATTGCGACAAAGCCCTAAAACCTTCAACCTTAACCTCAACCAATCAGAAGGGTTTTGCGACATTTGATATGTTTTGGTAACCACCCCTGGTGTATCGCACCAAAAAGAAATACGTCGGAGCCATAAAACCCAGATGGGCACACTATCTGTTGGGGCTGCCTCACGCCTCATTGTTAATGTCTGGCTGGCGATGCCCCGAAGCGCCGCTATAAAGGACAACGGAGGTTAAAACTGACGGAGTGGCATGGCAACTACGCCACAGCGTCGGCCACTGGAGTTAACTAGAAGAACATCGGAGGAAGGAACAGACAAGAACATTGTGTTGTTAAGGTAGACATGTCGGCATCGACTGTGGCAATGACAAGTGACGAGTCAGCATATACCCAATCTGTAACCTGGGAATAAATGGGGACGGTGTACGTCATAATTAGTCTAAATGCAAATGTTGGATGAAACGATAGGTCTCTATAAACGCATTGACTGTAGCAAGTAACACGGCTCTGTACACCAAAATTGACTATGACAAGTAACATCGGGGTGTACACAATTGACGGCACAACAATGATGTATCTTTACTTCATGCGCACCGCATTGTCAGTAGCTAGTAATATTTAAATCGTTTATATTTATCGAACACTACAGTGATTAACGTAGCGACCGCTTGTAGGTCTTTCTCTTTCTCTCGTGCAGCTATGTTCCTACACAACATCGATTAAAGTGAAACAAGCGACACAATTCGCATGCAAATGTTAAGCTATACAAGCTTCAATAACAGAACTTTAGACCTATTTCGGTACTTCATTCTAGACTTAAATTTTCCTTTTGCGCTAGGGATTACTTACAAGCCTTGATCTTAAATTTACTACGGTTGCCTTTACCACTTCTAGGTACGGACATATAACTGGCAAGAAATTGTGTAAGGAAAGTGAGGCTAATACAGCGTTGCTTGATATCAGGCTTGCTGGCAGTGCGCCCTGGCCTTATCTTATTGGCGCCGCAGAGCCTTCCCTGGGGGGGGCATACCTGTGGTGGGTGGAGGAGAAGTGACGCTGTGTGTGGAGAAACTGATGGAGCAACCCACAAGACACGCACACCCACAAACCCCAAGCGTATGAAGCGAAGATCTGGCGGCCTGTTGATGCGGCGTGGTCAAGGTCATCCGACTCAACCTGGCGGTCGCTCTGCCTGCCTCCCGCCTCATAATGTCGCCGTATTACTTCCGGGTCAGACAAGCAACTCACGGAGTGGGACTCCCGGTGGGACAGGCGCCTTCCATCTTCCTCCTCCGTCTAATGGCAGATCGTGGCCACACCACCCTGGGATGAACGGGCAGGGCGGGGCAAAGACGAATGGAGCCGCTGGGGATGGAGGTGGCTACTGGGTGCGGGAGGGGGGCGACTGCAGGGTGCTGAGCAGTTGGGATGAGCCGTACGCCTCACATCTCATCAGGCAATACTCAGAGGTTGCCAGGTGACATTCATTCACTGATTTGGGATCATAAACGATGCCCATTTTAAGGTCAATTAATTGACTAATTAATCGCCAATGTATCGCATTTCAAGCATATTACGGTTCGTAAAAGCGAACGAAAAATTGAATAAATGAAAGGGAAATAGTCATAAGCGGTCGTATTTGCCGTGCAGTAAAGTGAGCCGCCGTGGTCGAGTGATAGCGCGCTGGACTGCAGACCACAGGCAGGTTGCGGGTCGAGCCACCATGGTCGGGTGATAACGCGTTCGACTGCAGACCACAGGCAGGTTGCGGGTCGCGCCAAGGGACGGAGCCACCATGGTCGAGTAATAACGCGCTCGCTGCATATCACAGACCGGTGGCGGGTTCGCGCCACGACAGGGAGCCACCCTGGTCGAGTGATAGCGCGCTCGACTGTAGACCACAGGCAGGTTGCGGCTTCGAATCCCGGAGGTTCTTTCCGATGGATTAGCTCATCGTCTGGTTGGCAGACTCATAACTAAACTCATTGGCAATGAGCTGATATGTGCACAAATATGGAATAAAACCCTAATACATCCCTCTATCCGCGTAGTACAGTCGTTGGGTGGGACTTATAATGGCAACAATAATAGTCACACTCCCCACTGAGGCGTTCCATTTAAGGTAAGATGATGGAAAGCTCAGTGTGGCCTACTAATCGACCAGGTGGACTAATTCAGCGGCCACCTTCATTCATGTTGACATCAGCCAAGGTCATAATAATGGCATCGACCTTTCATCGCTGAGAGCGGCATTACTTCGCCACCCACACATAAAAGTCCTATCTGTGCAATGAGATTGGTAATCTTGGGAAATTACTGCTATGGAGTCTTTATGATGCAGGGACACCGCCCCCGTCAATACGTCATGTTTTTGGCCGGCGTACCGATAGGGATATGGCGTATTTCAATGAAATGCACGCACCGTTTACATCCAGTTTACGACAGGGCACTGGAACCAGCCTAGTCTATCACCATTCAAACAGCCGCCATCTTGTCCCGTAAGGTAAGGATACAATCGGCATGCCGATTGAATGCGCGCGCACCCAACCCGTGCGAAACAAGTATCGGGAGGTTCACCGACACTGATACCGACAATCCAAGTTGGAGATATAGTGACGTCAATGGCGGTGGTGGTAGCCTATGATCGATGAGCAATAGGCTGGCGAGGTGAATAACCTATGCTGTAATAGCCAGGCGAAGATATGAGAGCAATTCTTAAGGCGTAAACTGCCGTGAGGCAAGTGATTCCGCAGAGGACACTCCATTAGCGACGACTCTTGGCTTCCTTCACTGGGATTACGCCTCTTATGACTATTCTCCAAGATAAGCCGATGCACGTTTCAAGTCACACGTAGGCTCTGGTGAATGTTATATCAAGAGGAAAGGCATTTTATTGAACGAGTTGCTTCTTTATTAATCCCGTGCCCTTTAGGATTGTTCCTGAAAAGATGAAGGCATCTTGGAGTCGATCACCCTACTGCTCCGTGCCGCTCCGTGCCGCCACTCACAGTGAAGCCTGTTATCATAGCAGGGACGAAAGATTGGTCAACACCGCGACCCAGAGCTACTGCCAGTCACCACATTGGCCTCCGAGTACCAAGTAGAAATACTAGTGAGCACGTTGAAGGAATACGTATTATGTAAAATAATTCGTAAATGAAGATGATTTCTAATGTCACGATCCTACATAAGTTGTGGGAGTAGGTTAGAGCGAGTGGTACATTATTACCATACACGTTTCAGACCAACAACTGGTTACAAGAACGTCTTTCGCCATCGATATTTTTTTTCAACATAACAGACTGGTTTATTCCTGCGTAGTATTCATGACGGTGTGTCGGATTCCTCCATGTAAGGGCGAAACATTGTTTCAGCATAGCTCTCGTATTACTCATGCCTGCCATTTACTACTGTAACAGTAATGCATTTCGTTGGGGTCTAACATGGAATATGGACCCGGCCATAACATGTCTTCCACGTAGAACCCAGTGACCACATGCTTGCATTCTGACGGAATGACGGTAGCGTTAGTGTTACTAAAAAACATACATTTAAAAAACGAAGACGAAGGGACCCATTGCTCTTTCAAAATATTTCCGTTATGAACAAAATGGAAATAATTAATTTCGGGTAACGTCAAACAGCACTTTTTTGTGTCCCTTGTCTCTGCATTCAAACGCCTGGCAAAAGACCTCTTCGTGTGTTTTGCACGTGTTTGAAGCAGCGTGTATGGGGGTTGACGAGCTTATATGCCATGTCGAAGTTTTGTTTCGTTTTAAACTAAAGAAGCCTATAAATGAATTACTCGGCTGAGAGCTAGTTTTGCAAAAGATTGACAAAAAGTGTTTCACAAAACTGGTTTGGATTGTGCCGTGTGAAGCCGAGCGGTTAGTTCATTGCCCCGTAGTTCACGTCGTAATTCACTGTGATCACGGTCCGCCTAGCGACCCATTCCGGTGCGGACGGATGTCGGTGTGTCACTGTTGGGCACTACTTCAAGAGAGATTAATCGCATTGAGCGGTCGCCTGTCCGTCCCCAGCGCGCCTCGACAGACAGTCTCCATCCGGTAGGGACATGTGACCCATTCGTCTTCACCTTCTTAAAACTTGATGTCGGGGGAAAGGTTTGAAAGGTTTCTCACCCACTCTCATCTTGTCCTACCATGTGACTGTCTCCGGGGAACGAAGAGGCCGCTGCCCCGGTATCCTACCCTTACGTTGTCCGCACTCCCCCACTCCCCCACCCACCCCCTCTTTCCATCGGCCGACCGCCACCACCATACCGCCACACAATTACCTGCTCTGCCCCGCCCATTCGTTCCTTTCAGCTCGGATCTTGCACATGAACTTGCGGTAAGTCATGATTCACACCTTTAACACAAACCGGAAGTAGTTTTAGACATTAAAACCCACAATGCATGAGTCTAATATGTGGGGAAGGTGATATGGCACCGGACAGAATGGCATATGTACGGCGAGATGGCACACGGCGAGATGGCTCACAGCAAAATGGCACATGACAAGATGGCACACGGTGACATTGCACACGGTGAGATGGCACACGGCGAGATGGCACACGGCCTGATGGCGCTTGGCAAGATGGCACACGGCCTGATGGCGCTTGGCAAGATGGCACACGGCCTGATGGCGCTTGGCAAGATGGCACACGGTGAGATGGCACACGGTGAGATGGGACATGGCGAGATGGCACACGGCGAGATGGCACACGGTGAGATGGCACACGGTGAGATGGGACATGGCGAGATGGCACACGGCGAGATGGCACACGGTGAGATGGCACACGGTGAGATGGCACACGATGAGATGGCACACGGCGAGATGGCGCTCGGCGAGATGGCACACGGCGAGATGGCACACGGTGAGATGGCACACGGCGAGATGGCACACGGTGAGATGGCGCTCGGCGAGATGGCACACGGCGAGATGGCACACGGTGAGATGGCACACGGCGAGATGGCACACGGTGAGATGGCACACGGTGAGATGGCACACGGTGAGATGGCACACGGTGAGATGGCACACGACGAGATGGCACACGGTGAGATGGCTACGATAACGGTAAACTGATTAGCACAACTGGCAGAGTAATTAAAATGCAAACAGGACAAGGGTAAGGGGCGGTAATGAGCAGACCAGAAGGCTGATGCTTTCTTTCTCGCCGGCTGTAAATTGCGCTGATGGGAATGTATCGTAACAGTCTGGAGGTCGCAAGGACAGAGTGTGTGTCCAGGGTGTGTTTGGTATCGGTGTCTGTGTGTGTTTAGTGTGTGTACCATGTGTGTATTTTCATTGCGTGAGTGTGTTCAGTGTGTGCGTGTGTTCAATGTGAATGTGCTATGTGTGTATGTGTTCAACGTAAGTGTGTTGTGTGTGTGTTCAACGTCAGTGTGTTATGTGTGTGTTCAATGTTAGTGTGCTATGTGTATATATGTCCTCAACTTAAGTGTGCTATGCGTGTGTATTCAACGTAAGTGTGATGTGTGTGTTCAATGTAAGTGTGCTATGTGTATGTATGTGTTCAACGTAAGTGTGCTGTGTCTGTGTATAACGTAGGTGTGCTATATGTGTATGTGTTCAATGTAAGTGTGCTATGTGTGTGTATGTGTTCAGTGTACGTTATGTATGTGTGTGCAGTGTGTGTGCACTCAGGATGTGCTTGGGTGTGTTCAGTATGTGTTCAGTCTGTGTACAGTGTATGTGTATTTTCAGGGTCCTTTTGTGTGTGTGTTCAGGGTATGTGAGTTAGTTGCCCAGGCGACACGCCAGGGTTGCCACTGAAGGCATCCATGGGGACTGCTCAGAGGCATTCACACCTCCCGGGTCACGATAAACCACCACAATACACACGAATAGCACATAGATGGACTTCATGTAAATAAATCAACATACGGACGGCATCTTCATCTCACTTTCATTAAATACTGGCTCATCAAGTATTAAACGCTGACCTTTCAGTCTGTAGTAACATAATTACCGTACTTAGCGGTGTTTATATCATTAGCAATACAGAATCCACATTATGATGCCCTTTGCTTGTAGTATTGTAACAACAGGTTTAGCAAATTAAACTAGCACAAGCGCGTCGATTCAAAACGATGAATGAACAACTGCACTGAAAATTATTTAGATGATTTAAAGCAATGATTTACAGGCCAACCAAAGCAATGCGAAAAAGTCCAAGAAGAATGCTCAAACTGTCCACGCGTTTGGCGAGATGGTCCCGTTTGACGGTCGGCATGGCCGCACCTTTGTGTGGGCTGGGCTAAGCGGCGACAGGCGACCCAATAAGAACCCTCTAGGTTCATATCCAGAAATGTGTTATATATTATAACATTCTTAAATTCATGTTATCATCCGAGTCACACCCTTCCATGTAATGAACACTTCGGGTGGGAGCAAAAGGTGGTTTGAAATTTTTCGATAATTTGGTAGTTTTTGGTTGTTCTGGAGGTTGAAAATAAGATTGAAAAAGATAGCGTACAGCTGTAGGGTAAAGGCTAGCAATGTAAGCAGCAGGATGTCTTAGAGCTTGCTCATACTAAACTAGAGACATAAATAACTCCCCTGACATGAGTTATGTAACACGGCTCGATAAAACACGTCACAAAATACAGGATTAAACCGGTGTACACTTAACCCGTAAGCCAAGGTCGCTTATAACTCCATTATTTATCCTCTTTGCATAATATGTAAATGATTCTATGAAAGAAATAATAAGATATACGTAACAAACCACAATTGAATAATAAATAATATATATGTTTAAGAAATATCAATTCGTTTGAAACCAAATAGCATTCGTTTGAAACTAAATAGCATTCGTTTCAACGAAAAAGTATTCGTTTGAATATACAAATATGGCACCAATCTCATTTGAGTGTCAACGTAGGAGACAAACGGAGACATACACAATAGCTGAAATGTCCGACGTATTCCAATATTCGCTCTTGTCATGCCAAACGGTATAAGTGCGCGGCTGTGATGTGGAAGGAAGGCGATGACGAATGCCAGTGACCTAAGGATATCACCTCGCCATAATTTACCCGGCGACGCCGAGCTCATGTCCCCGGTAAGTGGAAATCAGTCATCATTCGGTGGTCGCTGTCCTCACACGGCCCAGGCCGCGACCGGGATTACCGAGGCTGATCATGCTCTATGGGGCAAAGGGTCTTGAGGTCGGAGGTTTAAGGGGTACCACAAAGAGGCTCTCGCCCCGGGAACCCGCCTCGGCAAGTAGGGGGCCTTACTCCTATTGTCCCCATGGCAGCAGGGTCAGGAAACGGACTGAGCATTTTGGGGAGTGAACCCGAGGAAATGCGAGAGGACGAGGAGATATGCGAGGGTGAAGTTTGTGGTGGAGAGAGAACTACAGATGTTTGATCGGACTGGGACACTACTTGACCTTAGGCTATCATGTTGGTTTGCCAGAAGCAGTGGGTGCTTCAATGGGGAAAAATAGGGGGTCACATGGTGTGCAGCATGTACATATTGTAGGGTAGACCTAGTGGCATACGCCACCGGTTTGAACGATTATAATAAATAGGGTTAACTTTTAATCATTTAACTATTGCTATAACATTGGGGGATGGACTGTATGATCCCATCACCACGCCTATATAATGTCAGTGATTTGACGAATTCTGAGAATAAACAGAGTTTTACGTATTTCATAGACATGTATTGAGTGTTCTTGATATAGACTGACTTACATATACCGACGGGTTAGTACAGAAACACCCGGCAGTGAGGGATACGAACAAAACATTACAAAGCGTCCGTGGCAATGAGTTTTTTTTTAGTTTTCGATAACAGCACAAGGCGTCAGACACTTGCACCCTCTAGAGTCCAAGATTGGCTTCCTAATTCAGCCATAAGTGCAAACCTCGCAGGAGCAATGGGAATATCTGAGTTAAAACATAGTCACGTTACAAATCCGACGAAAGGTAAAGAATTGTCTAAGAAATTGGTGTTCAAATGCACACACATTGCAGTTAAACGTACAGAAGTAGGGGAGGGGGGTGGGCATGCCTGTCGGTAAACGCGAAGGATGTGTGCCCATTCAATATTGATGCGATCTTTAGGGTCGACAAGGTGGGACTCCCTGTCATCTTACATGGCTGCACGGGTGTAGGTTAGGGGGGTTGGGGTGGAATGGGATTGGGTAAGTTGGTGGGGTGTCTAGGGCAATCGCGCCGTTCTTCTTGTCCGTGTTCGCACTGCCTTTCGTGACTCTCATAGATTGATTCTGGTGCAGTGTGACAATTTGACTCCATGCAATTTCTCTTCCTTCTAGCCTTCATGTTTGGAGTTGCAGAGGCGCCAACAAAGCATTCAGTCTGATTAAATCGTCAGCGATAAATAAGTCGGCTGCTGATCTGTATATGCCTCATAAATCTGGTGACATTTGCAAGGTCACTGCGTACTGTCGTCCAAGGACTGCCTAAATGAAATGCCGGCAGCCTGGAACCTGTGACGTGCACTCTGAAGACTGCGGGACCAGTGGGTGCCGGGGTGCGTGAATGGTGACACACATGTCCACTGCCCTGCTTTTATCACAATAACACGAGGACCCACTTTAAACCATGGCACGTTAAACCATGGGAAAAGCACACACGTGTTCACTGCATTGCTTACATCAGAATAACACGAGGACGCACTTTAAATCATGGAATCCTCAAAAGAGATTAATAGAAATTAATAGGCAGTTGAATGTGGCATGCATAAGGTGCCAGCCAAGGATGGGAGAAGTAAGTGTGGAGTAATTTCAAAATCAATTTGATGTGATTTTGTGAACCTCAAAAACAGCAAAGTGATCCGATGCATACTGTTATTACCGGTAACCGCCATAGCTAAATTTTTAATGCCCACTAATGAAATAAGAGTAGATAGGAATATGACATATAAACAAGTAGTAGTAGTAACACATTTATTCAATTCTACAATAAACGTCACGGCAACCGATATAACTACGAGCCCTTCTTGTTATTACAGTTATTAATTAATTAGCAGCCAGAACGTTAGGCAAAATGGTTGGTTAAGTCGATTTGTGGCCCTTACATCCGTACGACCGCATCAGTAAATTGAGGTCCTGCTTTAAAGGAATTTCCATTATTTACTGCATTAACCAGAGCGTCTCCGTGGAGAGCGGGCCGGAGCGGCGAGAAGGCGTGGTAGAGATCATCCCTCACCTAAAAAAACAAGACTCGCATTAGGAAATTAATTAAAATGTAATTTTGATATGGACGCATGGGACTTTGATGGTTAGACTGATTCCGGGCTTAACATTTACAGCGACCACGAATGGCTGTCGCTAGAGAGCCTAACGAGAGGCCTACGTGGCTCACCGTGGCGCTAAAGGTCAGCAGAGACAAGTGTAGGTGTTATATCAGCAGAGGGTGTGCGCGCTGAAGGGCTGGGGAGAGGGGCGAGCTGTGCCATTATGGCCGGTGATTGATGGTATCCCGCTGGGAGAACTCATCACTCCTTTCAATGGAGACAACGTGTTTTTTATCCACTGCGCAACATGCTTGTGCTCTCCCGCTCTAGGCCTGGCAGATGGTCGTCCCAGCCCGGAAATCAAATTTCATGTCATTCCCCTCTAAAACGTCTAGGCAATTGTTCGTTTTCAGGAGCCTTAAAACCTCTAGGCTACCTTAATTGTTGTTCGTTGTTGGTTGGCAAGAATGCTACGCGAGTTGAGTGAGGCTCCTTGCTGTGGTAGTGCCCTATTTGTCCCCAACGTGAAGCAATAAATAATACTGTTCAAGATGTAGCGGGCGTAACACGTGTCGCCTGGGTTGGTATGCTGTGCAAATACGGAACAAATAATTATATTGTGCCGTAGTAGCTAATAATTGTCGGCTATCATAAACAGAAACTATACCATAACAATTCTTCGGACGTATTGCGATTCCCAATGTTTAATTATACATTTGAATTCACTTTGAGCACCGCAACCTACGGGCGGAATACTATAGCATGTGTGGAGTATGCATGCAATATCAATGGTGGGTCTTGCAAAAAGTCAATGGCTTGCGCAATTAGCGCATCCATATGTAACCTACCCGCCTCGCGCTTCAGCTCAGACCTATTTCTCTCTCTCTATCCTGCCCCCCCCCCCCGCCCCTCCCTGGCCCAAGTTCTCATTGGCTCTTTCTCTCCTTCTCCCTTTCTCTCCGTCTACTACTTCCCCTCCCTCTCCCCATCCATCTCATTTATCTCTACCTCTGTCCTGCTCCACCCCCCACCCCTCTCTCTCTACCTCTTGTAATCACCTTTCTGTTACCACCAACCCCTCTCTCTCTCCCCTCTCCGTTTCTCACGATATCGCTGCCTCTCCCTGTCCCACGTACGAACCATCAGCCATTAATCAGCCAGTAATCCTGCCGCAATCAATAGACGTTTTTGGTGAGTGATATTTACCATGTTTGCAAACGCGGGCAATACGGCCTCGCGACGGGGAAAGTTGAACAGCCATTTGGAAGAGGTAAAACCCAGGTGTCAACTTCGGAGTTTTGCACCAGACCCTACCCTGCATGCTGACGAGACTGAAGGTGCCAATTATACCTGGAAGTGAGCGGGACATATATGGGACATATGACCTAGGTTTATGGAAACCATATAAACTAGGGTAGCTGATGAATGGTGCGAATCACGCCCCATACCAGACAGAACAGGGTATCCCTTGGGTAGATTTTGAATCGATGGCATGTGGCTGTTCCGATTATATTACATCTCTTGGTTTGTCGGGTGTCAAGGAAATATATTTTACATATTGCCTTTCACAAGCTCTGCAAAACTAATGTTACATTGTTTATCAGTTTCATTATGTACCTTGTTTATTTTATTTCAACACAAATGTTTGACGTAAATTACAGTTTGTTAGACGTATGGTTAAGCAGTGACGGGCACACATCTTTCAACTGAGAGGAAGACAGAGAGGAAGGGAGGGATAGAGAGAGCGAGATGGCGGGGGGGGGGGGTGGTGAGAAGCACACACGCGAACCTGTTGATGAGGTGTGGTCTGAAAGTCGTGCCATTAAACACTGTGATCTGGCCTCACAATGGGCAGCTTTACTTCCTCGGCAGAGGTGGAGCCCGACCGACCGAGACCCGCGGCCGGCAGGTGATCAATCCCAGCCCTCTGATTATTAACCGCGGACCCCATATTCTCAGGATAATTGGCGCTGGAGGTCACAAACGGAGGATGGGTATGCAGACTGCTGGGAGGGGGACAGGTTGTTGGGTAGGTACGAGGAAATTCACCTCTAATCAAGCAACGAATGAGGTGTGTAGCATGTGACTTTCGTGGCTCCATTCATGGCCTGATGCGATCTAGTCGGTGAGGCGGTAGTGAATCTGCTTATATGTCATCAACTCTTGATCGTACAGGGTAGATATGGGTCTTAATATTTATGTTCACCGTCCTATAAATATGTTCATGGGTATGTGCAGCTCAACTATTTCGCGCTATGTAAATGGAGATATGTGGCACCACACGGGCTTCCGCCACACTGGAGAGTTATTTAAAAACAAAACATCCATGTTTAAGCCACGTGATCACAAATGAGAACAATCTGCAAACGAAACTGACGATACAATTATAATTAATATATAGTTTCATGTTGTACATAAATTAAAAGAATTAGGATATTTTTCGTTGTGATCTGTAATAGTTAAAATCATTGTGAAGTTAAACCCTTACACAGTGATAGTGGCTCCAATGTAACAACCTTATTAAAAGTGACATGGGTTCGTCTTGCACAAATATTTTGAACGAAAGAAATGATACTTGCGTTGCAGATTCAGCGGTAAGTATCGTACATACATTTTTTTCGGTTTGTATTTCACTAGTTCACAAACAATACAATTAGAGTTGATACCAGACCGGTATTCTAAAGAATATCAGAGATCGATACTTTCATTTGTCTGGGATCACCCAGGGGTCTAGTTGGTCGAACGTTCGGCTAATGCCGAATGTGTTCTGCTAGGGCAGCTCAAGCGGTCGTTGCATGGTTTGAATACCACTTGTACAAATGGTTGTGCCGCTTAAAGCTCAGAACTATTTTCTCGCAAAGATTAGGTGCTTACTCCGGCAGACCTGGCTTCTTTCTATCTCGACTCTTCCCATTGTCGCGATATGACTCACAGAGGTTAAAGCGTCCTATATAAATAAACCAGTCAGTCGTTTGTGTCTTTTTGGCCCCCGCGTCAATGGTGCAGCATGCGCCACATCTTCCTATTCAGAGTGCACACCAATGTACCCTTGTCGGGGGTCCAAGTTCTCTGCCAAAGTTTATTTTAATATAGGCCACGAATGATTTAGGCCTGTGATTTACCTACACTCTGATAATCTAGGACCCATTTCATAGCTTACCTCATATAATAATGGGGCCGGTCAGCCGTCATTAGGCTTAGTTGAAAGGCAAAATGAATTATTAAAAAACTTGTATAAATTGTACACATGTGACGTGAAGCTTGTTAGGAACGATAATAAATATCCATTACTTTATTCATCCTTAAGGTAAGCAACCCATAATAAGCCTCGATGATTTTGAGCAGACCTCGGTAAACATCGGCAAACATGGGCAGGCTGTACCCCGGAGTTTTTACGCAGTCTTAATAAAACATAGCACGAATAAAACACTGCAAAAAAAGGGGTGATATAGGGAAAATGAATAGAGCGTCGTAAAATAAGATTCGGGGATTTAGAAAAGACCTCGGTAAACATCTACACACATAGACGGGTGTCAGTGAAAGGGGAATCCCTGACTCGTTACGTCATTCACAGGGGAATCCCCAATTCCTGACGTCATTCACAGGGTATTCCCCGAGAATAGCTCTTCGTGATAAATTCGAAATATTCTAGAAAAACACATCGAGAAAACAGGTAAATAGTTCCGTAAACATTCGTGTAGATCATAATTATATCGGAGACCATTTTATATAACCAGATTTATTAAAATGTGAACACAAGGCGTAAATTACTGATAATTGGTGTAAAATAAGCTGCGCCAAAACATATTTGTGTAATAACATTTTCAAGTTTCAGGACCTGTTTTTCGGGAAATTTTCACTGTTACCTGTATTTATTTTGATTTTTATTACAAGAAATATGTTTTTAGAAGTTTTTAAAAGTGGTTTGGTGTCAAGATTTTTCTATTTGATGAAACTATAGCCAATTTTGTGAAGGTGGTGATTTCGAATTTTGGCAAAAACTGTCATGATTTTGCATAATTGCACTTTATTATTACCATTCTGTCATTTTTTGTGGCTACTATTTACATTTTTGAATATCGGGAAGGTAAAGTATCCTAAAAATTCACCAGAAGGTGTCTAATGGGGTATACTTTCATAAAATATTAACATATACAGAGTTCTTTAACCTTGCTATTATGGATTGCTTAACTTCAATTCAGATATAATATTAAATTTTATGTTAACGATTAGCTACCATCAGTTTTGACGATTGCTGCCAGTAGCTTTCATCAGTTTTGACGACTGCTGTATCTGTTACCAGGCGTGACGATGGCTGTCCATCAATGATACCCTTGGTGACGTGCTGAACACTGTTACTGCGGAGCTCTTTAACGACGATCGTTAATTACTCGGTTCTAACAATTTATCATGCATATGTTGAAGGTTTCTAGCCGGAGCCTACCTTGGAGCGCTAAGGGACTGTAACCTTTATTTACTAAACCACAATACGCAAATCCACCACTGACAATAAATTAACAATAAAACTCGTTACAGCGTTAAGATCAGATGCCACAATGTATCCATGCAGTAGGGTGCAGCCAATATTAATATTCCTGACAATCCTTCCGCGTTACATTAGAAAGCAACACTACGCTACCACCTTCAGAATTCAGAATAAATGCCACTTCTCAACCTAAGAACGCACTAAAATGTCCAACTGAAATTGACATTTGTACTGTCGTCCGCAACATCTGCCACGATATCTGGGAGCCCACATGAGACACGTCGATGGCTGGTAACCACGCAATCCTCGCCGCTGGAAGACATTAAAAGCCAGAAATCGTTGCAACAAAGCCCTAAAACCTTCAACCTTAACCTCAACCAATCAGAAGGGTTTTGCGACATTTGATATGTTTTGGTAACCACCCCTGGTGTATCGCACCAAAAAGACTTAAAGAAATACGTCGGAGCCATAAAACCCAGATGGGCACACTATCTGTTGGGGCTGCCTCACGCCTCATTGTTAATGTCTGGCTGGCGATGCCCCGAAGCGCCGCTATAAAGGACAACGGAGGTTAAAACTGACGGAGTGGCATGGCAACTACGCCACAGCGTCGGCCACTGGGGTTAATTAGAAGGACATCGGAGGAAGGAACGGACAAGAACATTGTGTTGTTAAGGTAGACATGTCGGCATCGACTGTGGCAATGACAAGTGACGAGTCAGCATATACCTAATCTGTAACCTGGGAATAAATGGGGACGGTGTACGTCATAATTAGTCTAAATGCAAATGTTGGATGAAACGATATGTCTCTATAAACGCATTGACTGCAGCAAGTAACACGGCTCTGTACACCAAAATTGACTATGACAAGTAACATCGGGGTGTACACAATTGACGGCACAACAATCATGTATCTTTACTTCATGCGCACCGCATTGTCAATAGCTAGTAATATTTAAATCGTTTATATTTATCGAACACTACAGTGATTAACGTAGCGACCGCTTGTAGGTCTTTCTCTTTCTCTCGTGCAGCTATGGACCTACACAACATCGATTAAAGTGAAACAAGCGACACAATTCGCATGCGAATGTTAAGCTATACAAGCTTCAATAACAGAACTTTAGACCTATTTCGGTGCTTCATTCTAGACTTAAATTTTCCTTTTGCACTAGGGATTACTTACAAGCCTTGGTCTTAAATTTACTACGGTTGCCTTTACCACTTCTAGGTACGGACATATAACTGGCAAGAAATTGTGTAAGGAAAGTGAGGCTAATACAGCGTTGCTTGATATCAGGCTTGCTGGCAGTGCGCCCTGGCCTTATCTTATTGGCGCCGCAGAGCCTTCCCTGGGGGGGCATACCTGTGGTGGGTGGAGGAGAAGTGACGCTGTGTGTGGAGAAACTGATGGAGCCACCCACAAGACACGCACACCCACAAACCCCAAGCGTATGAAGCGAAGATCTGGCGGCCTGTTGATGCGGCGTGGTCAAGGTCATCCGACTCAACCTGGCGGTCGCTCTGCCTGCCTCCCGCCTCATAATGTCGCCGTATTACTTCCGGGTCAGACAAGCAACTCACGGAGTGGGACTCCCGGTGGGACAGGCGCCTTCTATCTTCCTCCTCCGTCTAATGGCAGATCGTGGCCACACCACCCTGGGATGAACGGGCAGGGCGGGGCAAAGACGAATGGAGCCGCTGGGGATGGGGGTGGCTACTGGGTGCGGGAGGGGGGCGACTGCAGGGTGCTGAGCAGTTGGGATGAGCCGTACGCCTCACATCTCATCAGGCAATACTCAGAGGTTGCCAGGTGACATTCATTCACTGATTTGGGATCATAAACGGTGCCCATTTTAAGGTCAATTAATTGACTAATTATTCGCCAATGTATCGCATTTCAAGCATATTACGGTTCGTAAAAGCGAACGAAAAATTGAATAAATGAAAGGGAAATAGTCGTAAGCGGTCGTATTTGCCGTGCAGTAAAGTGAGCCGCCGTGGTCGAGTGATAGCGCGCTGGACTGCAGACCACAGGCAGGTTGCGGGTCGAGCCACCATGGTCGGGTGATAACGCGTTCGACTGCAGACCACAGGCAGGTTGCGGGTCGCGCCAAGGGACGGAGCCACCATGGTCGAGTAATAACGCGCTCGCTGCATATCACAGACCGGTGGCGGGTTCGCGCCACGACAGGGAGCCACTCTGGTCGAGTGATAGCGCGCTCGACTGTAGACCACAGGCAGGTTGCGGCTTCGAATCCCGGAGGTTCTTTCCGATGGATTAGCTCATCGTCTGGTTGGCAGACTCATAACTAAACTCATTGGCAATGAGCTGATATGTGCACAAATATGGAATAAAACCCCAATACATCCCTCTATCCGCGTAGTACAGTCGTTGGGTGGGACTTATAATGACAACAATAATAGTCACACTCCCCACTGAGGCGTTCCATTTAAGGTAAGATGATGGAAAGCTCAGTGTGGCCTACTAATCGACCAGTTGGACTAATTCAGCGGCCACCTTCATTCATGTTGACATCAGCCAAGGTCATAATAATGGCATCGACCTTTCATCGCTGAGAGCGGCATTACTTCGCCACCCACACATAAAAGTCCTATCTGTGCAATGAGATTGGTAATCTTGGGAAATTACTGCTATGGAGTCTTTATGATGCAGGAACACCGCCCCCGTTAATACGTCATGTTTTTGGCCGGCGTACCGATAGGGATATGGCGTATTTCAATGAAATGCACGCACCGTTTACATCCAGTTTACGACAGGGCACTGGAACCAGCCTAGTCTATCACCATTCAAACAGCCGCCATCTTGTCCCGTAAGGTAAGGATACAATCGGCATGCCGATTGAATGCGCGCGCACCCAACCCGTGCGAAACAAGTATCGGGAGGTTCACCGACACTGATACCGACAATCCAAGTTGGAGATATAGTGACGTCAATGGTGGTGGTGGTAGCCCATGATCGATGAGCAATAGGCTGGCGAGGTGAATATCCTATGCTGTAATAGCCAGGCGAAGATATGAGAGCAATTCTTAAGGCGTAAACTGCCGTGAGGCAAGTGTTTCCGCAGAGGACACTCCATTAGCGACGACTCTTGACTTCCTTCACTGGGATTACGCCTCTTATGACTATTCTCCAAGATAAGCCGACGCACGTTTCAAGTCACACGCTGGCTCTGGTGAATGTTATACCAAGAGGAAAGGCATTTTATTGAACGAGTTGCTTCTTTATTAATCCCGTGCCCTTTAGGATTGTTCCTGGAAAGATGAAGGCATCTTGGAGTCGATCACCCTACTGCTCCGTGCCGCTCCGTGCCGCCACTTGCAGTGAAGCCTGTTATCATAGCAAGGACGAAAGATTGGTCAACACCGCGACCCAGAGCTACTGCCTGTCACCACATTGGCCTCCGAGTACCAAGTAGAAATACTAGTGAGCACGTTGAAGGAATACGGATTATGTAAAATAATTCGTAAATGAAGATGATTTCTAATGTCACGATCCTACATAAGTTGTGGGAGTAGGTTAGAGCGAGTGGTACATTATTACCATACACGTTTCAGACCAACAACTGGTTACAAGAACGTCTTTCGCCATCGATATTTTTTTTCAACATAACAGTTTTTTTTATTTCTGCGTTGTATTCATGACGGTGTGTCGGATTCCTCCATGTAAGGGCGAAACATTGTTTCAGCATAGCTCTCGTATTACTCATGCCTGCCATTTACTACTGTAACAGTAATGCATTTCGTTGGGGTCTAACATGGAATATGGACCCGGCCATAACATGTCTTCCACGTAGAACCCAGTGACCACATGCTTGCATTCTGACGGAATGACGGTAGCGTTAGTGTTACTAAAAAACATACATTTAAAAAACGAAGACGAAGGGACCCATTGCTCTTTCAAAATATTTCCGTTATGAACAAAATGGAAATAATTAATTTCGGGTAACGTCAAACAGCACTTTTTTGTGTCCCTTGTCTCTGCATTCAAACTCCTGGCAAAAGACCTCTTCGTGTGTTTTGCACGTGTTTGAAGCAGCGTGTATGGGGGTTGACGAGCTTATATGCCATGTCGAAGTTTTGTTTGGTTTTAAAATAAAGAAGCCTATAAACGAATTACTCGGCTGAGAGCTAGTTTTGCAAAAGATTGACAAAAAGTGTTTCACAAAACTGGTTTGGATTGTGCCGTGTGAAGCCGAGCGGTTAGTTCATTGCCACGTAGTTCACGTCGTAATTCACTGTGATCACGGTCCGCCAAACGACCCATTCCGGTGCGGACGGATGTCGGTGTGTCACTGTCGGGCACTACTTCAAGAGAGATTAATCGCGTTGAGCGGTCGCCTGTCTGTCTCTGTCGTCCCCAGCGCGCCTCGACAGACAGTTTCCATCCGGTAGGGACATGTGACCCATTCGTCTTCACCGTCTTAAAACTTGATGTCGGGGGAAAAGTTTGAAAGGTTCCTCACCCACTCTCATCTTGTTCTACCATGTGACTGTCTCCGGGAAACGAAGAGGCCGCAGCCCCGGTATCCTACCCTTATGTTGTCCGCACTCCATAACTCCCCCACCCACCCCCACTTTCCATCTGCCGACCGCCACCACCATACCGCCACACAATTACCTGCTATGCCCCGCCCATTCGTTCCTTTCAGCTCGGATTTTGCACATGAACTTGCGTTAAGGCATGCTCCACACCTTTAACACAGACCGAAAGTAACTGTATTTTAGACATTAAAACCAACAATGCATGAGTCTAATATGTGGGGAAGGTGAGATGGCACCGGGCAGAATGGCATATGTACGGCGAGATGGCACACGGCGAGATGGCTTACAGCAAAATGGCACATGACAAGATGGCACACGGTGAGATGGCACACGGTGAGATGGCACACGGTGAGATGGCACACGGTGAGATGGCACACGGCGAGATGGCACACGGTGAGATGGCACACAGTGAGATGGCGCACGGTGAGATGGCACACAGTTATATGGCACACGGTGAGATGGGACATGGCGAGATGGCACACGGCGAGATGGCGCTCGGCGAGATGGCACACGGTGAGATGGCACACAGTTATGTGGCACACGGTGATATGGCACACGGTGATATGGCACACGGTTATATGGCACCCGGTGAGATGGGACATGGCGAGATAGCACACGGCGAGTTGGTACACGGTGAGATGGCTGACGGCAGAATGGCACAAGGCAAGATGGTACACGGTGAGATGGCACGCAGTGAGATGGCACACGGCGAGATGGCACACGGCTTGATGGCGCTTGGCAAGATGGCACACGGCGGGATGGCACACGGGAGATGGCATACGGCTACGATAACGGTAAACTGATTAGCACTACTGGCAGAATAATTTAATTGCAAACAGAACAAGGGTAAGGGGCGGTAATGAGCAGACCAGAAGGCTGATGCTTTCTTTCTCGCCGGCTGTAAATTGCGCTGATGGGACTGTATCGTAATAGTCTGGAGATCGCAAGGACAGAGTGTGTGTCCAGGGTGTGTTTGGTATCGGTGTGTGTGTGGGTTTAGTGTGTGTGTACCATGTGTGTATTTTCATTGCGTGAGTGTGTTCAGTGTGTGCGTGTGTTCAATGTGAATGTGCTATGTGTGTATGTGTTGCACGTAAGTGTGTTTTGTGTGTGTTCAATATAAGTGTGTTATGTGTGTGTTCAATGTGAGTGTGCTATGTGTATATATGTGCTCAACTTAAGTGTGCTATGCGTGTGTGTTCAACGTAAGTGATGTGTGTGTTCAATGTAAGTGTGCTATGTGTATGTATGTGTTCAACGTAAGTGTGCTGTGTCTGTGTATAACGTAGGTGTGCTATGTGTGTGTATGTGTTCAGTGTACGTTATGTATGTGTGTGCAGTGTGTGTGCACTCAGGATGTGCTTGGGTGTGTTCAGTATGTGTTCAGTCTGTGTACAGTGTATGTGTATATTCAGGGTCCTTTTGTGTGTGTGTTCAGGGTATGTGAGTTAGTTGCCCAGGCGACACGCCAGGGTTGCCACTGAAGGCATCCATGGGGACTGCTCAGAGGCATTCATACCTCCCGGGTCACGATAAACCACCACAATACACACTAATAGCACATAGATGGACTTCATGTAAATAAATCAACGTACGGACGGCATCTTTATCTCACTTTCATTAAATACTGGCTCATCAAGTATTAAACGTGGACCTTTCAGTCTGTAGTAACATAATTACCGTCAGGGGTAAGGCAAAACACTATTTTTAACTTAGCGGTGTTTATATCATTAGCAATACAGAATCCACATTATGATGCCCTTTGCTTGTAGTATTGTAACAACAGGTTTTGCAAATTAAACTAGCACAAGTGCGTCGATTCAAAACGATGAATGAACAACTGCACTGAAAATTATTTAGATGATTTAAAGCAATGATTTACATGTCAAACAAAGCAATGCGAAAAGGTCTAAGAAGAATGCTCAAACTGTCTACGCGTTTGGCGAGATGGTCCCGTTTGACGGTCTGCATGGCCGCACCTTTGTGTGGGCTAGGCTAAGCGGCGACAGGCGACCCAATAAGAACCCTCTAGGTTCATATCCAGAAATGTGTTATATATTATAACATTCTTAAATTCATGTTATCATCCGAGTCGCACCCTTCCATGTAGCCGTATCCCACGATAAGATTTACCTTGCATTAATGAACACTTCGAGTGGGAGCAAAAGGTGGTTTGAAATTTTTCGATAATTTGGTAGTTTTTGGTTGTTCTGGAAGTTGAAAATAAGATTGAAAAAGATAGCGTACAGCTGTAGGGTAAAGGCTAGCAATGTAAGCAGCAGGATGTCTTAGAGCTTGCTCATACTAAACTAGAGAAATAAATAACTCCCCTGACATGAGTTATGTAACACGGCTCGATAAAACACGTCACAAAATACAGGATTAAACCGGTGTACACTTAACCCGTAAGCCAAGGTCGCTTATAACTCCATTATTTATCCTCTTTGCATAATATGTAAATGATTCTATGAAAGAAATAATAAGATATACGTAACAAACCACAATTGAATAATAAATAATATATATGTTTAAGAAATATCAATTCGTTTGAAACCAAATAGCATTCGTTTGAAACTAAATAGCATTCGTTTGAACAAAAAAGTATTCGTTTGAATATACAAATATGGCACAATCTCATTTGAGTGTCAACGTAGGAGACAAACGGAGACATACACAATAGCTGAAATGTCCGACGTATTCCAATATTCGCTCTTGTCATGCCAAACGGTATAAGTGCGCGGCTGTGATGTGGAAGGAAGGCGATGACGAATGCCAGTGATCCTAAGGATTTCACCTCGCCATAATTTACCCGGGGAGGCCGAGCTCATGTCCCCGGTAAGTGGAAATCAGTCATCATTCGGTGGTCGCTGTCCTCACACGGCCCAGGCCGCGACCGGGATTACCGAGGCTGATCATGCTCTATGGGGCAAAGGGTCTTGAGGTCGGAGGTTTAAGGGGTACCACAAAGAGGCTCTCGACCCGGGAACCCGCCTCGGCAAGTAGGGGGCCTTACTCCTATTGTCCCCATGGCAGCAGGGTCAGGAAACGGACTGAGCATTTTGGGGAGTGAACCCGAGGAAATGCGAGAGGACGAGGAGATATGCGAGGGTGAAGTTTGTGGTGGAGAGAGAACTACAGATGTTTGATCGGACTGGGACACTACTTGACCTTAGGCTATTATGTTGGTTTGCCAGAAGCAGTGGGTGCTTTACTGGGGAAAAATAGGGGGTCACATGGTGTGTAGCATGTACTTATTGTAGGGTAGACCTAGTGGCATACGCCACCGGTTTGAACGATTATAATAAATAGGGTTAACTTTTAATCATTTAACTATTGCTATAACATTGGGGGATGGACTGTATGATCCCATCACCACGCCTATATAATGTCAGTGATTTGACGAATTCTGAGAATAAACAGAGTTTTACGTATTTCATAGACATGTATTGAGTGTTCTTGATATAGACTGACTTACATATACCGACGGGTTAGTACAGAAACACCCGGCAGTGAGGGATACGAACAAAACATTACAAAGCGTCCGTGGCAATGAGTTTTTTTTTAGTTTTCGATAACAGCACAAAGCGTCAGACACTTGCACCCTCTACAGTCCAAGATTGGCTTCCTAATTCAGCCATAAGTGCAAACCTCGCAGGAGCAATGGGAATATCTGAGTTAAAACATAGTCACGTTACAAATCCGACGAAAGGTAAAGAATTGTCTAAGGAATTGGTGTTCAAATACACACACATTGCAGTTAAACGTACAGACGTAGGGGAGGGGGGTGGGCATGCCTGTCGGTAAACGCGAAGGATGTGTGCCCATTCAATATTGATGCGATCTTTAGGGTCGACAAGGTGGGACTCCCTGTCATCTTACATGGCTGCACGGGTGTAGGTTAGGGGGGGTGGGGTGGAATGGGCTTGGGTAAGTTGGTGGGGTGTCTAGGGCAATCGCGCCGTTCTTCTTGTCCGTGTTCGCACTGCCTTTCGTGACTCTCATAGATTAATTCTGGTGCAGTGTGACAATTTGACTCCATGCAATTTCTCTTCCTTCTAGCCTTCATGTTTGGAGTTGCAGAGGCGCCAACAAAGCATTCAGTCTGATTAAATCGTCAGCGATAAATAAGTCGGCTGCTGATCTGTATATGCCTCATAAATCTGGTGACATTTGCAAGGTCACTGCGTACTGTCGTCCAAGGACTGCCTAAATGAAATGCCGGCAGCCTGGAACCTGTGTGACGTGCACTCTGAAGACTGCGGGACCAGTGGGTGCTGGGGTGCGTGAATGCTGACACACATGTCCACTGCCCTGCTTATATCACAATAACACGAGGACCCACTTTAAACCATGGCACGTTAAACCATGGGAGAAGCACACACGTGTTCACTGCATTGCTTACATCAGAATAACACGAGGACGCACTTTAAACCATGGAATCCTCAAAAGAGATTATTAGAAATTAATAGGCAGTTGAATGTGGCATGCATAAGGTGCCAGCCAAGGATGGGAGAAGTAAGTGTGGAGTAATTTCAAAATCAATTTGATGTGATTTTGTGAACCTCAAAAACAGCACAGTGATCCGATGCATACTGTTATTACCGGTAACCGCCATAGAGAAATTTGTAATGCCCACTAATGAAACAAGAGTAGATAGGAATATGACATATAAACAAGTAGTAGTAGTAACACATTTATTCAATTCTACAATAAACGTCACGGCAACCGATATAACTACGAGCCCTTCTTGTTATAACAGTTAATAATTAAATAGCAGCCAGAACGTTAGGCAAAATGGTTGGTTAAGTCGATTTGTGGCCCTTACATCCGTACGACCGCATCAGTAAATTGAGGTCCTGCTTTAAAGGAATTTCCATTATTTACTGCATTAACCAGAGCGTCTCCGTGGAGAGCGGGCCGGAGCGGCGAGAAGGCGTGGTAGAGATCATCCCTCACCTAAAAAAAAACAAGACTCGCATTAGGAAATTAATTAAAATGTAATTTTGATATGGACGCATGGGACTTTGATGGTTAGACTGATTCCGGGCTTAAAATTTACAGCGACCACGAATGGCTGTCGCTAGAGAGCCTAACGAGAGGCCTACGTGGCTCACCGTGGCGCTAAAGGTCAGCAGAGACATGTGTAGGTGTTATATCAGCAGAGGGTGTGCGCACTAGAGGGCTGGGGAGAGGGGCGAGCTGTGCCATTGGGGTCGGTGATTGATTATCCCGCTGGGAGAACTCGGCACTCGTTTCAATGGGGAAAACGTGTTTTTTATTCACTGCGCAACATGCTTGTGTTGTCGCACTCTAGGCCTGGCAGATGGTCGTCCCAGCCCAGAAATGAAATTTCATGTCATTCCCCTCTGAAATGTCTGGGCAAATCTTTGTTTTCAGTAGCCTTTAAACATCTAGGCTACCTTAGTTGTTGTTCGTTGTTGGTCGGCAACAATGCTACGCGAGTTGAGTGAGGCTCCTTGCTGTGGTAGTGCCCTATTTGTCCCCAACGTGAAGCAATAAATGATACTGTTCAAGATGTAGCGGGCGTAACATGTGTCGCCTGGGTGGGTATGCTGTGCAAATACGGAACAAATAATTATATTATGCCGTAGTAGCCAATAATTGTCGGCTATCATAAACAGAAACTATACCATTGCAATTTTTCAGACGTATTGCGATTCCCAATGCTTAATGGTACCTTTGAATTCACTTTGAGCACCGCAACCTACGGGCGGAATATTGTAGCATGTGTGGAGTGTGCATGCAATATCGAAGGTGGGAAGTCTTGCAAAAAGTCAATGGCTTGCACAATTAGCGCCTCTCGCTCAAGCTCAGACCTATTTCTCTCTCCCTATCCCCCCCGCCTCCCTCGCCCAAGTTCTCTTTGACTCCTTCTCTCCTTCTCCCTTTCTCTCCGTCTACTACTTTCCCTCTCTCCCCATCCATTTCCTTCATATCTACCTCTGTCCAGCTCTCCCCCCACTCTGTCTCTACCTCTTGTAATTGTAGCGTGCCGAGTTTGTGTGTGTGGCCAAATCGTATCGCTGTCACCAAACTTGTAGCGTGCAGAGTGGTGTGATATCAGGAAGGGGGCATTTTAAGTAAATATATTCATAACCATACCTCAAAGAACCACCAATATCACAAACTCAGATATCACTGCACATGCTGTATAACTTCTTATAGCTTAATTGGTCGGATCAATCGCTCATTTAAGTCACATTATTTCTGTTATCCCTTACGTCAATTCTCTATATTCTACTGCTGATTCCTCTAAATATACCTCCAGAATGCAGCGCTCTAACCTAGACCTCCAAGACAAGCTTATTCCCACATTTTACCTTCCTGATACTACATAAATGTTTATAAAAGAAAATAGCAGACTCAAATAAATGAGTAAAGAGGTGCGCGGGCATTGCGCTAAGAGGAGAGGGTAAAAAAGGTGCGCGGGCGTTGTGCTAAGAGGAGAGATGCGCTGGCATTGCGCTGAGTGGGAGTGAGAGGCGCGCTGGCGCTACGCTGCCCCCCCCCCCCCCCCCCACACTCCAACTGACTTCTGGTAGTGATGCAAGCCCTTTTATACCCCTATCCCAGGGACGCTAACTCTGATGACGCCACCCCCTAAATTGACCAATGAGCGATAATGAAAGAAACTGTATTTCTACACTTAAACATATGACCAAAATACTCATCATTATTCTTCAAACCACTGGGGAACCTTGCTAAACAACTTGCATAAAAAGATGCATAAACCATTCATAAATATACTGGCGATAAAAACTCGAATCTTCTAAATCTTCTTTCTCACAAACTTGCTAAGACTTCTTTCCTGTCCTGGCGGATGTTTACTACCCAATCTCACCCACGCGCCCCCTGCCGTCCCACTTCGTCCTACAATTACGCTAGTTCTCATATGTCGTGCTATTTCTCATTCGACTAGTTAACCTATGCAAATTCGCTACATAATCATCTTTCCGTTACCACCATCCTCTCTCTCCCGCCTCTCTGTTTCTCACGCCATCGCTGCCTCTCGCTGTCCCACGTACAGACCATCAGCCAAACATCAGCCAATGATCCTGCTGTAACTTCAACCAATAGACGTTTTTGGTGAGTGATATTTTTCATGTTTGCAAACGCGGGCAATACGGCCTCGCGACGGAGAAAGTTCAACAGCCATTCGGAAGAAGTAAAACCCAGGTGTCGACTTTGGAGTTTTCTACCAGACCCTACCCTGTATGCTAACGAGACAGAAGGTGCCAATTATACCTGGAAGTGAGCGACTGTTTCCTGTGGGGAAGTGGCTTGGACGGAGCGTGGTTCGGACCCGGGAAAAAAAGGGTTTGATTGAGAGCGGCTAGGGTGGATGTTTTATGGCAGTTTGCATGGCGGGGAACTGATTCTTATTGCTGGATGAATTAGAGTTGTGTATCAACAAACAGGGACGAGAATCGGAAATGAAATCACGTAAGTCTTATATGGTTTTGACTATATGTGTATGGGTTTAGCTCGAGTGGATCAACTTGTCATCAAGATCCCGCCGTCATTCCATGAAGGCAATGCAATCATCTGGCATGATTTGAATATAATGACGGTCCATATTGATGCTGTTGCAGTGATTTAGCACGGGACAAAGACCTAGGTTTATGGAGACCTAGACCTAGGTTTATGGAGACCACTAGGGTCAGCTAAAGTATGGTGCGAATCACGCCCCACATAATAAAGAGAAGGGTGCGGTATCCCTTGGGTAGGTTCTGAATCGATGGCATGTGGCTGTTCCGATTATGTTACAGCTCTTGGTTTGTCGTGCATTATTTTATTAAACTTACACATCTCCGGGTGTACATATTGCATTTCACGTTGCTTATCAGTTTCATTGTGTACCTTATTTATTTTATTTCAGCACGAAGGTTTGACGTAAATTACACTTCGTTAGACGTAGGTATCAACCAACGTTTATCCAATGTTTTACATCAACAACCTGACATGAACAGAGACAATACACACGCATTGTCTTCCGAGTCTACCATGACGCATTCGACACGTACACAGAAAACAGCTGGCGACGTCACCCTATATGAACGCCGCAGGATTTCGTCGATAGCGGGGGACAGGCATGAAAATCACCAACATATCCAACATCATCTGCCAAGGTCGCCAATGATAAACACCGTTAACTTGTCTCCATGTCAGATCGTATTCATGTCTCCTCCAATACAACAGTGTCAACACGGTTAATTCACATGTCCAAAAATGAGTTTTACGAGGATATAGGTCATCCCTAGTAAATACCTATGGCGGCCGTTAACAGCATACGCAAACACATACAGGGCGACTTCATGAAAGACGGAAATGATGATCCCACGATGGGGAATTTTGTCGTAAACCTTGCAATGATTCCTCATTGTACTTGACGACGCCATGGACAGAGATTGGCCACAGGGCGTATGACCCAGTTGGCGTTAACGTCGGCCATTTTATCGCGGTCATCAAACAGCCGGAAGGGTGGATTGTAATCACCCCTGAGTCAGCGATCATGTCTATGGTTATTAATGATCTTAACGTTACCTTTCCTATTATCGCGGTACGACATAATAACCAACTCGGAATGCACCAAATCCAATCTCGACTGTCCATCCCATTATACGGCCTGGCTTAAGATGTACCGTGCTACCAGCGTTATGAGGTCGTCTATATGACGCAGATGGTCATACACTGTATCACTGAGTGCATTTACGCGAACCAGGTGTCGCCATCTATATATATCTAAAGATAGATGTTCTTATAAAAAGACATACAAATCTTATAAAAAGACATACAAATCTTATAAAAAGACATACAGATGGATGTTCTTATAAAAAGATTTAAACTTGAGGTACACTTGCACATTCGTGTTGTCAATTTATTTTCGCATTAAAATTGTGACTGGACACATAAAAACAATATGCAACACACCCACTTAACTGCCACTTGGAATGCCGACCATATACGACGAGCTTATCATGTGTCGATCTCACCCCCATTATCGCTCATGGGTCTGATGCACACAGTGGGAATGTTTTATGCATCGTTCCTTCATGAGGACGGCACCCCCCCCCCCCTCCCCCCGCCCCCGCCCCTTCTGACCCAGGCAAGCGAATATCCTGCCAATAGAATCAGATCCCGCCAGACATAAAATCAATGTCCCAAGAACCAAGGTCACGCGCCCGACGTGACAACAACGATCAAGGTCACTCGCCCCTCGTGATGCATCTTAGCGTTTGCAAATTGCTTTACTGATCCAGTAGTAATGAGCAGGGCGCCAACTTGAACTTAAAGACTCTCCAATGGTAATGGCACGTCTCGAGGGATTTGTCGGCAATGCGTCTGACTTTAAACCTGCAACCTCAAATATTAGATTAGATATGGTACATTATTCAATGGATTACGATTATGTCTTTCATCCCATGTTAATTATATTGGCTATGGCCAGGTACATGTATGCCGGATGAATAACGAGTTGAAGCCAGGGGGTTATTTGCTCAGAAACACTTCAAGGAAAGAAAAAGTAACATATGATATCATTATTGGCTTTCCGATCGATCAAGTCATGAACTGACAAGAGGAAGTGGAGGCGGGCGCTTGAGGAGAGGGGCGATGATATGGTTTCTTAGCCCTGCCCCCCCCCCCCCACACTCTCCCCTAAGAGTTTTCATTGGCAGAATGTCATCTGAAACGTCACCAGTGACCAGACGTGGCATATGGACCTACTGTGTGGGTTAGTGCTTCGCCAAGTGTTTCTTTGTTCGATATCAGGCGTCCAGTCTGTCTCGCAATGAAGGAAGCCCTATAAGACTGACCTATATCTTGGCCCACGCCCCAAACGCCACATCACTGCAGTGCACAATCACTGTCACCGCTACCGCCACCCTCACTACCGTGATCACCACCTTTCACCTCGTGGAAACTAAATTCGTGTTTTGCATAGGAATTCCACGTGCCTTAGCGGCAGCTTTGGTTTGTGACCCAGGCTCTGTATCTGGACCCAGGCTCTGTATCTGGACCCAGGCTCTGTATCCTGACCCAGGCTCTTTATCCTGACCCAGGCTCTGTACTCGGACCCAGGCTCTGTACTCGGACCCAGGCTCTGTATCCTGACCCAGGTTCTGTATCCTGACCCAGGCTCTGTACCCTGACCCAGGCTTTGTTCCCTCACCCAGGCTCTGTACCCTGACCAAGGCACTATACAGGGACCCAGCCTCTGTACCGGGACCCAGGCTCTGTTCCGTGACCCAGACTCTGTACCGTGATTCAGAGACTGTACCATGACGCAAGCTCTGTACCGTGATCCAGACTCTGTACCGTGACGCAGGCGCCGTGATCCGGGCTTTGCACCACGCCTTAGATACTGTACCAAGGCCCAGTATTGGTCTAGGATGCGCCCATTCAGCCAAGCCATTGTACTTGCCAAGTAGATCTTTAAACGAACGAGAGTTTTGTATCAAATTGGATAGTGACCCATGGTGTGCGTGGCGGGAGGGGGCGGGGGTCAAATTGTGGTGTTTGGCAAATGAAGGACAATGCCAATTGAATAAATTGTCTTAGACAAAAATTCGGTTCAGGCACCACAACCTTGATAGGACTGATTGAACACTGACATTTAGACTGTGGAACCCTCCCTGCACCACGACAGAGTCCAGTAACAACCCTCACCGCTTGGCGGCGCCTCTACGATCGCGTCACCCTGTGTCATGCTTTGGTCTATAGGGACCTCTATAGTATCTTAGGTTTTAACTATTTTTAAAGTTCATGGCGTCTCAAAACAACGAATAGACACATATATGGAGACGCTTTTACAAGGTTCAAAGACGCTGTACATCGAATTAAACCGGGTAATTTACATAATATACCCGCTTATCCATAAACATGTTATAGGTAGCTCACTGAAATAAGAAAAACGTGCACACCACTAATAACCTTCATCAATAAATAAATAAAGCCCTGTTTAAACTGACTCAATCTATCATGCGAACGAAGGCCGCTTGGTAGGGCGTTCTACAATATTAAAATAATAATTATTATTAAATTATTATGCAGTAACGTTATAGTCGCCTGCCACAACGAGATCGAGCAAGGGTGGAATTAGCCCCTACCACAACGAGATAATTATGTAGTACCGTCGGAACTGCCTTCCATAACGAGATAATTATCGAGTAGCGTGGAAGCGCCATCCGCCGTCTCACCACGACACCGTGATGTGGTAAAGCCCAGTCTTCTCATGCAATGAAGTGAAGGACACCTCGTGGAGGAGGGAGAAGAAAAAAGCCCCCCCCCCCCAACACACACACACACTGTAGACTGCCGCACGTATCGTCGTTTCCCAGGTTTCTTCCGTCTGTCTCTGTGGTGCGCACGGCTACGTTCCTCTTAGTGCTGTATTGGCATCAAATGTCAATCTACGGGGCGTCGACTCGAGTGGAAAGTGGAAATTACCATATCAGATTTCCATTGAACGGTCCACTGGATGCAAGGGGTTCACATATGTTTTAGCTACGTGTGGTCTGCTCTAAGTCCTGCCAATCATTATCAAGAAAAATTGGTTATCAGCACAGAGAGCCTGATTACGGTTAATCTGTATCCTACGATCGATCCCTCCGATGCAATTCATTACCTAATAACGCCATGAAAGTTCCTCGTTCCTTGTTGCTTTGCTGCGGACATACGGTCACCATAGCGACGGTGCAGGGCCCACCTCACGTTGTTTAAGCCCATTCCGGCCACATACATTTTAAAGGCATTTCAAACGTCTCCCCTTCCATCCGCCCCGCTTTCATCTAGTCCACTATCCTCTTCCCTCTTCATTCCCTGGCCTATATGTGACCTTCGGGTAATCGACCGAGGTTGCCTACCCGTTAAGAGGCCAGTGGGCGGAACGGAATCACCTCAAGGTACCCCATCCATCTTCGATCCCAACTACCTGCCTCCGCCCCTCCCCCCACCCACGACCTGCAGGACGATGGGCCTCCTAAAGTTGATCCACGAAATTATCCTTTAAGGTGAAGAAGGACCCGGTCAGCCAGGCGTTCGGCTGGTGTGGGGCTGCGACCACCGAATGATGAATGATTCTCCCTTGCAATCCGTACAGGAAGAGGTATCCTCACCAGGTCGGTTATAATAGCGAATTGAAGTCCCTCGGATCACAAACTAGGCATATATCATGACCGTCTGTGCATTTGACTATGACACATTTATACAGGTTGGCTCGATTTACTGTTCGCATATGCATTTGAATGTGTCTGACGAATGGGAGCGGCATAACCAGGGATTTCCGATCCAGAAGTGGTCTGCTTTAAAGAGAGGTAAACACAGGCGCTCTATGTACCGAAACAATCAACTGAGTGTGATGCGAGTTCACTGATGGAGAGCCAAGAACAGACAGCCCTCACCCCCTCTTACCCCCGGGGACGAGTCCGTAATGCAAGCTGGGGGGTCACCTCAGCCATAGACGTTACCACGACCTGTTAGTGGCCGGTAAGCAATGAAAACCTCATGTGACAAGTCAGGGACGCGGCGCTAATATGTGTGTAGAGGCTGAAAAATGCCTAAAGCTGCTCAGGAGATGAAGGTATTTACAAATAAACGAGTCGGTCCCTTGCCAATTGAACCAATATATTTGGATACTTTCCATATTATATAGAATCTAATCATAAAAGTAGGAAGGAGGGCTGGGACGCGTGCACCCTTCAGCCAACTTTCAGCCATACCATTGTACTTGTCACGTATATCATTAAACAAACGAAAGCGTTGTATCAAATTAGGTATAGTGACCCTTTGAGTGGGTAGGGGGGGGGGGTGGGGTGGGGGGGTCAAATTGCGGTGTTTGGCAAATGAAAGTACATGCCAATTGAAATAAGTGTCTTAGACAAAGAATCGGTTCAGGCTACACAACCTTGTTGGGACTGATTAAACACTGACATTTAGACTGTGGATCCCTCCCTGCATCACGACAGAGTCCAGTAACAACCATGTGTCCTGCTTTGGTCTATTATGACCCCTGTCGTATCCTAGGTTTTAACTATTTTTAAAGTTCATGGCGTATTAAAACAACGAACAGCTACATATATATAAGATATGTTTGCAAATCAACAGAATCAATACAAATCGTGCTTCCCATGAATGTAATTATCGCACAACGCTGGTTATTTACCGAATAACGCTGAAAGCGCCTACCTCCATGAAGATCGTTATCGCCTACCGCTGGAAGCGCCTAGCTACCACAACGCGATCATTATCAAGTAACGTTGGAATCGCCTACCACAATGAGATAATTATGTAGTACCGTTGGAATCGCCTACCACAACGAGATAACTACCGAGTCACATTGGAACTGCCTAGCACAACGATATAACTATCGAGTAACGTTGGAACCGCCTTCCACAACGAGCTAACGATCGAGTAAGGTTGGAACCGCCTACCACAACGAGATTATTATCGAGCAACGGTGGAATCGCCTACCACAACGAGATAACTATCGAGTAACGCTGGGCGCGTCTATCACCGTCTCACCAGGATGTGGTAAAGCCCCGCCTTCTCATGCAATGAAGTGAAGGACAACTCATGCAGAAAGAGGGATGACAAGAAACCCTCCCAAGGTAGACTGCCGCACGTATCGTCGTTTCCCAGGTTTCTTCCGCCTGTCTGTGTGTGTGGCGCGCATGTGTACGTTCCTCCTAGTGCTGCATTAGCACCAAGTGTCAAGACATGCGTATAATGTACGAGATGTCGACTCGAGTGGAAAGTGGAAATTAGCAAAGCAGATTTCCCTTGAACGGTTCACTGAATGCAACGGGTTCAAATATGTTTTAACAGTTATCAGCCCAGATAGCCTGATTAACGTCAATCTGTATCTTATAATCGATCTCTTCGATGAAAGTCATCACATAATCATGCCATAAAAGTTCATCTTTCCCTGTTGCTTTCCTACAAACATACGGTAACCATGGCGACGGTGCACGGCGCACATCACCTTGTTTAACGATGGATCTCTTAAAGTTGATCCACGAAATTATCCTTTAAGGTAAAGAAGAACCCGATCAGCCAGGCGTGCGGCTGGTGTGGGGCTGCGACCACCAAATGATGACTGATTGTCCCTTTCAATCCGTACAGGAAGAGGTCGCCTCACCAGGACGGTTATAATGGCGAAGTGAAGTCGCTCGGCTCGGATCACAAACTGGGCATATATCATGACCGTCCGTGCACATGACAATGACACGTTTATACAGGTTGGCTCGATTTACTGTTCAAAGATCCATTAGAATGTGTCTGACCGAGCGGAGCGGCATAACCAGGGATTTCCGCCCCAGGAGTGGTCTGTTTTTAAGAGAGGTGAAAACAGGCCCTCTGGGTGCCGAAAAAAGGAACTGAATGTGATGTGAGTTCAGTGATGGAAAACCAAGAACCGGTCCAAAGGGCCGAAAGAGCAGCCCACCCCCGCCCCGCTCTCCCAGGGGATGTGTCCGTAATGCACGCTGGGTGGTCGCCTCAGCCATAGACGTTACCACGACCTGCAGTGGCCGGTAAGCAATGGAAACCTCATGTGACAAGTCAGGAACGCGACACTAGTATGGGTGTAGAAGCTTAAGAATGCCTGAAGACCTTTAAATGAGATAATGAGGTATTTGCAAATCAACGAGTCAGTCCTTTGCCAATTGAACCAATATATATTTGGATACTTTCCGTATGTATGTATAATTAAATGAGAGAGGTAGGAAGCCGGGTAGGCCTGCGTGCCCCCCCCCCCCCTTCCAGCCCCTAATAAACTCTCTTTCACGATAGTCAAAAGGTTTATTTATAAATGGAAGGGGGGTAATTCCAAGCCAAGCATCAAAGGTGTTGTAAATACAATTTGTTATGTCATAAGCTCGAGAAACTATGACTGTCCAGCATTGCCTTTGTAAAGGCAATTGGCATAGGTTGAACATTTCTACGTCGCTTTGCATAACTTAGAGGATAACACGTGCTGCTGTTAGTCTAGGTACTGTGAAACGTTGCATGTATTTTGTACTGTTATGGATACAATTAAAAACAGTTAGAACAAGACTCCCATGTAGGTGTATTGCCATTGCCAAATGCTTGTTGACATTTGTGAAAAGTAAGAGGATTAAATAAATATATGGAAGAAAGGAAACTAGAAAACCATATAAGGACTATTACACACACAAATTTTACTTTTTTACTCGTTTGTTAGCTTCCAATGTATTTTCCTGTGGAGATTCCATCGAACGAGATATGTTATATGACACACATGTAAACGACTATGCCAATGTGGCGGACGGGCATTAGGTATAACACGCAAGAGTAGCTCACAGAACAAAGGTACACCGCGCACTGGCCGGCCAGAACAGCCGAATGATGTCATAAAGCATCCGTCCAAGTTTCCGTAGAATCTGGCTTCTACGTGGTAGTTTCAACATTAGTGCTGTAGATCAGAAAAATCGTTGTACGCTCGTTGTACGCTCGTTGCACTCTTGTTGTACGTTCGTCGTACGCTCGTTGCATGTTCGTTGTACGCTCGTTGCACACTCGTTGTCTTTAATCTTAACATAATATAAACATAACGATTGGACACATATTTGAAGCAGGTCACAATTGAAACTGCCATTAATCCTTATTGTTCTGAAACATTTCTATACATGATTTACCTAGTCGACCTCATATATATCTATATATACGCCGTATATATGTTTGTCATACTCGTGACCGTTTGGTGGCTGTTGCGACCGTCACTAAAGTATTGTCGGGCGGACATAAAACAAGTGTAGAATTCTGGTAGTCTGTATTATTGCACCCGGTAAGTACAGGTAAACAAGTAAAGAATCAGCCGTTAGCGATCTGCCAACGGCGACGGATCACAAGCCAGTGCAGCCGTTCATATACAAAATATAATTAAATTCTAGTTAAGGACTTTTGTCCGATATAATTAAATAAACTACAGATACCATTATACTACTAGGTTTTATGATTGTGTAATGATATGATCGATGAGCAAAAGTAAGAATTAAATTGAAGTGAAAATGAGAGGTACATACATTGTAAGAAAAAAGTACAGTTAACCAGATAAAGAATCAGCCGTTAGCGATCTGCTAACGGCGACTGATCACGAGCAAGGGATCGTACCAAAGATATTAGTACACCAAGATAGGTCATACGTCGATTTCCTTGTAATCGTTCTCCGGTGGCGCCGCCAAGCGGTGAGCGCGTAGTGTTGCACAGTGCCGCCGTCAACAGGCATCAACTTCAAGTTTGTTCAGCCATAAATTGCGCGAATTCACGAAAGAAACGTTAAGGAAGGCCATTCTTCAGATTCCCCAAGGAAAAAGAAAGGTAAGACATGCTTCTTGCGTTAATTTATCAGTCATTGATATCGTGCATCGATTATCACCGTCACAATTGGCGATAATTCTCTATTATCGCCCACGTCGAAGCGGGCTGATGCAATTAAAAGCAGTCACAAATCTATCGTTTCCAATTATTAGTCAATAATTATCAGATGACAACAAGCTTCAAGTGACTGCGAAGGCCTAACGAATGTGCAATAAGGTGTCCTGATCAATCTCCTGAGGTTTAAATCAAAATTAGGTGAACTCAAACCATATAGTATATGATCATATATATAGACCTATAGCTGCCATGGGTGTCCGGCCCCCAGTGTCTGGCTAAGTTTGTCAGCTTTGTCAAAGGTAACCAAAGCCTTTATCTGCATTTCTACTTAGCGTTTCTTGTGCAATCATCTTTTTTTTATGTTTATAAGCATTTATAAAATGTTGTTTTTATTATTATTTTTCAGACCCCAGAGATGGGTGGTCAATGCAAGAAGGAAAGACTTGTTGAATAAATCCAGTTTCCGCCTCAGCTGAAATAGTTTATATTCTGAAAGCTGCTCATGTCTCAGAGTTTCTGTAGAAATGAGTAATCTTGTTGATGTTTGTATTTTTGTATTAAAAAATATCAATTGGTTCAGCATGGCTTTGTTGTTTATTATTATTATTTAGGCTTAGAATATATATCACTGAACGTCGGGCGTCGTGGTGTTTGTTATAGGCCTACACTTGTTATGAGCCTGTGTTTGCAGTGGGGGTGGGGGTGGGGTACAAGATGGTGGGGGTCGTGTTCCCAGAGCGGGAAGAATACATTTCTTTATCACCAGTTCACGATGAATTAAAAAGATAACTACCAGTATACATAGGAAGGCGGATACATGATATAAATTAGAGATTTCCCGATTCACGGTTATTTAATATTATAATTCCCAGTTAATGATTAATGAAATTCCTTGATCAAGACGGTCGGCTAATATCCCATTCGCAGTCCAAGAAGAATCACTTACCTCAACCCCAGTTCACGGTGAAATGAGAACCCCATTCCCGAGTAACAGAAATATCCCCCCCCCCCCCTGCAGTGGCGTCGAAGGGTAGACTAATCTATGGTGTGACAAAATAAAACAAAAACAGGAGACCGCCTATGCTAAATAATTGTGAAGTTGTGTCCATAATCACATCTTAGTTTTCAGCCAGCAAAGTTATCAGCAAGTTAGTTTTTGGAACAGTTGACTGTCAGTGAATGACGTCCTCGGAATATGACATCTGATGACACTAACTATTTATTGCCGCCTAAAAAAAAATAGTATATATATTTAATGTTAAATATACCTGAAAGGCCACCATCATGCTTTAAATCAACCGGATTAATGGGGCAAAATTCAATTTGTAGTTCACCGGGCGCCGCTTATCACGCTGACAGCGTTATCGTCAGCGCAGTGGCAGCCCAAGGTTACGCGCTCGCCGCATAGCGGCGCCACTACTCGCCGCATTACACATTTTACAATGGGCGCTCGCCGTATGACTTATCTTGGTATACTAATATCTTTGATCGTACCTACGATACAAAAGCCCGTGTCACATGTGACCTCCAAGAGATGACCAATGACCGAGGAGTATGAAGTGATTGGCCAATGTAATGAGGTTAAATGGGGTGGCCATGCATGGTGCCACCAAGTCGGAGAATAAAAAGTGAATGTATGGCATGCCAATGATGAATAATATATGTTAAAGCCTGTTACATACTCAATTGGCACATTGGAACAGGGGCAGTGGCAACAGTTTGTCTAATCCATCTGTTTAGTTATTTACTTACAATTGTACGTAAAACCGTAAATGGGTTTTCGCTTGATGTTTATTGCTGTGTGATCAGATCCATAACTGATCAGATCCATAACACGTTTTGGGCGGCGAGGGGGGGGGGGGGTGGGGGGCGTCTATGCGCAATAACGGAAATGGCGTCTCGTATCTTTCCAGATACGAGACGCCATTTGCGTTTTCGCTGCCAGCCCCCTAAAATTAACCCACTCTCGCAATTGACTACTGTACCCTGAATATATGAATATTAACATGTCAATGTCAGCAAGGCCGGCATGTGTACGTCTGTGGGGGCCTTATGTGTCAGCCGGGTCTTATGTGTCCATCAGCGCCGTTCAGCCAGCTACGTGTCGCCACGTTTTGGGCCTTGAGCCGAACCCCTATCCTTAAGCCATAGGCCCCCAACTCCTATGCCTCATCCCAATCCCTGACTACTAAGCTCCATTCCCAGACCCCTAATCCCCAATCTCTGTCTCCTAACCCTTAATCCCCGACCCTACCAAAATCTTGTGAGTGGAACGTGGTGAGGGACAAATAGGACCCGGAGGACACATAAGGCCCCCATAAACGTCATGTCACGAAGGTCCGATGGTACGGTATGATATCATAATGCATACGTGTATAAATAAGTTGTATTTTCAGGGAAACGGAATGATCATTGGAATGATGTTGCAGGATCCAAGGCCGAAAGAGCCGTCATGGAACCATATTATTTATATATTCTGTAAACTTATTCTTAGTCTTTTTTTCAATATCAATTTGTAAAAATAAAAAAAGGTAAAGTAAAAATATTAAACAAAACATATATATATATAGAAAACATATACATAGAAAAACATATATATAGAAATCATATATATAAAGAGAACCTATATACTGTATATATATTATGGTGATGGCCAAAAGTTATCGTCTTAAGCAAACATTCGTAGTTACGTCCCATAGCTTCATTTTGAACTAAATACAGCCCCAATGCATGACAGGTTTGTCAACAATTTCACTTGAAATTTCACTTTTCGTCGCGTCAACGTAACTCAATAATATGCGGTTTTTCTTTCTGTCCTGTTCCAATGTGTTAAGTCCTATATTCTCACATTCATACCAGTGGAGCCAACTATTTCTGAAAATGCATCCACTTTCATTATTACCACTTGCGCTCGAGCCAACGCCACATCTACAAACCTTATGGCGAGATGCGCCACGGTTATGCCAGTCCAAGTATAAATACTCTAATCTTTTGAATTACAATCGCCTTAATAAAGAAAACACACTGCGGTAAGCGCGTTATTATCTCCTTTGTCACATTCGGCAAGAGAAAAGGCACAGCGGCGACACGACTCCTCCTGGTTGCGGTGGCGAACAATACATGTTAAGAGGTGCTTTCCAACTTCATCAATTTTGCAAACAGCGGGGCATTTGTTCTCCACGCACTGGCGGACGTAACCTGCCACCCCCCAGACTTCGTTGATTGTCGTTGACTGAGAATAACCGAGCTCGCGGCGACGTAAACCAATCAATAATGTGTGACGACATCGATAAAAAAACATCCTCGCTCTGTGTTACGGGTGTGACAGGAAGTACCGGCTAGAGCTCTGGGTTCCTTCACGTTGACGGCTTCATGAACAAAGTGGGACGGACGACAGGGGCCCGATGACGTCACTAGTGAGCGATGGCGTGCCAGGGTCGCTGCCCAGAAGCATCCTTTCCCCCTCATCATCTGTCTAATTATTATCGATAATGTAAGGTTCCCTGGATATTCCTTTAAAGTATAAATGGTGTTTTTGTCCGATCGATCAGTGAAGGTGGTGTCAGCTATAGTTTACGACTGCGCGATGGCGCAACGACATACGTCATAAAAGTTGCGAGTACGTAAAGGGGATATGAGCGGGCAGATATCAGAAAGCCGCCATGCACGCTTCATTGAGATCGATGGGAACAGTTTTAGGGGAACATCTTGTGATGAGGTATTTGACATATTGACGCATTCAGGTATCACACGTCGACAACAATAGAGAGGCGTATAAGCCCAGCATAAAAGTAATCGCACTTTAAGGCGCTTCAGGGAATGTTACTTTGATCGGTTCAAATATAGACCGTGAGGATATCGCCTCGAATGGATAACAAATATGCCAATGGAGTGTCGGTTATGGTATCAGTACATTCAAGGTTGTTTCATTTCATAGAAATTGTCAAATATCTCGCCCATTATGATGCAAATACCCCGGTGAGGGATAACATTTGTACTTACATCTTACTTCGACATGTTGTTGGTCAGAACGGTTAGTGGGGAGATCGCCCACCTGCATGGCCGCCCTTGCTGTGTAGGTCACACCTTTATATTCGCAACATCTGATGCTTAAGGTGCTCATACAGCAATACATCCCACCTACATTATAAATCTCCAGGCCTTTCGTCTGACTGTGTGAATGCTATATCTGTACCGCATAGAATTGTTATTGTAGACTTCAAGGCCCAAAACGGAAGCAGAGCCCGAAGTTTGGTGACGTAGTACATACGAAAACCACACTTCACATCTAATAAAAAAAACATCTTTTGGAGAAAACATATTGCTGTATGAGTTACTTTAATTAATTAATCACGGGGCACGAAATACCAAAGAAGGAGTAATGGTTTTCTTGGCGAAACTTGCAATTATCTTATAATTTACATCTTGCTCAGGCTAAATGGCCTTGCAATACGTCTCGGAAAGATAAGTGAAAGGTTAAATTTACAGTTTTGATACAGTATGGGACCTAGCTTTTATCTAAAGCGCAGATGTTACAGTTACTAAGGAAACGCCATCAGCGATGAACGAAATAACGGTTTATGAAGCGCTGCAGAATGAAACCGAATGAAGTACATACCAATGGGATGTCTGTGTGCTTATGCGCATTGAACGGATATAGGTAATCAGCTCACGACATATCCCAGCTTGCCCATGCTGTGGGTTTACACCACAGGGTGGTTGACCGTGGTGATTGGCGGTGCAGGCCTCTAGCCACCCTGCTCCCAGGGGTCTGCCTTCCCCATGGTAATTATAATAACTGCCACAATTAAGTTACCTTAAGTTCGTGTCCAGGTAATTGTAGCTGGAGACAGTATCCATTAACACAGATACGGGGCGCATTCCTCACGGTAATAGTCACGAAGTTGAACGGGCAATGACCTTGAAGCGTGCAACGGTTCAAAAACCACGTGGTCTGGAAGAGATAATGGGTTATCGCGGCTGGCGCGTCGCTTGGCTGAGTTATATAGGCTGCTAAAAGCCTACCACTGGGGAGCGCGGGGAAGGGGGGGGGGGGGAGTCAAGGGGGTATTTCCGTTCTTCGGGAATGGAGTTTTCATTTCACCGTTAACTGGGAATGAGGCACATCATTCTTCGTGAACTGAGAATGGCATATTAGCCGACCGTCGTGATCGAGGATTTTCCTTAATCGTGGACTGGGAATGTTAGTATTAAATGACCGTGAATCAAGAAATTGTTAATTTATACCATGTATCCGCCCTTCCTATGTATACTGGGAGTTATCTTTTTTAATTCACGTCCCCTGGGAAGAACAAAAATCGATTCTTGGTGATCTGGGAACCCAACTTCCCCTTGTCCCGCCCCACTCTGGCCAAACCATGCATGCACACGACCGGAATGTGGCTTTATTGCGAGCATTCGATTCATTGTGCCCCTTAAAATGAAACGATCAAGGTGCACATAAAAATAGCCGCCAACAACTAACGTTTCCAACGCCATTGGACCTAACATGCGGCCGCAAAGTCGGCAGTTTTACTTCAAAGCACTACACATGTGTTTTAGTATGCGACTGAAGTCTGCGCTCATCAAAGGTAGACTACGATAACATCACAATCACTGATTACAGAAAGTTTTGTATACGATAACGGCAATGCAATCACTGATAAAATACTAATGAAATAGCGCCTGATTTGATGAAACACGAAGCAACATATCACATATAAGAGCAATGCATCATACAGAACGTCAATGCCAATAATCGGATAAGTCAATAGTAGACCACATGCACAGTAGACGGTTGAAAGTAAAGTAGTCTATTGATTTGTCGCAGGTCGTGAATTATAAAAAGAAAGTCGGGCTGCCAAGACTATGTGGCGGTATGCAAAATACGTCACGAATCCATGCGATCGGCAAGGGACGCGCACGCCATAGGTACTTTTGGTTTTGCTCTCTAAAGTGCCCCCCCCCCCCCCCTCCCCCGCTCGGCCGCTCTGCCCCCTACCGTCAGCAATCTTCCCTGAATCTCAATCTCATTGGGTGACGGAGGCACGATCACAGCTGGAAAGGAACAAAAGGAAAGTGATCAAATATTCATTAAGGTTACAATGGGAAATAGAAACAGGGTGAGGGGCAAAGGAAGTAAGGCAGTTTTTGCATGGAACACACGGTAGGTGCTTGCTTAAAGATCTTATGTGGACGATTTTTACCCCAGAGATGCCACGCAGATTAGACAAGCTGTTCTTGCCAGTGAGTTTGCTGAAAGAGTTATTTATCAAGGAAGCTCGGTTACTTGGCCAGCCACGAAGACTATGCTATCTAACTTTTAGATTTTTACAACGGTCTTCTGAATAATTCATAACTGATTAAAATCCTTATGGGGAACGCCACATCAAAGTCATCCAGCGCTGGGGCCCCCTCTCCCACACCTAACCAAGTTAGTGTTGGAGGCCCTCTCCCACACCTAACCAAGCTAGTGTTGGAGGCCCTCTCCCACGACACCTAACCCAGCTAGTGTTGGAGGCCCTCTCCCACGACACCTAACCCAGCTAGTGTTGGAGGCTCTCTCCACCCACACCTAACCCAGCTAGTGTTGGAGGCTCTCTCTCACCAAACCTAGCCGAGCTAGTGCTGGAGGCCCTCTCCCACCACATCTAACCTAGCTAGTGTTGGGGGCCTTCACCCACCACACCTAACCTAGCTAGCCTTGGAGGCCCTCTCCCACACCTAAGCAAGCTAGTGTTGGAGGCCCTCTCCCACCACACCTAATCCAGCTAGTGTTGGAGGCCCTCTCCCACCACACCTAGCCCATCTAGTGTTGGAGGCCCTCTCAAACCACACCTAACCCATTTAGTCTTGGAGGCCCTCTCTCCCACATCTAACCCAGCTAGAGTAGAGGCTCTCTCCTACCACACCTAACCCAGCTAGTGTTGGAGGCCCTCACCCAACACACCTAACCCAGCTAGTGCTGGAGGCCCTGTATCACCATACCTAACCCAGCTAGTGTTGGAGGCCCCCTCTTCCACACCTAACCCAGCTGGTGTTGGAGGCCCTCTCACACCACATCTAACCCAGCTAGTGTTGGAGGCCCTCTCCCGCCACACCTAACCCAGCTAGTGTTGGAGGCCCTCTCACATCACACCTAACCCAGCTAGTGTTGGAGGCTCTCTCCTACCATACCTAACCCAGCTAGCGTTGGAGGCCCTCTCCCACCACACCTTACCCAGCTAGTGTTGGAGGCCCTCTCCCACCACACCTAACCCAGCTAGTGCTGGAGGCTCTCTCCCACCACACCTAACCCAGCTAGTGTTGGAGGCCCTGTCCCACCACACCTAACCCAGCTAGTGTTGGAGGCCCTCTTCCACCACACCTAACCCAGCTAGTGTTGGAGGCCTTCTCCCACCACACCTAACCCGGCTAGTGTTGGAGGCCCTATCTCACCACACCTAACCCAGCTAGTGTTGGAGGCCCAGTCCCACAACACCTAATCCAGCTAGTGTTGGAGGCCCTCTCCCACCACACCTAACCCAGCTAGTGTTGGAGGCCCTGTCCCATCAAACCTAACCCAGCTGGTGTTGGAGGCCCTGTCCAACCACACCTAACCCAGCTATTGAAGGCCCTGTCCCACCACACCTAACCCCAACTAGTGTTGGAGGCCCTCTCCCAACACACCTAACCCAGCTAGTGCTGGAGGCTCTCTCCTACCACACCTAACCCAGCTAGTGCTGGAGGCCCGCTCTCAACACACCTAACCCTATTGGCATGTTATAACTCTTTGGTTTTGGTAACGTGTTCCTGCAAGTGAACAATTCTCTCTTCAAATTCCCAGAAAAAATGTTACTATCTATTAGAGATGCTGATCTAATATTCTGCTGGATAAAAATTGTCAATAAAGCATACAACTTAAAAAATAAATATTTAAACAAATCTCAGTGCGCGACCTGTACCGAAGCCTGATGAACCTTGGGTGGCCCGTTGCGTACCCGTTGCAGCAATACCATTTATTTCCTACTGACAAAAAAAAGGCCTCTTTTAATGTTCTATAGAAGTCTGGAAGGGGTCAAAGCGATACGCAATATAGGGATTTTTGAAAAATCGACATTGACAAACAAATTCCGACACTGAGGATCTGAAAAGGCGACATCGACACATATTTTTGGAAGACGACACTGAACTTGAAGCCAAAAATCGACATCAGATGTCGTGAAAAATCGACATTCGACACTGAGAATTTTGAAAGATCGACACTGGACAGTGGAGACATCATCTCTTGCGGTGTTCAAAACGCCACCATCTAGTCATGTGACAAGATATTTGTCGTACCATAAATATGGATATTACTACCTCTCTGTCGGACGGTATGTATCGGCGGTTCCACGCCTGATATGGCACGGTCTACAGATACCCATGGGCTACACAGTGGAAGCGGTTCATATCATCGAGGGGTGGAGAACAATCGTGTTTTCTTGGCGATTTCTAAAACATTTTCATTTCTAGCATATATATGAAACATAAATTTATAACAAATGGGGACCATTCCCAATTCCAATTCCAATCGAAATAAATATATACATTGCTGCATACCATGCGGCCTGTGTATGTTCCTATCTCTATATCAAAGATAATTGCAATGGCCAGTCACGCGTTGCGGGTTAGTTTCAAAGACATCTGGCTATAAAGCCAGCATGTTAGATAATGCGTTCACCACACGACAGTGAAGTGGGCTAAGATGTGACCTTAACGGCTAGCTACCCGCTGAGTTCTGATGGATGGATCACCACCGGTCTGTCGCTGGCCACAGTCTACACCTAGACATTGCTGGAGTTTTACTGACAGTTTTCGCCTGTTGGCCAATGTGGACAGCGCCGGCCCCTGGAGAGACATTATTCCAAGGTGCCAGAGGTCCTCCCGTTACAGGGCGCTGCCCTTTGATGCTGCCCGCTACCGACTAGTAGCGACCCTAGTTTGGGCCTGGCTTTGACCAGGCAGCGATATATGGAGACTGATTGTCCGTTGCGATGGCGCTCATCTCAGCTTGGGCGCCGCTGATAAGTTGCAAATGTCAAAAAATAAATTGTTTTAGCTCATCTTGAATGTCGTTAACGGCCGTGCGTCTCCAATCGGAGTTTTTTAAATCTCCAAAATTAGGTGATGTTGGTTGACGTCATCTTGTAAAATCGTTGACCGACATCCTGATACAATACTGCAAGTCTATTCATGAGGTAATATGGCTGTGCGGTTCACGCGGGTTCTAGTTCCGGTTTAGGTCTTTTGGGGAAATTCCTGCAGCTGCGTGACGCCGCACTCATTGTAGTCAACGTTTGTGGTCAGTGGTTATTTGTGCATCCAACGACAGCTTCAGCCGATCATGTGTGTGAAGCGAGTGAAGACAAACAACAGGAAGCCGTTGATGCTAGGCATTGACGTAGAGCATAAATACCCCTGTCTCGTGAAGTCTCGATCAGATCCCGTAGTGACTGTACAGCCTATTGAACGTCCGTCTCGTGTCATATTGAAAATCAGCCTCTAACCATATTGAACGTCACTCCATGATAATGTGGAACGTTTGACGTACGTCCGTGAATAATTTTATTAGTATGTAATCTTGTTGAAGCAACTATATATATATATATATGTATACATATACATAAATATATATATTGATGACGTCACTGCCGTGATATTGTTAAATATCACTTTTTGGAAAAACGTGATGTGACTTTCATCTTGGCGCCTTCAATTATCTAATAAAGAACCGCAGATCACAAGCAAAAACTAGGAGGAACTATGTATCAGATATCCGCCAATGTGTGATGTGTTTTTACACTGGATACATCTCGTTCGCGGATAATGATGGGCTAATGCACGACAGTAATAGCCACCAAATGAAATCAAGACGCGCTTTAACAAAAATGTTTCCTTTTTTTGTTCCCTATTTTATGATGAAGATGTGTGATACATTCTAGACATATGGCAACTAGATGACTATGTGACATCTGAATGGCGATGAAAGGCGGAACCATCGCGTGCGCACCGATAACTGTTACCCATAATGAATGCCAAAAAAACAGATGACGCTAATGACGGTGGACGAACATCTTAGGTGCTGATGGCTAACAAGCTTCGTCTGCAAAATGTCATAAAACGCCGAATCGATTAGATACATGTTGCAATATTCGGTCCGGTATTGAAGTATTCGGGCACTACGTGATCAACAATTTCCTTTATATTTGTTATTCTTCTTGTTTTATATATTTATATATTAACTTATTTCATGTGAATTTGACCCTAGCCGTTACTTTGATCATTCACTGAGCCAGTGACGCATGCCGACTTTCGGTAGAATTTAGATTCCATGTCATACGGTTCGCATAGTCTGACGAGATGTCCAATAAGGCATTGCACCAGGCGTAATACAAAACTGGTGTAGTCTAGCGAGTCTGAAAGGGTCCGTTCTATCCGATACTCTAGGGTTGTGAAAGGGGAAGCAACCTCCACGTGATATTGCTTCTGGCATAAGACCTATGAAGTGTCTGGACTGGTCGTGCAAACCTTCTATTGTTTGTCTGGAGGTTTGTCTGATGGTTTATCTGATGGTATGTCTAACCGTACGGCCACACATACATGTGTGATTTAGACTCTTCCGGGGACCCGGATTGTGCACTGCACCGTGGCAGTAACGGGTGGCATATTCCCGAATGCAAATTGTTGCTTGGTATAGTTATTTGCGATACCTAGGTTATGCCTTATGGCCCGCTTGTGGCTGGTGTTAGGTAATTTAGAACCCGGGTGAGAAGCATGCAGCACCAAGGTGTGACCAAATGGGGCGGTGATACCTTGGCCCGATCAGCCCGCGTCGGTCCTGTGTTGATCACCTCCCTGTGTGTTGACCGGTGAAGTCATTATTTAGTGTATGCCATCCACTATGCGATCCTTGTTCAAGGAAGCCGTGCGGGGAGGGCACCAAGAACTTCCAAGACAGACGTCAATGGAAGGCATCGCAATAATTACGGCGTTGTTTGTAAGGATGTGGCCAACTAAGATGAAACGCCCAAACATCATTTACATATGATATCTGCGCACTTATATAGCAATAACCTACAAAGTTTGAAATATATGCAAAATGCGAATGTCTGCATAAATATTAAAGTCACGATTTCAGTTATAAAATATGCTCTCAACTGTGCAACGATCGAAATGGACAACCAAATGATTTAATATAAACACGATACGACAAATCAAAATTGGATACAGTTTATTTGGTTGTGATATTCTGTATAAGCCGCAGTCTCGTCATCATCTTGTCAATTAAAGACGCCGATTTGCAATCAATGGTCGATATTTCGTCAACTGCTCCCGAGGAGACGAATCAAATGCCTTGCCATCAAGCGCAAAAAGAGTCATGCACATAATCTGTCATGCAGGTACATTTAACGACACTGATCATTTGTATAATTCCCATTAACAAATAGCTTTGTTCCCGCAGCTTTTTGGCTCCACGTATCTCCATGGCTCGACTTGTTGTTTAATAATGAATGCATTAATGAGGTGGGCTTTGTTCTGACGATGTATGTTGTTGTCATTCAATGGTTAGGGGAGGGGGGTGAGGTAATGTAAGCATATACCGTTACGCACTCCAGGTGGTTTTTCCGCTATGTTAGTTGTACGCTGGTTCGGTCGCTGCCTCCACAGGCTATTTTTATGACAAACGAAAAGAAAAACGAAATGGTATTAGACAAATGGACTGTTTAATGCTGCTCTTAAAGGCGTCATAGCCTGATGGATGGGCATGTCGTCACGCGGTCAGCTATGTGTAGCCCGCATGATTGGCATCATATGTTGCCGGCGCTCACATTTGTTCATAGGAATCTGGGGTTATTAGCGGTTAGGGGGCACACCGCTTCCGTTCCATGTTGACTTCATATATAATGAATCGTGCGCTAAGTCAACCAGACGTAGCACGTATTACCCGTCGACCAACATAGGATAATGGATTGGTTTGGGCGATCATCCCTGCAGCCCTGAGTCGGTTGGGAGCCCAATGAAGTACATATCCAAGGAACTATGGAACCGGCCACAAGCCCGCCATCGACGGCTGGTTTCATCGATGTCATTAGCAAGAAGGTTCATTTACCATAATTACGACTTGAAACATCATATCATGGTGCGAGCGCCGTCTTTGTCTCGAAGGAAAGATCGACGACCGCTTTGAGGCGCCATTACATATGATACGCAATGTGGGTATTTGGGGGGCTTTCTGCAACGTCAATATGGCGTCATCGCATGAGAAAGACATTCATAGGCAATTTATCTTTGTTATCAACCATGTGAAGTTCAAGATAAACTTTCTGCAGTTGACGTTTTTGCGACGTCACCTGTTGTTTTGCGAGATTATCATCGGAGTACCTTCCAAATATAGCCTTGCAATGTCAGGTGCAGTCTGTTGAGAAAGAGATTCATTTGTAGCTTGTCTCGTGTTCCTAGCATAATTACACTCTATCCGACTCAACTTAATTACTGTGCTATCTGTGCAATCCCCGCCGCATGTGTCCAGAAATACAGTCCCTGTTGTGTGTCTTATATCACCGTGCTTATATAGATACTGGACAGTGAATTGGTCCGATTTAAGAACGGGGGGAAAGTAATGGCCCATGGAGTCCATGGTTACCATACAAGTCGTTGGATTCTTCCATTGTGGGCCCCATGGGTGTGTATATTCAGCATAGACTGCCCTAGATGAACAGTAGAGATGACGTTTGAAAAACTACCATGTAATATCATTGTCAGGCGTGAATAAATATCACCGCCGTCGGGCCAGCAGTTGTACTTAAAGGCGTTTTGTGAAGCAGTTCTTAGTCTTCCGGACGGCTTCCGATGCTTCCTGCGCCATTAAAGGCTATCCACGGATGGCCTCGTCGTTCGATATAAGCGGATTTTATCACAGCCGGCACCTCACCAAAACAAAAGCTGATCAAAGATTCCTTACTTTAGCCACTATCCCTAAGCGCAGCTTACGTTGTAACCCCCAGCAAGGTGATAGCAGCCCAGGAAGATTCGGAGAAAGTATCAAATATTTCTCCGTGTTACAGTATAGAAAAACGTGCGATAAGTTATAAAGAAAGCCGATCCGTTTCTTGGACTGCATGCCTATTGCCATTTTATTGGGGTTGGCGACCAGCTTTATTGCTACAATAAAGCTGCGATGGTCCTAGCCAGGTAGTGGGTCGTAAACACCTATCTGGCCGAACTGGCGAGTAGTAACGATGTGGGACTAAGTCTATGCACGTAACGCATTGTCAAGATACTGGCTTAACCGAGTAGTAACGGTGACAGACAAGAAACCCATGTCAGAATTGTCACTTCCAACGTCGATTTCAATATAACTTTTCAAACAAGAACGCGACATAATTATGTAGAGAGACTACCCATGAAACATGTTATGTGGCCGTAAGTAACGGTCCCGTGGGTATGGGGCGCATCAAACGATCCGACAGAATCCAGACCGGTTGGCGCCACGTCGGACACCACAGATATATTTTGCTGTGCCTATTAGCAGAAAGCCGAGAAGAATTCTCTCTAAAGTAGCAGAACAAAGAAGAAACAAAAATCCTCTAGATTGAAGAAAAACAGTCTCTATTGTTGAGTTCCTTTTTTGAGTTCGACTCCACGGTGTACGCAGTCAGTTTTAACATTAAGGCTTGATTTGGGCAAAGGCAGGCAGCGTATAATCCTCCCTGCAGTTGCCTTTTCAAGGCGGGCATGACATATCATATCAATAATGATATATCCCAGACATCCTTGGTATCCTTGAGGGTTGCTGTAGCAGTATCGTATACTGCCCATCACTGGTCGTCACATATACGGGTACAACCTAGCAAGCGACCCAGAGAACACTTGTCTTTCCTGTCGTTAGATCCAACCACATCTGTGTACAACCAAGAGGTCGACAGATAACCTGCCTTGTATTTAGTTACAACCACATTGGCGTGTAACCAATAAATCGACAGATAACCTGTCCCGTGTTAAGTTACCCCCACATGTGTGTAAAACCAACCAACAGGTCCATAAACCGTCCTATGTTTAGATACACTTACGTGATGCTGTGTCATCCACATTTTGCACATGTCTAGCTTCAGTTTTGTCTTTGCTTCCGGTGTGGACAACTTGACGGCACAGCCCGTCCGAAAACCGTGATGCGACGCTCTTAAAAGTACTTCAGGGGCCATGAAGTCAGGCTAGGTTGATCAAGCGAATGTCTTTATTAAGTGCTGGACCGCAGTGAAGGAAGACCCATCTCGTGGTTCGCGGAAAAAGAAAATTTTCATCCCCACATCCATTACAACCGGCAGCTTCCATTAGATGAGAAGTCTCCTACTATCAAATAAAGGGAAAAAATATGTTAGTTATGCTTCACTACGGCACAGAGGAATTGCCATAAATCTCGTGTGTTTTTTAATGCATACTCCTCAAAGTCCCACCATAGATCCTGTCATTTGCATATGACTCTTAACTGAGCTGTGGAACAGTATGACCATCTCTAGTTTATGAAAGGCAATACGGTAAACAATATCAATTACTCATATATTTGCCATCATTCATGCCGATATAGCGTGATGAATTGATATTGTCTTTTGCCGACATTCATGTTATTTGCAATATACAATCTTAAGCACTTCATTCGCTCCTCCAAATGCGATAAACAGAAAGCATTCGTCATCAAAGAGGAGGTTAACGGTTAAAATATTATGAGAAAAAATGTTTACTTTGGAAATTATGCCATGCTGGCACAGCTGACATTGTTTTTACGTCAACAGAGATTTTGGTTTTATTCCTCATCAGATGCACTTGCAATCCCACGGGTCCGAAGTAATACCATTAGCAACGGGTCATTTGATATCTATTATAAATGCACGTATGTTGTTCGGGTGGAGGCCCGAACCATTCTGTGGGGTTCGACGAGGAGTGAATTTTCTTTTTGTGGCCAGGAGCATTTGCTTCGGGGTTATTTTTTGGGATGCTTGATTTGGTATTTTTATCTGTAAAATGTATTAAGTTTACTACTATAAATGCCATTTTTTTTCTACAGAGACAGAGGAAATCAAATGTTCCGTCTCTTACTTAGACCATCAGCGTGATGTCCCCCGTATGGCATACTCATATGCGTACGGTCATAATGCTAAGATAATTGCGGAATAATGCCCTGCGGATTCCATCAACATCGTTACGTAAGAGGACGCTTATATTCGTACGCTTCATTATTGTCTTTTTATTTACTTGTGCAACTCAATGACGGTGACCATGAGAGGTAAGATCTATTACTTTTTCTCGCCTGGTAATTAGGCAACTTACACGTTCACTGTCGCATAAGAACATAGAAGTAGGCAAATACAAGTTTACGAACGGGTAGCGAGAATGATACCTTAAGGAGTATGTATTGGCTGGGGTTAGTTACCTTACAGAATATATAATACGTTGCTCTGCAACGAACATCGTCTACAAGTAGTCTAGCCACTAACATCACGCAACCAATAGCCACCTTACGCTGGTTGTTTGTATACACAGGCACAGTAAATCAGTCGAGGGGGGAGGGGGGAGGGGGTTAGGGGGCACCACAACGTATACTAAACACACAAGGTGTCCAAATCCCGCTGGAACTGAGCGACAGGCACCCGCTTCAACCCTCAATATTGCACATTTACCGCGCTTGACGGGCCCCATAAATGCCTAAGTCCGATTTCTAAGTAATTTATTTATTTCTTCAATAAGTAAACGAGACCTGTACTGCTGTGTAGTCGCGACAAATAAAGAATTATGCAACCACAACAACCAACTCCGGAACAGATTGAGCAAACATGGCTGACATCGCGAGAATTGGCCTGCGGGATCTCAGGCACAGTGAGTGTCGTCAACATGTGACGACACAATTATCAACCGTCGCATGTTGAAGCCATTAACAGCTGGTTTGGGTACAAATAACAGCTGGCGCAAAACAATTATTCAGCAGACAGTGGTCACACAATTACTAGCCTGGATAACAAAGAATGGCTGCTACATCACGAGGGAACGAATAAAGACAACAAGTAGACCATTTAGCCTTTCCATATCAAATCATGACGATATGTCAAGGTTGTCTCGATTGAATCAAAGAATTTATAGAACAAGAAGCGAAAGCGCGACGTAAAACGGTAACAAGACATGCGCGCGCGCCGCCTAGCGGGGAGGGTTAATCAGCGCTCGGTCAACTCGGTGCAGACGGCAAAATGGACGCAGGTTGTAGCCGCTGGAAGTCCGGTCGTGGCGCAATTTGTGCGGCATGGAATTGCCACAATTATAAAGGGACAAGAGGAGATATTTCCTTCTTTCAATTCCCCAGGGACAAAGAGAGGTAAGGGTCATTTCTATGAGGTTTCGGCGAACAATTGGGATTAGTCCATGACCATGTTTGTTTATGTTTTGACAGGCGAACTGTCATCGTCAACTGACTGTTTGACAGCTCAACCAGTGTCAACTGCGTGTGTGAAGATCTGTAAATTAGGCATTGTTAGTCTGATCAGACTCATGGATGTGGAATGTAGCCAAAGATATTTTCATTAATGCTTAGAGTATCTCCGTTAAATTACTGTTCAACTGTGTCATCCCACTTTTAACACTCTTTTTCCATGGCTATGCCTAGCCTAGGCTGTGGCATGCAACCTAAAAATGCATCCATTTTTAGTGTCTACGCTTCTTATCCCCCGCCTCCCTCCCCCTCCTCCCACGCCTTAGGGTTTTTTTGATTTCAAAGAACGAACCTTTAGAATAAAATAACCCGCAAAGAAAGGAAATCGTTACCAAAATTGCTAAAAATCGAGAAAAAAAACTCAGCCTGCCATACCCCCTCCCCTCTATGTCCCTACTCCCCCCACCCCTCCGCCGTTACCCGCCCCCATCCCACACCTCTTAGCGGTCGGGTGGTGTCAATGAAGCAAACCTTTACACTCAATCAACAACATTAAGTACAAGAAATCGTCAAAAAAAAAATCAATAAAATGAAATAAAAAATCCCTCTGCATCCTACCCCACCCCTATCCCCCTCCTACCACGATCCCTAGGGGGTGGGTAATGTCAAACAAGCGAACATGTAGACTAAAATAAGCCACAAGCCAAAAATATCGGTAAAAAAATTGCTCTAAAAAATTCGAACAAAAATTCCTCGGCATACCGACCCCGGCCCCGCTAAAGCCCTACCCCCCCCCCCCCTCCGCTGTTAACCGCCCCCATCCCACGCCTCTTAGCAGCCGGGTGGTGTCAATGAAGCAAACATGTTCACTCTAAAAACAATATTAAGTACAATAAATTGTCAAAAAAAAATACTATTAAAATAAAATAAAAAATCCCTCTGTGTCCTACCCCCCCCCCCCCCCCCCACCTCTCCCGTACGCCCCTACCCCCTTCCTCCCACGCCCCCTAGAGGTGAGTGATGTCAAACAAACGAATCTGTAGACTAAAATAACCCACAAGCCAAAAAAATCGGTGAAAAAAATTGCTCTAAACAATTCCTCAGAATGCCGACCACCCCCCCCCCCTACGGCCCTGCCCCTCCTTACGGCCCTACCCCCCGCCCCCATGACCCTTAGGGGTGGCTGATGTCAAAGAACCTTTAGACTGAAATAACCCACAAGCAAAAATGAATCGTTAAAAAATATTTAAACAAAATCGGATCAAATAAGTTTCTCCTACCCCCCCCACGACACCCCCCCCCCCCCGCCCCCACGTCCAACACACGCGTAACCCCAGCGCACCCTGGGAGTGCAGGGTGGCAGCAACACTACGGTACAGACCTGTGGAATCAAGCAGCTCAGAAGAAAATTCGGTGTGCACCCCGGAGGGTTTGCTAGCGGCCTTCGTTCAGGCAGCAGGATACGCCCGTGCACACCTGGCTATAGCGATGTAATAACCCTCACCGCTTGGCGGCGTCACCACGATCCTGTTACCGGGTTATAGATACGGCTTTCGCTTCGTTTTTTCCCCACACAGAAATATGGCGTGGTGGGAAATATCAAGGTCACAGAGCAAGGTCACACGGTTCCTGTTATTCCCACTATGGATGCAGTTGATATTTGTCCATATGACATAGACAGGGATAAATATAGGATGAAACAGAGATACTAAAACACGAAGACACACCACGTCGAGCGTTATAGTTGCTAAGTGAGTTACGCTGTGTTGGCGTTCCAGATCAAAGAAAGAATGCCCACAGGAATGATATCCCTTGTGGTGTGTGTAATAGACCTGTGTATTGGATATGCATATTTCCGTAGTTGTGATATATATCTTCCCATTTGTCGCTATCGGTCCATCCTGTACTATAGAGTATTCTCAAGCGATGCTCCATAATTTCATTATTTGTTATGCATGCCCGATTTCCCGCTAGCGGGACGTTTCAGTCATGCCTTTATCATGAAATGCGAACATTTCGTATATGATTTCTCGAACTTGTCAGACATTGATATTAATGGCAGGATGCGTAGGTGTCATGATGCAAGTCATTCACGGTCTGGATCTCGAAGGTTAGGGCGTGACCCCGAGTCGAAGCGAATACCGGGCCACGAATAATAGATCCGTTGATCGGATTAATTGTGAACCAGGAGTCAAACCAACCAGTCATTTAGGCTGCTCTCTGACCAGAGGACGTCCCTCCCAGCTACCCGATGCCGTGGCGACGCAAGTCGCCACCTCTAGCCAATATTCAGCGAAACGACACTCTGGTGGAATATAGCATTAGGGATTTAGACTACAAAACAAATTACTTCAAATTTGAAAAGAAAAAATGAAACAATTAACGATAGAAATTTAATGGAAAGGAATAAAACTTCCGGATGGGTTAATAATAAATTTAATGGAAAGGAATAAAACTTCCGGATGGGTTAACAATAGTCTACACAAAGACATTATGTTGGAAAGGATCGGTCCACCTTATGAGTCGCCAAGACGATGCCTTGATGAAGTCGCAGGTTGGCCTTGGGACTGGGTAGTTTGCTCCTATCCTCATTATAGAGGCGACCAATGTCGCCATAAGACTGATCAGCGACTGTTGGAGAGGCAGGCGACGGATTAATTTGGCCTGACCATTTATTTTCAAATGGATAGAATCTACGTACCAAGACCATGTCAACAATTTGCTTTTTGATTCAGAATTTTTACATGCACTTGTCTTGATCGCACTCAGTGAAGAGGCAGGTCCATTTTAGCACAATTTCGGTTTAAAATGCACAACCGCGTTTATTGATGATTTCGAGCAATGATTAAATAATCCAAATATTTTATGTGGACCGAGTGGTTGTTTCTACGTATAGACGATGTAGTTAGCGGCGTGAAAGGACCAAACAAATGCACCCTTTTTTACACACACCCTTCAAATTTGCTTCGCGTCATTATTATAAATAACCATTTGTTATTTTGCTTATCTGTCCATGCCTCGCAAGTTAACATCTCAAAATGGATCCAGTTGCGGCCGTAGGAGGATGGGGGGCGGGGGCATTTTGGATGCGATGAGTATGGATACCCATTGCAACCGTCGGTGCACCACATGAAGAAAAATCTTTTTGCATATTATATGAAATATGATATAATGTTTAATGGGACGACAAGATATGGTGCGTGGCCCATCCAACCGCCAAGATCTCATCGCCGGATCTCCGATTCGACCGGCTTCCGGTCTGACATGTCGTTCCACATGATTTACCTTGTTGACGGAGGGAAGCCCTCCGCGACGTTTCCGTCCCTGTCTCGACTGATTCCCCGACTACACAGAGGTCGGGTGCCGTCTTACACCGTCGACGCCGGACCCTTATTCCCCAAGGGAACTCAAAGTGAGGAGAAATTGTCAAATGCCACTTGACACGAATGTATTTTCGTAACGGTGTTATTTTTCCTATATAAATTCCGTCAGTCTGCGCAGTCTGGGTGTTTTTCCTGGATGTCCGGTTTGGTTTTTGATCCCCTAAGACGTAAAAGCTGGTTTGAGATCCGTGCTAGATATGGAGTCATTTATAACCACTGGTGGGTGATATTTATTAATTTGTTTGCGGTCGGCAAGGCACCGTTCCCCTGTGGCCCATACTCAATGCCATGGACGTGCTTTGATCTACAAACCCGTGACAGGCAGCGCCTCTCCTGACATTAGCGCGGTCTCCAGCTTTTTGTTTTGCTTCATATGCCCGGCGGAGGTGTATCCCGAGGCTGAGAAAAGGAATAAATGAGTTGTGAGGATTGAGGGTGAAGCAATGGGATGGTTTTGGGTCGTTTTATTCGCCGGTGTGTCGGTGGGTGAGGAGGGGCGGTCAGGGGCAGGGGAAGACACACGTGATGAAGGAACGAAAGTCTTATCCAGGCATTCACGAAATTGTAATAATTTTATGTCCAGCCAACCGTTTGGATATAAATGTGAGGTGATCCACAAAAAAAACACGATACACGACGAAAATTTGCTGCTTTTCCAAGCATAAAGGTGGCAATACATTTTACATACGTTAAGAATTCGTGCCGTTCATGAGAGGGAGGCAAGCTGTTAGTGTCAGATCGTAATGTCTATTGCATATTGCTAGTTCTCTAGTTTATCCCGATAAATCCATCAGAGAAAACGTCTTTGAAGTAAATTCATTGTTAGTAATTAGTTGCTTGATATCGCTAACGGTGCTAAGCAGAAACAAAATTACTCTTGCAACAATAAGACCACTCAATGTTTCTGATATGTACGAACTGTACTGGCACATCTAAAAAATAAAACAGGTGAACATGGCTCGCCCATTAGTAGTACAATTGAAACAGAGGTGATCTGGACTCGCCCATTAGTGGTACTAATAAAAGAAATGCGAATTAGGATCGCCCATTAATGGTACTATTAAAACGGAGGTGAATAAGGCCAGCCCATTAGTGGTACTATTAAAAGATGTGAACCAGGCTCGCACATTAGAGGTATTAAAACACATTGTCATTTGTCATGGATAACATTAAATTTCAACGACATCATATCTTGACAGCAGCACTTTAAGTGGTCGCCTACCATCTGCTGTACAAAAAGTTTCTTCATTCCTCGTAGTTGCACAATGAAGGCCAAAATAAAGTGTTTTATCTTTATATTAATATTTTTACCATCACTGCGAAAGTAGGCATGGATAAAGTGTATTTGCGCTATTATATATGCTGCATATCACCAGATTATGCTTCCAGAATCATAAAGTAATCCTGTCCTTTCATAATGAATTTGAGATCATTTATGAACCATTTGCATGCAACCGTTCATCCAATTTTAAACGATATGTTATCAAGCTAAGTCGTTAATAACGTCTTCTCACAAATATGCTGCCAAAACAACTCCCCTCTCCTACTACGTGGGGGGTCCGAAGGCAAGAATCACTGGCTGCTTTAAATGTCCTTGAAATATCTCGCTCATTATCAATCCCAAAGACGCCAGTATATGGAACTTTTAAAAGAAAGGTTGTTCCAACGGATGAAATTCCTTTCGAGATCAAACCGCAGACCGTTGTGCAAAAACATTCGAATCATAACACGGCTTGACAAATACTTTTATGTATGGCAGAGGGCTGGAATGGCCGTGTAGGTGTCACATCGTCTCTGTGTGTCTGTGGACGACACTCTGACTACTACAGATTGGAATGGGTGTCCGTGAGGCCCCGATGACGTATCTAACGTATCTACATTGAATAGATATTTCCGTTTTGTCCGCCATTGATCCACGGCTGATCATAGCATGGATGAAAGGGGAGAAGAGTAAACGCATGCTGCTCAAATGCGTTGCTGTATCCTACCTCAGTGTAACATATAATCATGGAAGTGCGCCTTTTTAAACTTGAAGACAGCGATGACTAATAAAAAGGAGTGGCTTTCCATTTATCAGAGTATATATGTCGATAATCTAATTCTATCAAAGCGAACGAAAAGCGACGCCATATATAGATTGATCGACAGCTGCCATGATATACAGCTCGGACGCAGCTAAAATGGAACGTCAAAAGAGTTGTTTGTATTTCAACTGAATACGATGAATGAAGCCCTATGACGTATTGCGAGGATGCTTTGTACATGATGACATTCCCTTTCTCCCTGGCCCTTCCAAGCTGAACTCAACAAATGACACCAACTGAATAGACCACCTTAATAAGCGAATCACCTGACGCACTTTACAAACATGCAATACAATTATCAAATGGCTCGTATCAGATTGGTGAACTACTAGAAAGCATTACACGTCAGACTTGTAAGACTTTTCTCTCTATCTCTTTCAGTTTTACATATTACAGAAACTCGCCTTTCTTTTGGGGTCAAGGTCTCACTGACCCCGCCGATTGATCACAGCCGACAATTAAGGCGGGTTTGGTAATCCGGACCGGCACCATCCAGTCCCCCAGTGTGGGGGGATGAACCGAGCGGGGTAGCCTGGAAATCCCGAGAAATAATAAATCGCTAGCCACTTATTAGCGCAGTAATCAGTGATAGAAGAGGACCGGGTAGTGAGGACCCCCTTGCGTGGAGCTACTTGGTGTCTCCACCCCCCCCCCCCGCCCTCCGCCCCTCCCACCCTAGCAATAGCCCCCCTCCCACCTCGCCTGTTTTTCCTAATAGATACGTACATAACGACGTGCATCACCGCGCCACTCTCGGTATAACCTGCTTGCCCTCTATCGGATGTTTGCAGTGGAGCATCCAAAGAGGATGGAGATTGGAGGTGATGGGGGTAAAGGCAGTCAAGGCGCGTTTCTTTTTTATCAGCTAAAAAGGAGACACCAAAGTACACAACACCCCCCCCCCCACCCCTCCCACTCACACACACACTCATGCACTTCTACCTAACCCCTTGGCTGCTGACAGTCGTTGTATTCCATTGTTTGGTCGCCACTGAGAATTATTAAGTGTTAACGCCATTGTGGGGCTGTTACAATAATAATGGCTAGCTGTGATTGTTGCATGGTTTGAGGCACACGAGAAGGGTAATTGTGGCTTCTTCATCAAGTGCCATTGCGGTGGTTGGCGGGGGAGGGGGGGTCGGCAAAAACAATCGTTGCGACATAATGTAACGAGGTGGGATCAGTTTTACGGACGCCTTACGTACGCACGTATCTCTCCCTGGTGGGGACATATGGCCTCAGCCAATCACAACGCTAAAACTTCATTACATGACACCATTGGTTGCCGCGCTATGACGACAGCGTCTCGCCTGCATTTGATTCGTTTTCACCCGGGGGTCCACCATGAGCTATGGCATCCTGGACACACTTTCACCTGATTTGTCCCGGGATACCCCCGTCGAGATGTCTTCCACACCACCGCCATATACCGGCGTTCCGCTGGAGACAGCTCCTGCCTAAAGATGATTGAATCCTGCGGGACCTTGGTCGAAGAAATCCCATCAGGCCGACAACGCAATGTGTCAAATGGCAATGCATGTAAACGAAACGAGAGCAACAACTAGGGCCACAGACCAACCTCCCTGGTTCAGGGTAGGAATAGGATATCTGCTTCAGACACAACGGAGATCGTTCCTGTCATCCCAACGTAATCCTGGAAATGTCGTTTGCCTCATTCCGGACTTTGATCGTACAAAGTCGGTGGTTTTAAGAGTTACGATCACTTGTACAAAATGAACCAATATATGTGACGGATGCATCAATACTACTGGATTATAATGCTGCGTTGTCGTTGCACAGACTGTTTACGATCATCGCTAGATGCTGCCTATAATTGAGTTATGCCAAATCTGCGACAGTGTTAGTGCCTGGTAGTGAACCATTTGAACGGGAAATACCGCCTAAACGCCGCAAGTCCATAATTATTCATGACGCGGACTGCACGAGCACCCAATGGCAATACGGGATTCTTGAACTTGTACCTGGACACGTGTGCTGGAGGTGGTGTTGGGGCAGTATAATACGGCACAGAGACGAGGCTAAACAAATCCGACCACGTGGCCCCCAAGGATACCTTGATGGCGGCCCACCGGGCCCAAGTTTTGGCCCCACGAAGGAAACCATGTTTCTTTCCCTACAAAGCCCACAAGTTCAAGTTTTGACGCCAACGTCAGTTGAAGTTTTTTTCGTACGCGTACGAAGCCAGTCTGAAGCGAACGGCATTTAGAAGACACCGCGTGATGCCATAACCTCTGCACCCACCCACCTCACACCTTCTTAAGTAGACCAAAGTGACGACGCAATGTGTGCGTTGATTAATGCAATGGTGACATTGACATTCACCAGTTACTGTGTCTCAATAGTAGGAGTGCGTGGTAGATGGGATGGGAAGTTAGGAAAGTGACGTCACAGAGTGAAAACCCACGTGGTGTGCTGCTTCGCGCCTTGCGAAGGGCAATTAAACGTGACTACACACAACATGCCTATATGTAGACCCGAAATAAAGCGCGGAATAAAATGTAAAATGAGACTGTCGATGTTTTAGAACAGTATAGAGCTCATTAGAGTTAAGCTACGCCAAGTCGCCTCCATGGACAATGAAGCGATTGGATGAAACATGCTCCAGATGGCCATCCCATGACATGTGGATTTGCTGCTCAACTTGTCCATCAACTCAGCCAGAGAAGCTTACCCATGTAATCATTGTACAGTTTACAGCTTTACTATTTTAACAACTTGTTTTGTAGTGTCACATCCCTTAGTATGCTTTATTCTTTGATCTCTGTCTATTATTGGCCACGATTTTACCGCCAAAGGTAGTTCTTCCGCACGTATCCAAAAACCTTGCCGCTTTTGGAATTGAATTTGCAAATAGGAATTTGCCCAATTTGTTTTAAATTTATGTCACAAATATATGATAGAATTGGAAACGCTTAGAAACCGAAATGAAAATTTGTATTCCACCAGTGGAGTTTTAAGCTTTACGCGCGGTCAATGTAGGCATATGTCTGATGTGTTCACCCATTACGCCAGTTTCATAATCTGGAAATCAGATATGCGTTAAAGCGCTGTAAACAAATAGATACCCCACTTTTACAAAATGCAGGGCACAGGGCGCCATCTGGAACCCCCCCGACCCCCCCACCCCCCTACCCCCGACTCACTCAGTACGAAATTGCCTTTTACCCAGGAAGTTTTCACTTTTAGTCAAGGGGGGATGGTTCCCACCCGATGCATCGCCACCCCACTATCTACAGTTCAATGTCAGGCCGTTCAAACTGTAACTGCACCGAATTACATTGTAGCCTGCAAAGTATCACATAATTGTGCAAGTCGAAGTGACGTGATTCGTCAGCACCCACAAAGCGAGCGCCCGCCACTTCGCGAACATTGAAACCCAAAGGCAAAAAGACTTTTATGCCAGAATGCAACCCATTAATGATTTACAAACAGGCTGCGAGAGACTCTCATCCCAAGGGTAATCATTTGATGGTAAATCACTGCGGAACCCAAACTGAATTCTTTGTATTACTCTGATCAATGAGTTTACGCGGCATTGGATTACTGGTGTCTACCCTCCGGGACGTCTTTACGGCTGCACTCAGTGAAGCATTAACAAACTTGTCGTTGGTAGTCTCATCGAACATGACCTGCAGCTTATATTGGCCTCCCTCGTGGTCTCTCCTGGCGGCTAATGCATACCACGATTCTTTTTACACCTAACATTTTTAGTAATCCCCTCCAGTGCGGTGTAGGGTGGAATAGGTGACGTAGCAAAACACACTGATTGAGAGTTTATGTCTAATAGAGCGAGCACCTTATGCTCAAATTTCATTGCCGCCCTGATATTGGATTTCAGATAGCAGGCAACGGTTATAGAGCGGCCCACATCCATGGTGGGTGACACGATCAAGGCGATGATGCCAATGTTTGTATACGTACAGGGCGGGCCAGATATAGACGATCTGGTCGTGGTCCACTTATATGGTCAGTGGAAGAACGCGTCTGACGTCTGGCATATTGCTGCCAAAAGTCACTGGTTCGACTCTCAATACTCATATATGTCAACACACACTTGGGCAGCTGAGGGCCCTCTTGTAATATCTCACTTATACGTAATGTCTCGTAATTTTGAAATTATAAATTGTGGTCCTTCTCATGGGTCTCTCATATTGAGCTGTCTTTTTGTGAGAACCACTCATTACACCACGTTTGCATACCTTAAATAGTTAGAGTTACTACCTTCCTGTCAGGTATTGTAACACCTGATCGGCGCAGCATCATCATCAGGTGCCAAGTCTGGCACCTGACACAGTCTGCCGATACCCGTGAGCTACACAGTATGCGCGGTTTCATTTCAACGCAATAATATGGTGGAATATAAATTTTTATTTCGGTTTCTAAACGTTTCCAATTCTATCATATATTTGTGACATAAATTTAAAACAAATTGAGCAAATTCCTAATCGCAAATCCCATTCCCAAAACAAATATGTCCAAAACTGCATAACATGCGGCCTACTTTTAGGATGAGACCCTTCTGGATGAATGTGCGCTCTGGCTATTTTACATTGATTTATAATCGATTTGTTGACATTAAATATAAAATTACCTTTACTCCACAAAACTACATAAGCACATCGATTTATTATGCGTATAATAACTTTTTTGTCACTCATAAATAATCCCTAATGCCCCCTAAAATCTTGTGGTTGTTAAAATGCAGACGATGGCGTGAGTGTTGGTAAATACGAGCTAGTCCATCTCGGGACATGGATGCCTTCGTCATCTTCCTCACTTTAACCCCTCGATATGGGTATCACAATATATAGCACTCACATCAGGTGCGGCGGATAGGGACAGAAGCTATTAGATCGCAGAATTATTTGCTTTATGGCATGTCATACTTTGGCCTCAAAGACAATTGCGATGGCCCCTCACGCGTTGTGTGTTAGTTTCAAAGACATCTGGCTATGAAGCCGTATGTTAGACAACGTGTTCACCACATGACAGTGAAGTGGGCTAAATGTGGCCTTGCCGGTCGCTTCGGGGCTCTGTAATAACCGGCTAGTTGCCAGCTGTGTTCTGATCGATGGATCACCACGGGTCTTGCGCTAGTCACAATCTACGCCTAGACATTGCTGGAGTTTTACTGACAGTGTCCTCCTGTTAGCCGGTGTGGACAGCACCGGCCCCTGGGGAGACATTATTTCAAGGTACCAGGGGTCCTCCCGTTAGAGGTCGCTGCCCTTTGATGCTGCCCGCTATCGACCAGGATATAGTGGTGATCACAGCCATAGAACCGCCAAGAGTGGTTCGCTGCTTGAGTCACCTTCGGGCAGAGTGGAGAGTCACAAAGAGCCGCAGCTCCCTGCCACCCCCCGTCCGCTGTCAAAATCTATCTACCATCTCGCCCCCCCCCCCTCTAGTGTTGGCCTCGTTTTGACCAGACAGCAATATATGGAGACTGATTACCCGTTGCGATGGCACCCATCCCCGCTTGGGCGCCGCTGATAAGTTGCAAATGTCAAAGATCAAAATATTGGAACTCGACTTTAATATCGTTAACGGCCCAGCGTCTCCAATCGGGGTTTTTAAATCTCCAAAATTACCAATATATGATATTGTTTGACGTCACCTTGTGAAACTGTTGACCGGCATCCGGATGCAAATACCGAAAGTCTATTGATGAGGTAATTGAACGTCCGTCTCATGCCATATTGAACATCCGTCTCATGCCATATTGAACATCCGGCTCATGCCATATTGAACATCCGGCTCATGCCATATTGAACATCCGGCTCATGCCATATTGAACATCCGTCTCATGCCATATTGAACATCCGGCTCATGCCATATTGAACATCCGGCTCATGCCATATTGAACATCCGGCTCATGCCATATTGAACATCCGGCTCATGCCATATTGAACATCCGGCTCATGCCATATTAAACTTCACTTCATTATACAAAACTGGTGCAGTCTCGTGTGTGTGAAAGGATCACTATGGGTTCTGGGGAAGCTACCGTTGCACCTCCACGTGATATTAGGTCTGACATAAGACATATCCAGTATCTGCTGTGGTCGCCCAACCTTCTGTCGTCGGTCTGACGGTTTGTCTGGTGGTTTATTTGATGGTTTGTCTGATGGTTTGTCTGACCGTACGACTGCACATACAGGCGTGTATTAGACTCTACCGGGGACCCGGATTGTGCACTGCACCGTGGCAGTAACGGGTGGCATATTCCGGAATGCAAATTGTTGCTTGGTATAGTTATTTGTGATAACTAGGTTATGCCTTATGGCCCCCTAATGGCTGGTATTAAGTAATTTAGTACCCGGGTGAGAAGCATGCAGCACCACGGTGTGACCAAATGGTGCGATGATACCTTGGCCCGTTCACCCCGCGCCGGTCCTGTGTTCATCACCCTCCTGTGTGTTGACCGGTGAAGTCATTATGTAGTGTATGCCATGCTGCCTATGGTACCAGCGTGCGATCCTTGTTCAAGGAAGCCGTGCGGGGAGGGCACCAAGAACATCCAAGACAGACGTCAATGGAAGGCATCGCAATAATTACGGCGTTATTTGTAAGGATGTGACCAAGTAAAAAGAAACGCCCAAACATCATTTACATATGATATCTGCGTACTTATATAGCAATAACCTACACAGTTGGAAATATATGAAAAATGCTAAAGTCTGCATAAATATTAAAGTCGCGATTTCAGTTATAAAATGTGCTCTCAACTTTGAAACGGTGGAAATTGACAACCAAATGATTTAATATAAAGACGATACGACAAATTAAAATTGGGTACAGTTTATTTGGTTGCGATATTCGGTATAAGCTGCAGTTTCGTCATCATCTAGTCAATAATAAACGCTGGTCTGCAATAAGTGGTCGATATGTCGTCAATAGCTCCCGATGAGACGAATCAAATACCTTGGCACCAAGCGCCGAAAGAACACTTAATTTGTCATGCAGGTACAGTTAACGACACTCGCTGTTTGGGTATCCGGTCCAAGTCCGATGCATCATTTGTACCATTCCCATAAACAAATAGCTTTGTTCCCGCAGCTTATTGGCTCCACGTATCTGCATGGCTCGACTTGTTGTTGATTAATTAATGCATTAATGGGGTGGGCTTTGTTCTGACGATGTATGCTGTTGTCATTCAATGGTTAGGGGAGGGGGGTAAAGTAATGTAAGCATATATCGTTACGCACTACAGGTGGTTTTGTCCGCTATGTTATGAATTCATGTATAATGAATCGTGGGATAAGTCAACCAGACGTACCACGTATTACCCGTCGACCAACATAGGATAATGGATTGGTTTAGGCGATCATCCCTGCAGCCCTGAGTCTGTTGGCAGCGCAAGGACCGACCTATCCAACGAACTAGGGAGCTGGCCACAAGCCCGCCATCGGGGGCAGGTTTACTCTCTGTCATTAGGAAGCAGGTTCATTCTTTGTCATTAGGAAGCAGGTTCACTCTAAGTCATTAGGAAGCAGGTTCACTCTATGTCATTGGTCTGACAAAGTAAACTATGTCGGTCACTCTATGTCATTGAGAAGCAGGTTCATTTACTATAATTGCAACTTGAACCATCAAATCATGGTTCAAGCGCCGTCTTTGTCTCGACGGAAGGGTCGACGACCGCTTTGGCAATCGACTGTGAGGCGCCAATACATATGGTATGTATTCTGGGTATTATGAGGGTTTTCTACAACGCCAACATTGCGTCATGGCAAAGACATAAATAGGCAATTTAGTTATCTTTGTTATCAACACTGTGAGGTTTCTGCATATAATTTAAAGTTGCTGCATATAATTTGAAGTTTCTACATATAACTTTCTGCAGATTATTTAAAGAAGAGAATTGAAAACATATAATTGTATTTATTATACAGCCTATAATAATTGTATTTATAATACAGCCTATAATAATTGTATTTATTATACAACCTATAATAATTGTATTCATTATACAGCCTATAATAATTGCATTTATTATAAGCCTATAAAAGGATGAAGAAGACATATCCAGAGATCCTTGGCCCAGTCAAAAATAGTTGACATTTATATGACGTCACAAATGGCCGACTATCCTCGGAGTACTTTCCAACTATAGCCTTGCAATCTCAGATGCAGTCTGCGAGAAGGAGATCATTTGCAGCTTCTCTCATTTTTCTACCATAAAATTGCATCTCCTCAGACTCATCCCAATTTCGGTGCTATCTGTGCAATCCCCGCTGCATGTTTTCAGAACGTTAAGTCCTTCTTGTGTGGTATATATAGACACTGGACAGCCGTGACGAAATGTCACAGCTGTCGGACCAGCAGTTGTACATAAATGCGTTTTGTGAAGCAGTTCCCAGTCTTCCGGACGCCTCCCGATGCTCCCTGCGCCATAAGAAGCTGGTCACGGATGCCATGGATAGCCATGCACGGTCATGGACGGCCATGGACGGTCATGGACGGTCATGGAGGGTGCGGAAACAACCTCGTCGTTCGACATAAGCGGATTATATCACAGCCGGCACCTCACCGAAACAACAGTTGATAAAAGAATCCCTACTTTAGCCACTATACCGTCGTCATTGAACCTGCCGCTAAGCGCAGCTTACGTTGTAACCCCCAGCAAGGTGACATCGGCCCAGGAAAACTCGGGGAAAGTATCAAATATTGCTCCGTGTTACAGTATAAGAAAATGTATTTCATTGCTGCAATGAAGCTGCGATGGTCCTAGCCAGGTGGCGGTTCGTAAACTTCTAACTGGCCGAACTGGGGAGTATCAATGATATTGGACTAAGTCAATGCACGCAACGCATAGTCAAGATACACGCTTAACCAAGTAGTAACGGTGGGGAAAGAAACCTATGTCAGAATTTTCTAACACGGCGTCGATTTCAATGTATCTTGTAAAGAAGAACGCGACATAGCGCCATGCAGAGACACTACCCATGATGCATGTGGCAGTAAGCGACGGTCCCACGGGTACGGCACGCCTCACACGACCCGACAGAATCCAGAGAGGTTGGCGCCACGTCGGACACCACAGATATATCCTTCTGCAACTATTAGCTGACAGCCAAGAAGCATTCTCGCTGAAGGAAAGGAACGACATACAATGCACGAATAAAACAACAATCCCTTAGATATTTGAGAAAAAACTTGGTCTTTATTGTTGAGTTTATGTCCTCTTGCGATGGACTCCATGGTGTACACAATACAGCACACATTACATGTTGTAATATTGAGGCATGATTTGGGTGAACAAAGCGTATAATCCTCCCTGCAGTTGCCTTTTCAATGCGAGCATGACACATAACATCAATAACGATATATCCCAGACATCTTTGATATCCTTGAGGGTAGCTGTAGCAGTATCCTTTACTGACCATCACTGATCGTCACATATACATGTACAACCTACCAAAAGCCTCAGAGAACACTTTGATGTCGTTGGATCCAACCACATATGTGCTTAAACAAAAATTCTGATATCCTTATAGTCTATAAGGTTATAAATAGATCACCTGTCCTGTGGTTAAATCCAACCGCATTCGTGTACAGCCAATAAATCGACTGATAGCCAGCCCTGTGTTAGGTACCACCACTTGTCGGTACAATCAACCAACGGGTTCATAAACCGTCCTATATCTAGATACCTTTACGTGACGTTGTGTCATCCACATTCGCACATCCTAGCTTCAGTTTTGCCGCTGCGTCCGGTGTAGAAAACTTGTCGGCATAGTCCGTCTGAAAAGCGTAATGCAGCGCTCTTAGAAGTACTACAGTTGCCGTGAAGTCGTGAGCCGTGACTGAGGGACCGCAGTGAAGGAAAACCCATCTCGTGGTTAGCAGAAAAAGAGAATTTCCATCTCCAAATCCATTACAACCGGCAGCTTCCATTAGATGAGAAGTCTCGTACTATTGGATAAGTTTACTTGTGCTTCACTGTGGCACAGAAGAATTGCCATAAATCTCGTTGGGTGTTTCTTTTAAGGCATACTCCTGACAGTCCCACCATAGATTCTGTCATTTGCATATGACTCCGAGCTGTGGAATAGTATGACCATTTCGAGTTCATGAAAGGTAATAGATAACAATAAAAATTTCCCATATATTTACCATCATTCATGCCGATCAATATTGATGAAGTGATGGCAGCTTTTGACGGAAATCATCGTGTTTGCATTATATAGCCTTAAGCACTTCAATCTCTCCTCCAAATGCGACAGAACGAAAGCATTTGTCCTCACAGATGAGGTAAACAGTTAAAAATACTATGAGAAAAAAAAATAGTTTGGGATAATATGCCTGGTGCAGCTGACATTGTTTACTTTAACGGCGATTGGTTTTTGCCCTTATCAGGTACACTTGCAATCCCACGGGTTCGAGGTACTACCATTAGGGACGGACCTTTTAGTCAGGAGGAATAATGGCATATATAGCCAGTGGGGTGGAAATAGAGTGAAGACTTTTTTTGTCGATTTATATAAGTTCACAAAGGTCTCTGACAACACTTTCCGGAGGGTGTGCAAAATTTTGGTCCTTGGCGTTTTTGTAAATTAAGGATGGCCGCCGCGACCACAAATTCTCAATAAAATGGGCATAACTCGTTAAGTATCTGCGCTAGAGACATAAAATATGGGTCTATACCCAGTATTTCACATACGAGGAATCTATTGGAATGGTTAATTACGTGATTTTGATATATGTTATAAATGGACGTACGTTCTTGGGGTTTGACGAGGGTTGCCTTTTGTTTTTGTGGCCATGGAAAGTTCAGAATTAGTTTGTGGGTTATTTCTTGGCATAGCTCGATTTGGTATTAGTATCTGCCAAATGTATTCAGTTTACCATGTTGAGGGCGACTTCTTTTTTTACAGAAACCTCAAATGATCCGTCTCTTACACAGATCATTAGTGTGATGTCCCCCGTATGGCATACACATATACGTAGGTCATAATGCTAAGATAATTGCGGGATAGTGTCCTGCGGATTTCATCATCAGCGTTGCGTAAAGGGGACTGAGGAAACTTGATGATGACGATTACATTCTTAGCCCTCACTATTGTCTTTTTATTTAGGAACTAAGAAGTAAGCAAATACAAGCTTACGAACGGATAGGGAATATGTCACCTTAAGGAATATGTATTAGTTGGGGTTAGTTACATTGTGGAAAATATGATGCTTTCTTCTGCATTTTCTACCAGAAGTCGAGCCACTAACATTACGCAGCCAATGGCCACCTTAGGCTGGTAGCCGTTGCTCACGCACTTAGCAACTGATCAAGAATGCCTAGCAACCGCAATTGGGCGACATTACGTGGGATCCTGTTTTATGCCATCTCCTTCTGGAAATATATTGCACTTCAAATTTAAACATAAATAAATTTACTAATTTGATCAGCCGATGATGATATCATTAGAAGTCTGTGGTGACATCATTTAGCAGCCGGTGGTGACAACATGTAACAGACTGTGGTGACAACATTTAGCAGCCGGTGATGACATACTTATCAACCTTCGCATGGTCAAACTGATAACAGCTGGTTATGGTAAAAATAACAGCTGGCGTGATAGAAATTAGCAGGCAGCGGTCACATAATTATTAGCTTGTATAACAATGATTAGTTTCTGCATCATGAGGGGACCAATAAAGACTATAAATAAATAATGTAGCCTTTCCGTATCAAGTCATGACGATATGTCAAGGTTGTCTCACTTGAATGCCAAGTTTTTTGACAACACAGCTACATGCGTAGAGCGAAATATCAAGGTCACAGAGCAAGGTCCCATGGTCCCTGTTATTCCCACCCTGGATGCAGATGATATTTGTGCATATGCCATAGACATGGAGACTTATAGAATGAGGCAAAGACACCACAAAGCAAAGGCATACCCCCCTTTTATCAAGGAATGTGGGAACTGAGCTCAAATGATTTCATGAAACTGTGGGACTAGTTTAAACATAAAGAAGCATGAATACCGACTGTGTCTACCTACAACATCCGCCATGTTCAAGTGTTAGACATTAATATTAATGGTAGGGTGTGTAGGTGTCGTGATGCAAGTCATTCACGGTCTGGATATCGAAGGTTGGGGCGTGACCCGGAGTCGAAGCGAATACCGGGCCACGAATAATAGATATGTTGATCGGATTAATTGTAAACCAGGAGTCAAACCAACCAGTCATTTAGGCTGCTCTCTGACCAGCGGTCGTCACCCCCAACCACCCGGTGCCGGCGCCGACACAAGTCGCCATCTCCAGCCAATCTGTCAACGACAGTCTGGTGGAGTTATAGCATTGGGGATCTAGATTAAAAAATTGCATTATTTCCATCGAAAAGAAATATTTAACGATAGTAATTTAATGGCAAGAAATAAAACTTGACAGATCGGTTAATAATAGTCTACACAAAGACAGTGCCGCACCGACATAATGTCGGAAAGGATCGGTCCACATAATGATTCGCCAAGGCGATGCCTTGTTGAAGTCGCAGGGAGGCCGTGGGGTTGGGCGGTTGGCTCCTAGCCTCATCATAGAGGTGACCAATGTCGCCATAAGACTGATCACCGACTGTTGAAGAGGCAGGCGAGGAATCTTAAAACAATCCAATTTGGCGTGGTCATTTATTTTATAATATAGCATCTACGTAGGCATACAAATACCATGTCAGCAATTTGCTTTTTTATTGAGAATTCTTACATGAACTTGTCTTGGTCGCGATTTCAGTGCCGAAGCCGGTCCATTTTAGCACAATATTGGTTTAAGATGCACAACCGCGTTTATCGAGGATTTTCAGCAATGATTAAATAACTCAAATATTTTTCGTCGACTACGCGCCTTTTTTACACACTTGCTTTAAATTTGCTTCACGTTATTATTAGAAAGAACCATCACAAAACGGATCCAGTAGCGAAGGGGAGACATTTTGGATGTGATGAGTACGGACCCCTTATTGGAACCGTCGGTGCACCACATCAAGACAACTCTTATTGTATATGTTATGGAATGTAGCATAGTATTTATCATGTTTAATGGGACGACAAGACATGCGCGGCCCGTCCCACAGCCCAGATCACATCGCCGGATCCCCATTTGACAGGCTTCCGGTCTGACATGTCCTTCCACCAGATGCCGCCTTGTTGACAGAGGGAAGCCCTCCGCGACGTTTCCGTTCCTATCTCGACTGATTACCCGACTACACAAAGGTCGGATGCCATCTTACACCCAACGCCGGCGCCCAATCATTTTCCCCAAGGGAAATCAAAGCGCGGACAAATGGTCAAATGCCACTTGACACGAAGAAGGTATTTTCGTAAAGGAGAGGTCATTCTTCCGATATAATTTCAGTCAGTCTGCGCAGTCTGGGTGTTTTTCCTGGACGTCCGGTTTTATCTCCCAAGACGACTTGACAGTAGAAGCTGGGTTGAGATCCGTGCTGGAAATGGAGTCCTTTATAAACGATCGTGGGTGATATTTATCAATTTGTTTCTGGTCGGCAAGGCTCTCTCACCCTGTGGCCCGTACGCGTTGCCATCGACGTACTTTGGACTACAAACCCGTGACAGGCAGCGCCTCTCCTGACATTAGCGCCGTCTCCAGCCGAATCTCAGAGGTTAGCTGTCATTTGTTTGTTTCATATTCCCGGCGGAGGAGTATGCTAAGGCTGGGCAAAGGAATAAGTGAGTTGTGACGATTGAGGATGAAGCGATGGGATGGTCTGGCCGGTTTACACGCCGGTTCGGTCTTTAGGGTGGGGGTTGGGGGGGAGGTGGGAGGGGGGCAGGAGCAGACACACGTGATGGAGGCACGAAAGTCTTAAACATGCATTCACAAACACACAAAACACATCGCCATGATGATAAAATTAACCTCAAAGGTGAGTTTTCTTTTAAATCTATGACTATCAATAAAAATATCCTGCTCTTCAGATCATAAAGGTGACAATAGGTTTTGAATGCGTTAAGAAATCGTGCGGTTCATGAGTGGGAGGCAAGCCGTTAGTGTCAGATCGTAATGTCTATTGCTAGCTCTCTAGTTTATCATGATAAATGCATCAGAGAAAACTTCTTTGAAGTAAATTCATTGTTATTAATTAGCTGCTTGATACTGCTAACGGTGCTAAACAGAAAAACAATAATAATACAATTCTTATTGCAACAATAAGGCCACTCAATGTTTCTGATATGCACAAATTGTACTGGCACAACGAAAAAATAATAAAAAACAGGTGAACCAGGCTGGCCCATTAGTAGTACAATTAAAACGGAGGTGAACTGGACTCGCCCGTTAGTGGTACTATTAAAAGAGATGAACCAGGATCGCTCATTAGGTTTTAAAACACAATGTCATTGGTTATATGTCATGGACAACATTCAATTTCAACAACACCATATCTTGATAGCAACACTTGAAGTGGACGCCTACCATCTGCTGTACACTAACTTTCTTCATTTCTCGTAGTTGCACAATGTGGGCCAAAAATAAAGTGTTTTATATTTATATTAATATCTTTACCATAAACGCAAACGTAGGCGTGGATAATTAAAAGTGTATTTACACTATTATATAGGCTTCATATCACCAGAATATGTTTTCAGAATCATAAAGTAATCCTGTCCTTTCATAATGGATTTGTTGTTATTTATAACCATTTGCATGCTACTGTTCATCCATTTCAAACGATATGTTATCACAATAAGTCAGTTATAACGTCTTCTCACAAACATGCCGCCAAAACAACAATGTGGATTCGATGACACGTCACCCCCCCCCCCCCACTCCCTACTACGCATGGGGTCCGAAGGCAATAATCTTCATCAATCCCAAAGACGCCAGTATATGGACCTTTTTAAAGAAAAGTTTGTTCCAACGGATGACATCGAATCTCGAGATAAAACACATAGTAACACATAGTTGTGGGTGTGGCAGAGGGCTGGAATAGTCGTGTAGGTGTCACATCATCTTTCTGTGCCTGTGGGCGACACCGACCGAGTAGAATGGGTGACCATGAGGCCCCGATGACAGATGATAACGTATGTACATTCAATGGCTATTTCCGTTTCATCCGCCATAGCATGGATGGAGCGGGGAAAGAGTGAAATGAAACGTCAAAAGATTGGTTTGTGTTTCAACTTATATGATGAATGAAGCCACATTGCGTATTGTGAGGATTCTATGTAGATGATGACATTCCCTTTCTCCCCGGCCCTTCCAAGCTGAACCCAACAAATGACACCAACTGACTTGGCTACCTTAATATGCGAATGGCGTGACATACTTTACACGCAATAGTAAAATGGTATTATTAAAGAGAGAACTGGCCACAGACGTCACCGAACCCGGTCTTCTGCTGATGCCGTCCATTACAGCAGGTAATTCGGGATGCATAGATGCTTCCATATAACTGTCTCAACTCCATTAACTCAGCTAGACAAGCTTACCCAAAAATGTTTTACAGTTTACAGTGTTACAGTTTTAACTTGTGTTGTCGTGTCACATCCCGCTGTATACTTTACTGTTTGCTCCGTGTATTATTTGCCACGTTTTCACCGTCAATGTTAGTTCTTCTGTAAGTGTCCAAAAACCTTGCCGTTTTCTTATGCAAGTCTTTGTGCGCAGTCGATGTAGGCATGTGTCTGATGCGTTGACACATTGCGCCAGTTTCATACTTAATTTGGAAATCAGAGCTGCGTTAAAGCACTGTAAGCGCATAGCTACCTAACCTTTACCCAATACACAGCACATGGCGCCATCTGCGCCCGCCTCTGCCCCCTCCCCCCCCCTCCCCCCGCCTAACCCAGTACGAAATTGCCTTTTATCTATGAATTTTCACTTTAGGTACAGAGGGCTCGTGCCCTTCCGATGCACCCCCACACACGCTACCCGCAGTCCACTGCCAGGGCTTTCGCACTGTAACTGCACCGAATTACATTGTAGGCTACGAAGTATCATATAATGGTGAAAATCGAAATGTGACGTTTATGACGCAGCATCATCACCAATGATGACGCCTGGCCGCTATGTGCAGCTAGTTAATGCTCCCAGAAGAGAAGATGGTGGAGTTCAACTTGACTTTGCGATAACATTTGCAAATCATCGCGCATTTTTTTCGACGATCATGCGAATCTCAATCTGCGTGTGTAGGTCTACGAGTTGTGTATTTATGTTGTGCAAAAATGAGATAGCGACAGAAAGTGGTTGGTTAGCACTCACAAAGAAAGCATCGCCAATGATTGCCAAGGGGAATCATTTGATGGTTAATCACTGCAAACAAACTGAATTCCTCATATTGCTCTGATCAATGAGTTTACGCGGCATTGGATTCCTGGTGTCTACCCTCGGGGAAATTTTTACGGCAGCACTCAGTGAGGCTTTAACAAACTTGTCGTTGATAGTTTCGTCCAACATGCACTACAACTGATATCGGCCTCCGTCATGGTCTCTAAGGCTCAGGGATGCCAAGAGCTCGGATACCCACTGTCAGACTGGTATGTTTGTCGTGTAACCTTGCTGTGTTGATGAGGAGAGGGAGGCGATGGAAGAAAAGGAGGTGGAGGTGGAGGTGGAAGTGGAGGTAGAGGTGGAGGCGGAGGTGGAGGAGTAGATGGAAAAGGAGTCGTAGGAAATGAAGGAGAGTGCGAAAGAAGTAGGAAGAGAAGAAAGGGACACTTTCTCTCTCGGTAGAGACACACGATCTTCCCTGAACGTCAAACCAGCAAATCGACACCCACACGGATGTAGATATATCCTTCTGCGTTAATTTCTCACAATCGAAGTAGCCTTTCTTGTTGATTTAAGTGGCTCCCACTTCAGTCGGCACCAAAACACATCACAAGAATCTGGAGTTGCCACTTAGCGAACGTAAGAAGACGTGCGGATGCAGAGGCATGTCGATCAGAGCGGCGGATGTTTTGTCCTTCTGGAGGCCACAGCCGATTCTTTTGACACCTAACATTCTTGGTAAGCACCTCCAGTGCGGCGTAATGTGGAATGGGTGGCGTAGCAAACACATTTATCTAGAGTTTATGTCTAATAGAGCGAGCACTTTATGCTCAAATCTCATTGCCGGCCTGATATTGGACTTCACGGGTCCCCACTGTTTCCATCCCGAGAGATCAGAGAGCGGCCCACAGTCATGGTGGATGACACGATCAAGACGCATTACGTAATGTCTCGTGCATTTAAAACTATAAATTCTGGTCCTTCTCATTGGTATCTCATACAGAGCTCTCATTTATTTCGATATTGTAGGTCTGATTATCTATAACTTTCCGGATATGTGTTACCAATAATTACCAGCCTTTTGCGTACCATAAATATGGGTGTTACTACCTTACTGTCGCGCGCTAGTTATTGGCTGTTAAACACCTGATCGGCGCAGCATCATCATCAGGCACAGGCACAGTATATCAGTGGAGGGGGGAGGCCGGGGGGGGGGGTAGGGGGCCCTACAACGCATACTAAATGGCCCCTACCCCCTCCCCCCCACCTAGGCCTCTCCCCTCCACTGATTTACTGTGCCTGTGTCATCAGGTGCCAAGTCTGGCACCTGACACAGTTTGCAGATACCCATGAGCTACACAGTGGACGTGGTTTTATCTCAACTCAAGTGGCGGAATATTACTTTTTCTTTCGCTTTCTAAACGTTTCCAATTCTATCATATATTTGTGACATATTTGTGACATGTGCAAATTCCCAATCCCAAATCCAATTCCAATACGAAATAAATATGTCCATTGCTGCTTAACATGTGGCCTACGTATAGGATGAGATCCTTGTGGATGCATAGCATGCGGCCTACGTATAGGATGACATCCTTCTGGATGAATGTCCGCTCTAGCTATTTGACATTTATTTATCATCGATTTGTTAATATTAAATAAAAAAACTTACTTTTACACAACAAAACTACATAAACACATCGCTTTATTGTGTGTATAATAACTTTTCTGTCACTCATAAATAATCTCTAATGCCCCCTAAAATCTTGTGGTTGTTAAAGGGCAGACGATGGCGTGAGTGTTGGTATATATATGAATTAGTCCATCTCGGGACATGCCTGGCTGCGTCATATTCCTCACTTTACTCCCTCGATGTGGGTATCACTATAGATAAAACTCACATCAGTTGCGGCGGATAGAGACAGAAGCTATTAGATAGCCGAATTATTTGTTTTATGATATGTCGTACTTTGACTTCAAAGAGAATTGCGTTGGCCAGTCACGCGTTGTGGGTCAGTTTTAAAGACATGTGGCTGTGAAGCCCGTATGTTGGATAATGCGTTCACCACATGTAATAACCTGTAATAATCTGCTAGCTGCTAGTTCTGATCGATGGATCACCACGGGTCTGGCGTTAGTCACGATCTACACCCAGACATTGCTGGAGTTTTACTGACAGTGTTCGCTTGTGGGCCGATGTGGACAGCGCCGGCCCCTGGGGAGACATTATTCCAAGGTACCAGGGGTCTTCCCGTTAGAGGGCGCTGCCCTTTGATGCTGCCCGCTACCGACCAGGATATAGTGGTGGTCACAGCCATAGAACCGACAAGACTAGTTCGCTGCTTGCGTCATCTTCGGGCAGAGTGGAGAGTGACAAAGAGCAGTAGCTCCCTCCCCACCCCTCCCCCAGTGTCAAAATCTCTCTACCATCTCGCCTCTCCCTAGTTTTGGCATCGCTTTGACAAGACAGCGGTATATGGAGACTGATTGGCCGTGGATATGGCACCCATCTCCGCTGAGGCGCCGCTGATAAGTTGCAAATATCAAATAATATTTTTTTTTAACTCGACTTGACTATCGTTAACGGCCGAGCGTTTCCAATCGGAGTTTTTAAATCTCCAAAATTACCAATATGATATATTGTTTGACGTCATCTTTTGAAATTGTTGACCGGCATCCTGACGCAAATACTAAAGGTCTATTCATGAGGTAATTGAACGTCCGTCTCATGCCATATTGAACGTCACTTCATTATGCAAAACTGGAGCAGTCTCGCGTGTCTGAAAGTATTAGTTTTATCCCGTGGGATATAACGTTACTGCACCTCCACGTGATATGAGGTCTGATATACGACATACGGAGGATCTGTTCTGGTCGTCTAACCTTCTATTGTTGGTCTGATGGTTTGTCTGATGGTTTGCCTGATGATGTGTCTGATGGTTTGCCTGACCATATGACCAGACATACAGGGCGTGTAGTATAATCTACCGGGGAACCGGAATGTGCACTGTTGGGTGGCAGTAACTAGTGGCATATTCCGGAATGCAAATTGTTGCTTGGTATAGTTATTTGCGATGACTAGGATATGCCTTATGGCCCGCTTATGGCTGGTGTTAAGTAATTTAGTACCCGGGTGAGAAGCATGCCGCACCACCGTGCGCCCAAATGGGGTGATGAAACCTTGGCCCGGTCACCCCGCGCCGGTCCTGTGTTCTTCACTCTCTTGTGTGTTGACCGGTGAAGTCATTATAAGGGTGGCGCTGCTTCAGTATCCGGTCATAGTCATAGTTTCCCATAAACATATAACTTTGTTCCCACAGCTTAACGGCGTCCCGTATCTGCATGGCTCGACTTGTTTATGCCATGTTTATGACAAACAAAAAGAAAGACGAAATGGTATTAGACAAATGGATTGTTTAATGCTGCTCTCAAAGGCGTCATAGACTGGTTGATGGGCATGTCGTCAAGTGGTCAGCTATGTGTAGCCCGCATGATTGGCATCATATGTTGCGGGCGCCCACATTTATTTATGGGAATATAGAGATCATTGGCCGTTAAGGGGACGCGCCGCTTCTGTTCCATGTTGACTTCATGTATAATGAATCGTGGGATAAGTCAACCAGACGTAGCACGTATTACCCATCGACCAACATAGGATAATGGATTGGTTTGGGCGATCATCCCTGCAGCCCTAAGTCGGTTGGGAGCCCAATGAAGTACATATCCCACGAACTATGGAACCGGCCACAAGCCCGCCATCGACGGCTGGTTTCATCGATGTCATTAGCAAGAAGGTTCATTTATCATAATTACGACTTGAAACATCATATCATGGTGCGAGCGCCGTCTTTGTCTCGAAGGAAAGATCGACGACCACTTTGAGGCGCCATTACATATGATACGCAATGTGTGTATTTTGGGGGCTTTCTAAAACGTCAAGATGGCGTCATCGCATGACAGAGACATTCATATGCAATTTATTTATCTTTGTTGTCAACCGTGTGAAGTGAAAGATAAACTTTCTGCAGTTCACTTTTCTGCGACGTCACTTGTTATTTTGCGAGATTATCATCGGAGTTCTTTCCAAATATAGCCTTGCAATGTCAGGTGCAGTCTGTGAGAAGGAGATCCATTTGTAGTCTCATGTTCCTAGCATAATTACACCCTATCCGACTCAACTTAATGTCGGTGCTATCTGTGTAATCCCCGCTGTATGTGTCCAGGTAGTGAATTGGTCCGATGTAAGAACGGGGTGAAAGTAATGGACCATGGAGTCAATGGTTATCATACAAGACGCTGAATTCTTCCATTGTGAGTCCCATGTGTGTGTATATATAGCATAGACTGTAGATGAAAAGTAGAGATAACGTTTGCAAACCTACCATGTAATATAATTGTCAGGCGTGAACAAATATCACGGCCGTCGGGCCAGCACTTGTACTCAACGGCGTTTTGTGACGCAATTCCCAGTCTTCTGGATGCCATCCGATGCTCTCTGCGCCATTAAAGGCTAAGCCACGGATGATGCCCGGTCTTGGACGGTCATGGAGGTTTGTCGATACGGCCTCGTCGTTCGACATAAGCGGATTCTGTCACAGCCGACACCTCACCAAAATAACAGCTGATCAAAGAATCCTAACTTTAGCCACCATCGTCACTGAACCTGCCGCTAAGCGCAGCATACGTTGTAGCCCCCAGCAAGGTGACATCAGCACAGGAAGAATCGGGGTAAGTATCAAATATTGCTCCGTGTTACAGTATAGGAAATTGTGTGACAAGTGAAAAAGAAAGCAAGCCCGTTTCTTGAACTGAATGTATATTGCCATTCTTTTGGGGTTGGTGACCAGCTATATTGCTGCAATCAAGCAGCGATGGTCCTAGCTAGGTAGCTGGTCGTAAACATCTAACTGGCCGAACTGGGGAGTAGGAATGATATTGGACTAAATCAATGCACGCAATGCCTTGCCAGGATACACGCTTAACCGAGTGGTAACGGTGGTGAAAGAAACACGTGTCAGAATTGTTATTCCTTACGGTGACATTTTCGTTACCCGTTCGTGAACTTGTATTTACTTTCTTGTTAGTTCTTACGCGAAACTGGGCATATGTTGTCTCATCACCAAGCTGGATAAGTGCAACGAGACAGTGTATGCCACACGGTGGACAATGACACTAATGGTCTCAGTAAGAGACGGATCATTTGTTGTCCTGTTGTCCATTAGCGTCACAATGACAGGTGCACCAGCTATAGGTGCCAAAGTATTGTTTTTTCTTATAATATTTTTATAAATATTAACCTTCTCTGTGGGGACAAATGCTTTCTGTCTATCGCATTTGGACGAGAGAATGAAGTGCTTAAGGTTGTATATTACAAACACGATAATTGTCGGCAAAAAGAACCAACAATTCATCAAAATGTGACGATATGAATGATGGAAAATAGATGGGTAATTGATATAGTTGCCGTATTGCCTTTCGTAAACTAAAGATGGTCAGACTATCTCAGAGTCATATGCAATTGTTAGGATCCATGGCGGGACTTTGAGGAGCATGCCTTAAAAAAAACACCCACAGAGGTTTACGGCAATTCCTCTGTGCCGTAGTGAAGCACAAGTAACATATTTTTCCCTTGATTTGATAGTAGGAGACTTCTCAACTAATGGAAGCTGCCGTTGGTAATGGATGTGGAGATGAAAAAATTCTCTTTTTTCGCAAACCACCAGATGGGTCTTCGTTCACTGCTGTCCCGCAGTCATATGAAGAAATTCGCTTCATCAACATAGTCTGGCTTCACGGCAACTGTAATACTTCCAAGAGCGCCGCATCACGATTGTCGGACGGACTATGCCATCAAGTTTTCCACACCGGAAGCAAAGGCAAAACTGAAGCTAGAAATGTGCAAATGTGGATGACACAACGTCACGTAAGGATATCTAAACATAGGACGGTTTATGGATCTCTTGGTTGGTTGCACTCATATATGGATGGTCAGTATAGGATACTGCCACAGCAGCCGTCAATGATAAAGGATACCACGGATATATCATTACCGATATTACATGTCATGCCCGCCTTGAAAAGGCAACTGCGGGGAGGACTATGAGGTTATGTTCGCTAAAAGCATGCCTTAATACTACAACTGACTGTGTACACCGTGGCGTTGATCTCAAAACGACAGGACTTCAACCATACAGTTTTTTTTCAACGATGATTCGTGCATTGTAGGTTGTTCTCCTTGAGAGAGAATGCTTCTCGGCTTTCAGCTAATAGTTACAGAAGGATATATAAGTGGTACCCGATGTGGCGCCAACATGTCTGGAATCGATCGGGTCGGGTGATGCTAGCCGTACCCGCAGGACCGTCACTTATCAGCCGGTGGTGCCATCATTAAAAAGTATGTGGTGACATCATTTAGCAGCCTCCAATAAAGACAATAAGTAGACCATTTAGCCTTTCCGTCTCATGACGATATGTCAAGGTTGTCTCGATTGAATGCCAAGTTTTTTCACGACACAGAAATATGGCGTGGCGGGAAATATCAAGGTCACAGAGCAAGGTCCCACAGTGCCTGTTATTCCCAGTCTGGATGCAGTGAATACTTGTCCATATGACAGAGACAGGGAGACCTATAGGATGAGACAGAGGGACAAAAACACAAAAACACATCCCGTCGAGCGTTCTAGTTGCTAAGTGCTTTACGCTGTGTTGGCCTTCCAGACCAAAGAAGGAAGCCACACAGCAATGATATCCCTTGTGGTGTGTGTAATGGGCCTTTTGTTTATTTGATACACATGTTTCCGTAGTGATGATATGCATCTTCTCATTTGTCGCTGTCGGTCCATCCTGTTCCATATCTGTATTCTCAAGCGATGCTCCATAATTTCATTATTTATTATGCATGCCCAATTTCCTGCTAGCGGGACGTTCCAGTCATGCCTTTATCAGGAAATATGGAATTTCATATACGATCTTTCGAATCTCAGACATTAATATTAATGGCAGGATGCGTAGCGAAGCGAATCGGATTAATTGTTAACCAGGAGGCACACCAACCAGTCATTTAGGCCGTTCTCTAACCAGCGGACGTCACTCCCAGCTGCCCGATGCCGTGCCGACGCAAGTCCTCACCTCCAGCCAATATTCAGCGAAACGACACTCCGGTGGAATATAGCATTGGGGATGAAGAAAAAATGAAACAATTAGCGATAGTAATTTAATGGAAAGAAATAAAACGTGACGAAAGTGGGACTGGGTTGTTGGCTCCTATCCTCAATATAGATGCGACCAATGTCGCCATAAGACTGATCAGCGACTGTGGGAGAGGCAAGCGAGGAATCTTAAAATAATGCAATTTGGCCTGACCATTTCTTTTCAAATGAATAGAATTTACGTAGAAATACCAAGGCCATGTCAGCAATTGGCTTTTTGATTGAGAATTCTTATATGCACTTGTCTTCATCGCAATTTCAGTGACGAAGCAGGTCCATTTTAGTACAATTTCGGTTTAACATGCACAAACGCGTTTATCGAAGATTTCGAGCAATGATTAAATAATCCAAATATTTTTTTGTGAACCAAGTGGTTGTTCCCACATATAAGGCGATGTAGTTGGCGGCGTCAAAGAATCAAAATAAATGGACCTTTTTTTTACAAACACCCTTCAAGATTGCTTTACCTTATTATTAGAAATAACCATTTGTTATATTGCTTATCTGTTCATGCCTCGCAAGCAAACACTTCAAAACGGATCCAGTTGCGGCCGTAGGGGGGTGACATTTTGGATGTGGATACCCCGTTGGACCGTCGGTGCACCACATCAAGACAAATCTTTTTGCATATTACATGAAATATGATATAATGTTTAATGGGACGACAAGATATGGCGCGTGGCCCATCCAACCGCCCAGATCTCATCGCCGGATCCACGATTAGACATGCTTCTGGTCTGACATGTCCTTCCACATGATGCCGCCTTGTTGACAGGGGGAAGCCCTCCTCGACGTTTCGGTTCCTATCTCGACTGATTACCCGACTACACAGAGGTCGAATGCCGTCTTACACCCAACGTCGACGCCCAACCATTATTTCCCAAGGGAACTCAAAGCGAGGGAGCTTGTCAAATGCCACTTGACACGAAGAAGGTATTTTCGTAAGGGAAAGGCGTCATTCTTCCTATATGATTTCAGTCAGTCTGCGCAGTCTGGGTGTTTTTCCTGGACGTCCGGTTTAGTTTTTGATCCCCCAAGACGATTTGACAGTAAAAGCTGGGCTGAGATCCGTGCTGGTTGTGTAGTCCTTTATAACCGCTAGTGGGTGATATTTATTAATTTGTCTCCGGTCGCCAAGGCACCGTTCCCCTGTGGCCCATGCCCATTGCCATGGAAGTGCTTTGATCTACAAATCCGTTACATGCAGCGCAGCCGTCTCCAGCCGAATCCCAGAGGCTCGCTGTCACTTTTTTGCTTCATATTCCGGGCGGAGGAGTATCCTAAGGCTGGACAATGGAATAACTGAGTTGTGAGGATTGAGGAGGATGGTTTGGCCGTCTTACACGCCCGTTCGGTCTTCGGGGTGGGGGTGGGGGGCAGGGGCAGACACACGTGATGCAGGCACGAAAGTCTTCACCAGGCATTCACGAAATTGTAATTATATGCAAAAAGAGTTGCCTTGATGTGCACCGACGGTTCCAATCGGGTATCCATACTCATCACATCCAAAATGTTACCCCCCCCCCTCCCCGCCACGGCCGCAACTAGATCCGTTTTGAGATGTTAACTTGCAAGGCATGAACAGATAAGCAATATAACAAATGGTTATTTCTAACAATGACGCGACGCAAATTTGAAGGGTGTGTGTAAAAAAGGGTCGATTTATCTTGATCCTTTGACGTCGCCAACTGCATCGCCTTATATGTAGGAACAACCACTTGGTTTACAGAAAATATTTGGATGTTTTAATCATTGCTCGAGATCGTCGATAAACGCGTTTGTGCATTTTAAACCAAAATTGTGCTAAAATGGACCTGCTTCGACACAGAAATTGCTATCAAGACAAGTGCATGTAAGAATTCTCAATCAAAAAGCTAATTGCTGACATGGTCTTGGTATGCCTACGTGGATTCTATCCATTTGAAAAGAAATGGTCAGGCCAAATTACATTATTTTAGAATTCCTCCCCTGCCTCTGCAACAGTCGCTGATCAGTCTTATTGCGACATTGGTCGCCTCTATAATGAGGATAGGAGCCAACTACCCAGTCCCACGGCCAACCTGCGATTCCATCAAGGCATCGTCTTGGCAACTCATAAAGTGGAGGTGGGCCAATATTTTCGTTGTTGGGACGTTGGGACGCGGTCTTTGTGTAGACTATTATGTTTCATTTTTTCTTTTCAAATTTAATGTAATGTGCTTTTCAGTCTAGATCCCTAATGCTATATTCCTTGTAAAATTTTAAGTAATTTGTTTTGTAGTCTAAATCCCTAATGCCATAGAGTGTCGTTTCGGTGAATATTGGCTGGAGGTTGCGACTTGCGTCGGCACGGCATCGGGCAGCTGGGACTGACGTCCGCTGGTCAGAGAGCAGCCTAAATGACTGGTTGGTTTGCCTCATGGTTCACAATTAATCCGATCAGCAGACCTATCATTCGGGGCCGGGTATTCGCTTCGACTCCGGGTCATGCCCCAACCTTCGAGATCCAAGCCCTGAATGACTTGCATCATGACACCTGCGCATCCGGCCAATAATATTAATGTCTTACACTTGAGTCTGGCTGATGTTGGAGGTGGACACAGTCGGTATTCATGCTTCTTTATGGTTATACTAGTCTCACAGGTTCGAGAAAGCATCGGGACATTCCCCCATTTCGTTTCAATAGCGTGATTTCGACGTCCCGCTAGCCGGAAATCGGGCAAGCATAACAAATAACGAAATTATGGAGCATCGCTTGAGAATGGAATTATAGCGGCAAATATGAATATTTATGTTACAACTACGGAATTATTGCCAAGTATGTCATATACACAGAAGGCCCATTGCGCATATCACAAGGGGTGACATTCCTGTGGGCCTTCTTCTTTCATCTGTAATGCCAAAATAGCTTAAAACACATACCAACTAGAACTCTCGACGTGGTGTGTTTATGTCATATGGACAAATATCACCTGTATCTAGAGTGGGAATAGCAGGGACCATGAGACCCTGCTCTATGACCTTGATATTTCTCGCCGTAGCAGATATGTATGTAGTGCAACACCTTGGCATTCAAACGAAATGCGGAAAGGCTAAATGGTCTGCTTATTGTCTGTATTTGTCTCCTCGTGATGCAGCAACCATTCATTGTTATCCGGGCTATTAATTTTGTGACCACTGCCTGCTAATTGTTGAATTATTACGGTAGCAAATAAAATCTGCCCTCGTGATAGCACATTGAATACATTTTGCAGTTAACAATACCAAATCAAGCAATCCCAAAAAATTACCCCGAAACTAATTATGACCTCCCCATGGCCACAAAAGCAACATTCAACCCTCGTCGAACCCCACGAAATTGTTCAGGCCTCTACACAAAAAGCGTACGTGCATTTATAACGGATATCAGATGACCCGTCCCAAAACAATGTCATCTGCACCAGCTATATATTCAACAGTAATGTTTTTTCCTTATAATATTTTTTAGCAGTTAACCACCTCTGTGATGACAAGTTTGTTTTTTGATCGCATTTGGAGGAGAGAATGAAGTGCCTAAGGCTGTATATTGCAAACACGATGATTGTCGGCAGAAGGCATCATCAATTCGTCAAGATTTCTCGGAATGAATTATGGCAATTACATGGGTAATTGATATGGTTGCCGTATTGCCCTTCATAAGTAAGAGATAATCATACTATAACACAGCTCAGCTCAGAATAATATACAAACGACAGGATCTATATGACGGAACTTTCAGGATTGTGCCTTAAAAGTAAACCCAACGAGATTTATAGCAATTCTTCTGTGCCGTAGTGAAGCACAAGTAACATATTTTTCCCTTGATCTGATAGTAAAAGACGTCTCAACTAATGAATGCTGCCGGTTGTAATGGATGTGGAGATGGACATTTTCACGGCAACTGTAATAATGCTAAGATTGCCGCATCACGATTTTCTGACGGGCTGTGCCAGCTTGTCTTGCACACCGGAAGCAAATATTGCACGGTTTAGGGACATGTTGGTTGGTTGTACACACATGTGGTGACACCTAAACACAGGACAGGTAATCTCTCGATTTATTGGTTGTACGCTAATGTTGTAAGTAACCACAGGACAGCTTATCTGTCGATTTATGGGCTGTACCCAAATGTGGTTGGATCTAACCACAGCAACCGACGGGTGTTTTTGTTTTTTGGTGGGTCGTACCCATATATGTGACGATCAGCGATAGTATATCATACTGCTACAGCAGCAGTCAAGGATATCAAGGATGTTTATCATTATCGATATTATATGAAATGCCCGCCTTGAAAAGACAACTGCGGGGAGGACTATGCGCTGTGTTCGCCCAAATCATGCCTCAATATTACAACCGACTGTGTACACCGTGGAGTCGATATCAACAAAGACATGAACGAAACCATAGAGATGTTTCATTTGTGCATTGTATGCCGTTCTTCTCCTTTAGCGAGAATGTGTCTCGGCTTTCAGCATAGTTACAGAAGCATATATCTGTGGTTTCCGTCCTGGCGTCACCTTGTCTGGTTTCTGGTGGGTCGGGTGATGCATGCCGTACCAGCGGGACCGTCATTTACGGTTACTGAACATGTATCATGGCTAGTGTCTCTACATGGCTATGTCGCGTTCTTTCTTGCAAAGCTATATTAAAATCGACAACAGGTTTGACAAGACGTGGGTTTCTTTCACGCCCGTTACTACTCGGTTAAGCGTGCATCTTGACAATGCATTGCGTGCATTGACTTAGTCCAGTATCATTGCTACTCCCCAGTTCGGCCAGTTAGATGCTAACGGCATGGCCAGGACCATAAAGCTGGTCGCCAATCCCACTAAAATGGCAATAGATAAGCAGTTCAAGAAATGTACTGGTTTTCTTTTTCCCTGATCCCACATTTTTTCTATACTGTAACACGGGGCAATATTTGATACTTCCCCCGAGTCTTCCTGGGCTGGTATCACCTTACTGGGGGTTACAACGTAAGCTGCGCCTACCGGACAGGTTCAATGACGATCATATAGTGGCTTAAGTAAAGATTCTTTTATCAGCTGTTGTTTTTGTGAGGTTCCGGCTGTGGTATAATCCGCTTATGTCGAAAGTGGAGGCCATATCGGAAAGCTGACCATCCATGGTCATCCGTGGCCAGCATCTAATGGCGCAGAGAGCATCGGAAGGTATCCGGAAGACTGGGAACTGCTTCACAAGACGCCTTTAAGTACAACTGCTGGCCCGACTGCGGTGATATTTGGACACGCCTGACAATCATATTACATGGTAGGTGTTCAAACGTTATCTCTACTTTTCATCTATTACAATGCTATATATACACACGCAGGGGACCCACATTGGTGGGATCCAACGTCTTGTTTGGTAACCATGGACTCCATGGTCCATTACCTTCACCCCGTTCTTAAATCGGGCCAATTCACTGTCCAGTATATATATAAGACACACAACAGGGACTGTATACCTGGACACATGCAGCGGGGATTGCACAGAGAGCACCGACATTAGGCTGAGTTGGCTAGGCTTTAATTATGCTGTGAACATGAGACTACAAATGGATCTCCTTCTCACAGACTGCATCTGACATTGCAAGGCTATATTTGGCAAGTACTCCGATGATAATCTCGCAAAAGAACAGCCATCATTAGGTCGCAGAAACGTCAACTGCAGAAAGCGGACCTTTCACTTCACACGGTTGCTAACAAAGATAAATAAATTGCCTATGAATGTCTCTGTCATGCGATGACGCCATCTTGACGTTATAGAAAGCCTCAAAATACTCAGAATGCGTATCATATGTAATGAGGCCTCCAAGTGGTCGTCGACCCTTCCTTCGAGCCAAAGACGGCACTCGCACCATAATTTGATGTTTCAAGTCGCAATTACGGTAAACGAACCTTCTTGCTAAATGATATCGATAAAACCAGCCGTCGCTGGCGGGCTTGTGGCCGGTTTCATGGTTCGTTGGATATGTAGTTCATTGCGCTACCAACCGACTCAGGGATGCAGGGATGATCGCCCAAACCAATCCATCATCCTATGTTGGTCGACGAGTAATACGTGATACGTCTGGTTGACTTATCCCACGATTTTATTATACATGTAGTCGCCATGAAACAGAAGCGGGTCGCCCCCTAACGGATAATGATTTTTATATTCATCTACATATATTTGAGCGCCCGTAACATATGATGCCAATCATGCAGGCTATGACGCTTTAAAAGCAGCATTAAACAGTCCATTTGTCTAACAGCATTTCGTTTTTCCTTTCGTTTGTCATAAAATATCCTGTGAAGATAGTGACCAAAATAGTTGCTATACAACTAACATAGCGAAAACCTACCTGGAGTGCGTAACGGTATATGCTTACATTACTTGGTCTCACCCTCCGCCCCTAACCATTCAATAACAACAGCATACATCGTCGGAATAAATCCCACCTCATCAATGCATTTATTAATAAACAACAAGTCGAGCCATGCAGATACTGGACGCCAATAAGCTGCTAGAACTAAGCTATTTATGTATGGGAATTATACAAATGATGCATTGGACTATGACCGGATGCTGGAGCATGGCGTATCGTTAACTGTACCTGAATGACAACTTATGTGCTCTTTAGGCATAACCTGGTTATCGCAAATAACTATACCAAGCAACAATTTGCATTCCGGAATATGCCACCAGTTACTGCCACGCCACCGGGCACATTCTGCAACCCCGATAGAGTATAATGCACGCCCTGTATGTCTGGTAATATGGTCAGCCATCAGGCAGTCCATTAGACAAACCATCAGAAAACCCATCAGGCCAATAACAGATGGTCGCGCGAACAGATCCGGCCCTTCGTATGTCTTCTGTGAAACCTAATATCACGTGGAGGTGCAGCGGTTGCTTCCCCTTTCAGAACCCCAGAGTATCATGGAATCCCACGGGATACTGATCCACTGATCCTTTCAGACACGCGAGACGGCACCAGTTTTGTATTATTCCTGATGCAATGTCTGTGTGCATGTGAACGTGTGGAGCACGAAGTAAAATTGTCTCTCGAATACACAGTGTTTTCACACTGAGGGGAAACCTGAGAGCACCCATATTTTTTTGGCATACAATATAACTGCTGACAAGGATCATGTCGGACATCTGGCAAAAAGTGGAGAGCAAGAGGAAGAACAGAGGCAGTTCAGGAAGTATTTCAAGCCAAAGCGAAAGCCCTGCAGCAAAGCGGCCATTCACTGGTCACGGCCGACCACACAGCACAGTGGCCACCCCGTCCAGGTTTGACTCGCTCCAGGAGAAGAGGGTGGAAGGGGGCAGTCTGAACGTGGATGAACTGGACCAGAAAGAACTGCTCACAACACTGGTGACGATGGTCAAAGAGCTGCGTATCGATATACAGGATGTACGCCAAGCTCAGCGAGAAATACAGAGCCAAATGACACACATTGAGCAGCACCTAGCATCAGTGGACGACCGCCTGGACCAGCGTACGACAGCCGTCGACCTGCTCTACACTGGACAAGAAGAACTCACAACTGAGCAGAAATCAATGACAAACAAGCTGGGCAAGTTACAGAAAGAAACTGAGAGGAAGCTGCAAGATCTTGAAGACCAATCAAGACGGAATAATCTAGTGATTTATGGCGTGTCTGAAGAGGACAACGAAACCTGGGAAAGAACGGAGGAAATTGTACGAAACTTGATGAAGACCAACCTTAGCATCAATGACGCCGACAATTCTAAAATGTGGAAAATTGAAAGAGCTCATCGTGTCGGCCGAAAGCAACAGCAGAGAGCACGTCCAGTTGTCGTGCGCTTTCTACGATGGAAGCAGAAATCCGAAATCCTAGAAAAAGCGAGAACCCTTCCCCGAGACTCTGTTGTACGGATAAGCGAAGACTTCAGTCAGCGAGTTCGAGACGCGCGAAAGGCCCTGTATCCCAAGATGAAAGAAGCACGGGAACAAGGTAAACGCGCAAGTATGCGCTATGATAAACTGTTTATTGACAACGACATGTACATAGTTGATATGAACAATAAGGTCATCCCTAAACCAAGAGAATAGGACCCTGGCCAACGGCCCACATTGCGATTAGAAACGTCTCGACTAAGATTTGTATGTTGGAATGTGCACGGATTACAAGATTCAAGAGCTAACCCGTGTTTCGAGTCGTATTTGAAGAACTTTGAAATTATAACTTTAGTTGAAACGTGGAGTAATGCTGGCACAGACTTTGAGGGATTTCTCCCGGAATATGAACGTTTTGTGATGCACGGCATTAAAAGATCACAATTTGGAAGAACACCTGGTGGAATATGTGTCTTTGTGAAACGAACAATCAGCCAACACGTAAACCATTTATGCTCAACGGACTATGCGATATATTTGCGTCTTTCCAAGGTCATATTAAATACAACAAAAGACATTATCCTAGGGTCTGTATACATACCCAGCGAAGGATCCACTTTCTACGATGACCGCGAGGAAACAGACGGTGTTCTACAATTTAAACAGCATCTGGCGGATATGACCACTGATTACGACGATACCGATGTTTTTCTTGCTGAAGACTTTAATGCCCGTACGGGGAACAAACCGGACTATATAGAAGACGATGATATCACGCACATCCCAAACTCAGACTGGTATGTATCGGATTACTTCAATACCCCACGTAGGTCAAGAGACAGTAACAACCCGGTTAATACATTTGGTTATTCCCTGTTGGATCTGTGCAAGGAACATAGTGTACATATGTTGAATGGTAGAGGTGAAGCAGATCTAGAAGGCGAGTTCACGTTCTGTTCTTCTAGTGGACAAAGTCTGGTAGACTATATGTTGGCCTCAACTGGTCTTTTTGCCTCAGTTATTGACTTCCGCGTGGATTCGGAGGACAATTCAGATCATTTCCCAATTACATGTACATTCCTCGGCGCAACACCGACTCCGTCGCGTCCTGGCCCAAGCGAAACAGAGCCTGCTATTACATATCGCTGGGACCCAGCCAAGGCCGACGACTTCAACAGGTTTCTGCGCGACGAGAGCAGCGCCGGGCTGCTTGAAAAGTACGCCACCGTCCTCAAAGACGGCAAAGTCTCGGAAGCCACTGATATCATCACAAACACTATACAGCGAGCTGCTGCCACAATGAAACGTCCACCGCCTCGTAAAAGACCGGAGGAAAGAACCAGACCGGACTGGTGGGATAGCGACTGCGATGCTGCTAAAAGGCAAAAACTCTCGTCTTTATCATGTTACAGAGACACTCGCTGCAACACAGACCTTGAGAGATAACAATGTGTTTAGCGGGATTTAAAAACGTATGTGCTAGCAAGAAAGCATCGCGCGAGAGAGATCTTTGCAATAAACTATGTAGTGTGAGTAGTGACACAACTTTGCTATGGAAATTCGTTAAAACTTTCAAACGTAAGGAAAATGTATCTCGATGTATATCACCTGCGGTATGGTACGAACATTTTAGCGCATTACTCAATAACGCACCGGATTCCACATCTGAGTTCGACAATGAGGTTGCGCAAAAACTAGAATGCCACAGCACTGGCTGTCACGATTGCTCACAGAACAGCCCAAATATAATAAATGATGACATTACACCGGAGGAGATAGAGCAGGTTGTTAGCAGCCTTCCAAATGGAAAAGCGGCGGGGCCCGATGGTCTTGTCTATGAAATGATTAAATATTCGTTAGATGTTCTACTGAATCATTTATGCAACCTCTTCAATACCATTATGACCACGGGTGAATTTCCAGACAGCTGGTGTAAGGCGTTAATCAGTCCGATCCTGAAGGCTGGAGCAAAAACTGATGTAAATAATTATCGAGGGATATCGCTCCTGTCTGTCTTAGGAAAATTATTTACCAAAATTCTTGCTAACAGATTATGTGAATGATCAGAAATTAACAATAATGTTAACGAAAGTCAAGGTGCTTACCGCAAAGGAAGGTCAACGTGTGATAATATATTTACTCTATACGCTATAGCGCAGAAATACCTCAGTAAGAAAGGAGGACGCTTTTACTGCGCCTTCATAGACTTTAGTAAAGCATTCGATTCGGTACCTCACGCAAAGCTGTTTTATACTCTCATTACACAAGGTGTTCATGGAAAGTGTCTTAACGTATTGAAATCGCTCTACTCTAAACTGAAGTCCTGTGTAAAGACACCAGAAGGCCTTACCAACTACTTCGACTGTCACATTGGAACAAGGCAAGGTTGTATGATCAGTCCCTTTCTTTTTATTCTGTACATCAAAGAACTAGGAGAAATTTGTAAAGAACAAGGGTGTCAAGCAATATTTATAGATGAAGGGTTCCCGCAAGTGTTCATGCTCATGTACGCAGATGACATATCCTTAATTAACGATACTGTGGGAAGACTCCAGAAACAACTTGATGCGTTAAGTCACTTTTGTCAATTATATCAGTTAAAGGTAAACCTCTCTAAAACCAAAATCATTTTCAGAAATGGTGGTATCTTTACGTAAAAACGAAAAATGGTATTTTGATGGTCAACCGGTAGATACGGTCACATACTATAAGTATTTGGGTATTTTGTACTCTTCATCTCTGAAATGGACAGTGGCACTGAACACACTTGCAAAACAATCTGATAAAGCCCTTTTTTTCCTTAAGGCACTGAGGAAGCAATGTGGCGATGTGCCAGTTACGGTCAGTTTGGAACTGTTCGACAAAATGATTCTGCCAATTCTTCTATATGGTTCTGAAGTATGGGGGTATGAAAAAAGACCTCAAATAGAGAAATGCCAAATAAGGTTTCTGAAATATGTTTTGTGTTTGCCATCTAGAACCCCCGACATAGCTGTTTTGGGAGAATGCGGCAGGAAACCATTAAATGTATTATATATGACAAGGTGTCTAAAATTCTGGTTAAAAATGTTGAACCAAGAGAATAGATTAACTAGAAGCTCGTATATAATGTTATATAATCTGGATTTAGCCGGCAAAGTCACGTGGGCGACGGGAATAAGAAAATTGCTGTTTAGATATGGTTTCGGTCATGTGTGGATCGCACAAGAAGTCGGAAATGTCGATATGTTTCTTTCTGCATTTTAAGCAGCGTTTAATGGACATTTCTACCCAGGAGTGGAATACAACTCTAAATGAGACGTCAAAGCTGGACAGTTACTGCAGCTTCAAAATTTCGTTGGTATTTGAAAACTATCTATCTTGTGTCAAAATTCGTAATCACAGGATCGCGCTATCAAGGCTAAGATGTTCTTCGCATCAGCTAGCGGTCGAGCGCCAGAGGGGAATAGTAGACAGAAATCTTAGATTCTGCAGTTTCTGTCTCGCTGCAGGAACGCAAGCCATTGAAGACGAGTATCATTTCATCTGTATCTGTCCCCATTACGATCATATTAGAAATGCGTTTTTAAGCAGGACTGTATTGTATCCATCGCCTGCCCAATTTATTGTAATGCTATCCTCTCAAAATTCTTCTGAACTTCGGAATATAGCTGCTTATACGTATAATGCTTTCAAGTTTCGCAAATTGAGTTTATAAATGTACCAACACACTCATATGTACTGCACTTGGCACTGAACTGATACCATGGGCCCATGGCCTGAAAGGTATGCAATAAACGTTCTTACAGTCAGACTATGCGAACCGTATGACCTGCAATATAAATTGTCTTGTTGCTTGTCGAGTTGGCATTATCGCATTCTAACTCCATGAAATTGGGCGAAAATGCAAAATCGGATCCCGGTGATCTCACTCGCGAACAAAGGGCACTCGCGTAGCTCTTACTAGTGTGACTTGAGTCGCGCGAGCTCCCTCTGCCGACAGATCGAGGTAATCTTTGTTTTTGTTTTATGATATGCAAAAAGGGAAAAACGGATTCGCTCGAGTGCTTTTTTTTTCATTTGGTACTTTACCAAACGGTAAAAGTTATCGCGAGCGTGTTAGCTATTTTCGTGTTGCTTTTTTGAAAAAGGGGCAACTTAAAAAAACCTGAGAATGGAAAAGTGCTGCTTTATTATGTTGAAGAGCAAACAAAAAAACGAATAAACGGCAGTTCCTCGAATCAAATGCGCCGCTGTATCCAATCATAATGTAACATATAATCATGCAAGAGCGCATTTTGAACTTGAAGATCGTGATGACTAATAAAAAGGAGCGGCTCTCCATTTATTTATTTATGTCGGTAATTTATCTCCATAAAAGCTCAGGAAAAGCGACGCTATATATAGATTGGTTGTCGGTTGCCATGATATCCAGCTCGGATGCAGCTAAAATGGAACAACAAAAGATTGGCTTGTGTTTCAACTGATAGGATGAATGAAGCCCTTTCAAGCTAAACGCAACAAATGATACCAACTGACTTGGCCACCTTAATATGCAAATCGCGTGACATACATTACAAACACGCAATAGTGAAATAACTCCTATCGCATTGCTAAGCTAATAGGAAACTACTTCATAATAGCCTACGTCATCACTTGGGATATTTCTCTCTCTCTCGTTCGGTTTAACATATTACAGAAACGGGTGCTTTGTTCAACCAGTAAATAATACGCAGTCCTTTTTTGACCATCGTACTATAATGGATGCTGAACGACATAAATGGCGGCGGTGATACATGCATTAGTTATGTAATTATGACGCAATTATGTTATGTTATTATGAGATGTTATTATCTGCACATGATCGGCCTCAATGTCATTAATCCTATTGTCACCATAATAAGTACCGTCTTAGTTCTCGATCATCGGCCTCACATGCCGCCACCATTAATAAAGAGAGAACTGGCCACAGACGTCTCTGTCCCCGGTCTTTTTCTCTTGAAGCCGCCGATTGCAACAGCCAATTCGGGATGCAAAGATGCTTCCATATATCTGACTCGCCTTTCTTTTGGGGTCAAGGTCAACTGACTCAGACGATTCATCACAGCTGATAATTATGGCGGGTTTAGTAACCTGGATGAGAATCCTCACGTGGTTACGGCCACACCTGACAGTCTCCCCCCTCGTGGTGATAAACCGAGCGGGGTAGCCTGGGGATCCGAGAAACAATAATTCGCCAGGCACTTATTAGCGTAGTAGTGATAGTGATAGAGTGATAGAAGAGCACCGGGTAATGAAGACCCGCCTGCTTGGAGCTACTTGGTGTCTCCATCCCCCTACCCCTACCCCCCCCCCCCCTCCCCCGGCCATAGCCCCCGTCACACCTCGCCTTATGTTTTTCATAATAGATATGTGCATATAGACGTGCATCTCCACGCCAATCTCGGTATAACCTGCTTACACTCAATCAGATGTTTGCAGTAGCGCATCCAAAGATGAAGGAGATGGGAGGTAGGGGGTGGGGGGTAAAGGCAGTAAATGTACGTTTTTTAGCAGCCAAAAATACACCCCCACCCCCCTCCTCCCCCACACACACACTCCTGCACTCTTACCTAACCACTTGGCTTTGTGTCCCATTGTTTGGTACGCGGTTTCATCTCAACCCAAGTGGTGGAATATAATTTTTCATTTCGGTTTCTAAACGCTTCCAATTATATCACATATTTGTGACATAAATATAAAACAAATTGGGCAAATTTCCAATCGCAAATCCAATTAGATCCTTCTGGATGCATAACATGCTGCCTACGTATAGGATGATATCCTTCTAGACGAATGTGCGCTCTGGCCATTTGACATTTATTTATCATCGATTTGTTGATATTAAATAAAAACTGACCTTTACTTCACAAAACTACATAAACACATCGATTTATTGCGCGTATAATAACTTTTCTGTCACTCATAAATAATCCCGAATGCCCACTAAAATCATGTGGTTATTAGAGTGCAGACGATGGCGTGGGTGTTGGTGAATACGAGCTAGTCCATCTCGGGACATGCCTGCCTACGTCATTCTCCTCTCTTTAATCTCTCAATATGGGTATCATCATATACACAACTCGCATCAGTTGCAGCGGATAGAGACTTCGGACTTCATACTTCGGATTTGTGTGTGCCGGGATTCATTGATCATTGATTTGTTGATATTAAAATAAAAACTAACCTTTCCTTCACAAAACTACAACTTCCGTTTGTCAGCAAAAAAGTTGCAATTAACCGAAGTTGCGATTATCCGAAGTTGGTGAATTTGACGGGTCAGAGCGCACTACATATTCATGTCTGTACAGGTATTGGGTTATTGTATACTCCATCACGAGATATGCAGGCCTACGTCATGTCTCAAGCTCTAATCCGTCGATATGGGTATCATTATTAATACAACTCACATCAGTTGTTAGTATCCGGGCGGATAGACATAGAAGCTATTAGATAACCGAATTATTTGCTTTATGGCATGTCATACTTTGCCCTCAAAGATAATTGCGATGGCCTGTCACGCGTTATGGGTTAGTTTCAAAGACATCTGGTTATGAAGCCGTATGTTAGATGATGTGTTCATCATATGACACTGAATGGGGCTAAAATGTGGCCTTGCCGGTCGCTTCGGGGATTTGTAATAACCTGCTAGCTGCCGGCTGAGCTCTGATCGATGGATCACCACGGGTCTGGCGATAGTCACAATCTACATCCAGACATTGCTGGAGTTTTACTGACAGTGTTTGCCTGTTAGCCGTTGTGGACAGCGCCAGCCCCTGGGGAGACATTATTTCAAGGTACCAGGGGTCATCCCGTCATCCAGGGCGTAGCCTTTTGATGCTGCCCGCCACCGACCAGGATATGGTGGTGATCACAGCCATGGAACCGCCAAGAGTGGTTTGATGTTTGGGTCACCTTCAGGCAGAGTGAAGAGTGACAAAGAGCAGTAGCTCTCTCCAGCCCACCGCCTGCTGTCAAAATCTCTCTACCATCTCGCTTCGCCCTAGTGTTGGCTTCGCTTTGACCAAACAGCAATATATGGAGACTGATTACCCGTTGCGATGGCACCCATCACCGCTTGGGAGCCGGATTTTAAAAGTATGCTAAGGCTGGGCAAAAGAATAACTGAGTTGTGAGGATTGAGGATGAAGCAATGGGATGACTTGGCCGTTTTTACACGCCTGTTCGGTCTTCAGGGTGGGGGGTGGGCGTGGGGGTGGGGGCAGGGGCAGACTCAAGAGATGGAGGCACGAAAGTCTTCACCAGGCATTCACGAAATTGTAAATATTTCATGTCCAGCCAACCGCTACAATATAAATGTGAGGTGATCTGCAAAAAGTACGGGAAACACGCGACGTTCGCCATGATGACAAAATTAAATTCAAAGGTGAGTTTGTTTTCTTTGGTGAAGGTGAAGGTGAATTAGGCTCGCCCATTAGTGGTAATATTAAAAGAGGTGAACCAAATTAGAGGTATTTAACAAATTGTCATGTGTAGCATCTGCTGTACACTAACTTTCTTCATTCCTCGCAGTTGCACAATGTGGGCCAAAATAAAGTGCTTTTATGTTTTTATTTATATTTTTACCATGAACGCAAACGTAGGCATGGATAACTAAAAGAGTATTTACACTATTATATATGCTTCATATCACCAGAATATGCGTTCAGAATCCATTTGCATGCTACTGTTTTTCTAATTTCAAAAGATATGTTATCACAATAAGTCAGTTATAACGTCTTCTTACAAATATGCTGCTAAAACAACAATGTGGATTTGATGACATGTCATCCTCCCCCCCTCCCCTAATACGTGTGGGGTCTGAAGGCAAGAATCACTGGCTGCTTCAGATGTTCTTGAAATATCTCGCTCATCAGCAATCCCAAAGACGCCGGTATATGGACCTTTTAAAAGAAAGGTTGTTCCAACGGATGGAACTCCTCTTGAAATCAAGCCCAAGACCGTTGTGCAAACAAATTCGAATCATAGCAAAGCTTGACAAATACTTGTGGGTGTGGCAGAGGGCTGGAATGGCCGTGTAGGTGTCACATCGTCTCTCTGTGTCTGTGGACGACACTCTGACTACTACAGAGTGGAGTGGGTGTCCGTGAGGCCCCGATGACGTATCTAACGTATCTACATTGAATAGATATTTCCGTTTTGTCCGCCATTGATCCACGGCTGATCATAGCATGGATGAAAGGGGGGAAGAGTCAACGCATGTTGCTCAAATGCGTTGCTGTCTCCTACCTCAGTGTAACATATAACCATGGAAGTGCGCCTTTTTAAACTTGAAGACAGCGATGACTAATAAAAAGGAGTGGCTTTCCATTTATCAGAGTATATATGTCTGTAATCTAAACGATGCCATATATAGATTGATTGACAGTTGCCATGGCATCCAGCTCGGACGCAGCTAAAATGGAACGTCAAAAGATTGGTTTGTGTCATCTGATATGATTTATGAAGCCATATGGCGTATTGTGAGGTTTCTATATATATGGAGACATTCTCTTTCTCCCCGGGCCCTTCCAAGCCGGACTCAACAAATGACACCAACTGCATTGGCCACCTTAATATGCGAATGGCCTGACATACTATACAAACATGCAAAAAATGTATCAAATGGCTCGTATCAGATTGGTAGACTACTAGAAAGCAATACACAAGAGCCTACGTCAGCAATAGTTAGACTTTTCTCTCTATCTCTTTCAGTTTTACATATTACAAAAACATGCCTTTCTTTTGGGGTAAAGGTCTGACTGACCCCGCCGATTCATCACAGCCGACAATTAAGGCTGAATCCAGCGGGGTAGCCTGGAGATTCGAGAAATAATAAAACGCTAGCCACTTATTAGCGTAGTAATTAGTGATAAAAGAGGATCGGGGAGTGAGGACCCCCTGCTTGGAGTTACTTGGTGTCCCCCCCCCCCCACTCTCCGGCAATAGCCCCCCTCACACCTCGCCTGTTTTTCGTAATAGATACGTACATAAAGACGTGCATCACTACCCCACTCTCGGTATAACCTGCTTGCCCTCAATAGGGTGTTTGCAGTGGCGCATCCAAAGATGATGGAGACGGTAGGTGGTGGGGGTAAAAGCGGTAAAAGCGCGTTTCTTATTTAGCAGCCAAAAAAGAAACTCCAAAGTGCACAACCGCCCGCTCCCCCAAAAGCCCCCCCCCCCCTTCCGCACACACACCCCTGCACTCCTACCTAGCCCCTTGGCTTTTGACAGTCTTTGAATTCAATTGTTTGGTCGCCACTGAGGCTCATTAAGTGCTAACGCCACTGTGAGACTGTTTACAATAATGTACAAACCAAAAGACCAGCTGCAATAATAATGGCTAGCTGTGATTGTTGCATGGTTTGAGGCACACGAGATGGGTGATTGTGGCCTCTTCATCAAGTGCCATTGCGGTGGGTGGCGGGATAGGGGGGGGGGGGTCGTGGGGGTCGGCAACAAATAATCGTTTGCGACATAATACCACGAGGTGGGATCAGTTTCAGGGATGCCTTACGTAAACATTACATGACACCATTGGTTGCGTCGCTATGACCACAACGACTCGCCTGCATTTGATTCGTTTTCACCCGGGGGTCCACCACGAATTTTGGCATCCTGGGCACACTTTCGCCTGGTTTTCCCCTGGATAATGATACCCCGTCGCGGTGTTTTCCACACCACCGCCACATACCGGCGTCCCATTGGAGACAGCTGCTGCATAAAGATGATTGAATCCTGCGGGACATTGGTCGAAGAAATCCCATCAGACCGACAACGCAAGGCGTCAAATTACGCAAATACATCAAATACATAAACGAAACAACAGCAACAATTAGGACCACAGACCAACCCCCCTGGTTAAGGGTAGGAATAGGATATCTGCTTCAGACACAACGGAGATCGTTCCTGTCATCCCAACGCAATCCTGGAAATGTCGTTTTCCTCATTCCAGACTACGATCATACAAAGTCGGTGGATGTAAGAGATACCAACACATGTACAAAATGAACCAATGTGAAATGTGATGGATGTATCGATACTACTGGATTATAATGTTGCTTTGTCATTGCACAGACGGTTTACGATCATCGCTAGATGCTGCTTATAATTGAGTTATGCCAAATCTGCGACCGTGTCAGTGCGTGGTAGTGAACCATTTGGACGGGAAATACCGCCTAAACGCCGCAAGTTCACAATTATTCATGACGCGGACTGCACGAGCACCCAATGGCAACACGGGATTCCTGAACTAGTACCTGGATAAGTGTGTTGGAGGTGGTGGTGGGGCAATATAATACGAGACAGAGACGGGGCTAATAAAATCCGACCACATGGCCCCCGACGATACCTTGATGGCGGTCCACCGGGCCTAAGTTTTGACCCCATGAAGGAAACCATATTTCATTCCCTACGAGGCCCACAAGTCCAAGTTTTGACGCCAAAGTCAGTTTATGTTTTGTTCGCACACGTATGAAGCCAGTCTGAAGCAAACGTCATTCAAAATACACTGCGTGATACCATACCCTCTGCACACACACACTTCACACTTTCTTAAGTAGACAAAAGTGACGACTTGCAATGTTTACGATGCTTGACATTCGCCAGTTACTTTGCCATAATAGTCGGCGAAAGTGGTAGATGATGTGAATGTGGGGAGTGAGGAAAGTGACGTCACAGAGTGAAAGAACACCGACGTGGTGTGCATTGAGCCTCGTGAAGCGCAATAAATCATGAATACACACAACATGCCTATATGCAGATCCATAGCGCGAAATGAAATGCGCAATGTGATGTCGATGTTTTAGAACAGTATTGGGCTGATTAGAGTTAAACTAGGCTAAGTAGTCTCCACGGACAATGAAGCGGTTGGATGAAACATGCTCCAGATGGCACAAAATCCATGACATGTGGATTTGCGGCCCTGTATCAACTTAGCTATCTAGAGAAGCTTACCCCAAAATCACTTTTTACAGTTAACAGTTTTCCGATTTCAACAAATTAAATTTGTTTTGTCACATCCCTCAGTATACTTTATGCTTTGATCTGTGTATTATTGGCCACGATTACACCGCCAATGGTAGTTATACTTACTTATGCAAGTTTTTACGCGCATTCGATGTAGGCATATGTCTGATGTGTTGACACGTTACGCCAGTTCCATACTTAATTTGGAAATAAAAGATGCGGTAAAGCGAATGTAAGCGAATAACTGCCCCCAACCTTTAGCCAATACAGTCCGCCATCTGCACCCCCCACCGCCGCTCCCGCGCCTCAGCTAGTAAGAAATTTTCTTTTTGAATCATTCACTTTGAGTCTAGGGCGTTCGTTCCCACCCGATGCATCCCCACCTCTACTATCCACAGTCCACTCAGGCCGTTCGAACTGTAACTGCACCGAATTACATTGTAGGCTGTGAAGTATCACACAATGTTGAAAGTCGAAGTGACGTGTATGGCGCGGCATCATCATCAATGGTGACTCCGCTATCTATATATGTCGCTGATGTGTATTTGAATGCTTCGGGTCTAGTGATAAGCGTTTCTCGTCAGCCCTCTTAGGGGGCGGTCATTATGCCCTGATATATTCTTGTCTCCCTGCCGTCACGCTGCAATGCGTTAGGAGCCATCATAGTAATATAACGCCTGACATGATGCGTTAATTACATTACTATTGACCACACCAACGACGCCTGGCCGCTATGTGCAGCGAGTTATAGCTCACACCCAGGTAACAAAATAATATTCTCCGAATATTCCGCCAATGTTACAGGAATATTACCAAAAAACATTCTGAGAATCATTTTCACGAAAGTTTTCTTAATATTCAGGGAATGTGTTTTGCAAATATTACGAGCGAACCTTTCCAGAACATTAAACGAACATGATGGTGCACTCACAGAAATGAAACAGAAAACCGTTAAACATTTTTAACGTCTTTATTATTATATTACCGCGTGGTTGATGGTAAATGCGCTAATATCTGCCGGGACCAAGCGCCGCAAAAGTTCTAAATATGCAAACATGTACCAATGTGCATCGCAACGGATCCAAGAGGGGCCTGAATCCTTTGCATTACTCTGATCAATGAGTTTACGCGGCATTGGATTCCTGGTGTCCACCCTCGGGGACGTCTTTACGCCTGCACTCAGTAAAGCATTACCAAACTTGTCGCTGTTAATATCATCCAACTTGAACTGCAGCTGATATTGGTGGAGGCGGAGGCGGAGGCGGAGGCGGAGGCGGAGGCGGAGGCGGACGCGGAGGCGGAGGTGGAGGCGGAGGTGGAGGTGGAGGTGGAGGTGGAGGTGGAGGTGGAGGTGGAGGTGGAGGTGGAGGTGGAGGTGGAGGCGGAGGCGGAGGCGGAGGCGGAGGTGGAGGCGGAGGCGGACGCGGGCGCGAACGCGGACGCGGAGGCGGAGCAGGGGGCGAGAGGAGTAGGATGAGGATAAAGAGACGCTTCCTCTCTCGGTAGACACACGATCTTCCCTGAACGCCAAACCAGCAAGTCGACACCCATAACGATGTAGATATATCCTTCTAGGTTAATTACTCACAATCGAAGTAGCCTTTCTCCCGAATTTAATTCGCTCCCGCTTCAGTCATCGATTAGAAAACATCACAACAATCTAGATAGAGTTGCCACTTACCATATCTAACGTAAAAAGGCGTGCGGATACAGAGGTGTTTCGATCCGAGCGGCGGATGTTTTGTTCTTCTGATGGACACAGTCAATTGTTTTTACACCTAACCTTTTTGGTAATCCCCTCCAGCGCGGTGTAATGTGGAATGGGTGACGTAGCAAACACAATTATTGAGAGTTTATGTTTAATAGAGTGAGCACCTTATGCTCAAATCTCATTGCCGGCCTGATATCGGATTTCACGGGTCCCCACTGTCTCCATCCCGGGAGATCAGACAGCAGGCCACGGTTATACAGCGGCCCACGGCCATGGTGGGTGACACAATCAAGACGCTTTAATGGCGTCATCGCCAGTGTTTTTATGCGTACAGGGCGGGCGAGATATAGACGGCCTGGTCTTAGTCTATTATATGGTCTGCGTGAAGAACGCGCTTCAGGTCTGGCGTACTGCTGGCCACGATTCTTCGATTCTCAGTTATCTTATATGTCAACATACCTCTGGTAATTAATCACTGATACGCCTCATACTTATAAAATTATAAAATATTGGTCCTTCTGTGTTTTTCATAGGTCTAAAGTTGAGCTGTCTTTTTTTCCAATTTTGTAGGGCCCATTGTCACCAACCTTCCGGTAAGGTGGAAAACATACCTTACCCCCGATTTGCGCACTCTACATACCGGTATTAATATTTTCCTGTCGGGATCGAGTTAGGTATTCGCTGTTCCACCCCCGATACGGTCTGGCCCCCGGCACCGTCTGCAGATACCCATGGGCTACAGAGTGGAAGTTGTTTCATATCAACTCAGGTGGTGGAGTATAACTTTTTTCTTTCGGTGTTCATTGCCAATTCCATTACCAAGTAAATATGCCCATTGCTGCATAACATGTGGTCTACGTATAACCCTCCTTCTAGATGAATGTCCGCTCTGACTAATAGACATTTATTTATCATCGGTTTGTTAATATTAAAAAAATTGACCTTTACTTTACAAAACTACATAAACACATTGATTTATAGTGCTTATACTAACTGTTCTGTCAACCATAAATAATGCCTAATGCAATCTAAAATCTTGTCGTTGTTGAAGTGCAGACGATGGTGTGAGTGTTGGTAAATACGAGCTAGTCCATCTCGGCACATGCCTGCCTATGTCATCTTTCTCACTTTAACCCCTCGATATGGGTATCACTATATATACCACTCACATCAGGTGCGGCGGATAGGGACAGTAGCTCTTAGATCGCGGAATTATTTGCTTTATGGCATGTCATACTTCGGCCTCAAAGAGATTTGCGATGGCGAGTCACGCGTTGCGGGTTAGTTTCAAAAACATCTGCCTACGAAGCCCATATGGTTGACAGTGTGTTCACCAGATGTTGTAAAGTGGGCTAAAATGTGGCCTTGCCGGTCGTTTCGGGGATCTGTAATAACCTGCTAGCTGCCAGCTGAGTTTTGATTGATGGATCACCACGGGTCTGGCGCTAGTCACAATCTACACCCAGACATTGCTGGAGTTTTAATCACCGTATTCGCCTGTTAGCCGATGTGGTTGGTTGGTTGTTTATTTAGGACGCTTTAACCACTTTTGGTCATATCGCGTCAATGGGAGGAGGAAGGGAGAGTGAAGCCATGTCCCCGGGGGTAACCCCCTACTCTTTACGAAAAAAGACATAGGAATTTTAACCTGCGACCACACAGACATGGCCACAGCAGGGCTAAAACCAGCGACCCACGTGCCGTTAGGCTCTTAGGTGACCTGAGCACTCAATGCGAGCGCTCTAGCCCACTGAGCTGTCGCGCCGGCCCCGTTAGCCGATGTGGACAGCGCCGGCCCCAGGTTGGTTTGGTTAGTTGGCATCCATCTCGCTACGAAAGACAATGGATTTTGCAGCTTTTTTTCGATTCAAGTAGTACGATTTGGGTCGCGACATTTGCGCTTATGACTGAACAAGCCTATCTGTGACCGACAGAGCTGGTTTGTACTCACTGGGTGCCTAGATTGGAAGTCCAGCTTGTCAAACCAGAGCCCGTCGTGGTGGGTCATTCCCTTAGGCACGACACGTGACCATACCCTCTTTTCGGATGCTAGGTCCTCCCAAGAATTTGTATGGATGCCAAAAGCCTTCATGTCACGCTTGCAAACATCCTTAAACCTGAGCTTTGGCCGTCCAGTTGGCCTTTTGCCATCGGCAAGCTCACCGTTGAGCACATCCTTTGGAATGCGTTCATCTTGCATTCGATGAACGTTTCCAAGCCAATGGAGACGTCGTAGTTCCACAAGAGCAAGAACGCTCGGGGGGTTGCCCCTGGCTAACACGTCGGCATTTCTTACCTTGTCTTGCCAAGAAATGCCAAACATGTTTCGCTGGCAGCGAAGATGGAAGTTGTTCACCTTTTTTTCTGGGCCACAATATGTAGTCCACGTTTCACTGCCATACAGCAGGCTACTTAGAACACACGCCCTGTAAATTAGCATTTTGGTGCTAATGGTTAGTTTTGAATTTTTCCAAGCACGTTTGTTTAACCTACCAAAGGTGGGGGCTGCCTTCACAACGCGAGTATTTAGTTCTTCGTCTGGGGATAAATTATCCATGACGGTACTTCCCAGGTAACAAACTTATTCAACATCTCTAAAGGCATGTTGTTTAGGGTAATCACTGGTGGTGTAATAGCCCCTTGGCACAGCACGACTGTTTTCCTAACACTAATAGTGAGAGCGAATAAAGCACACGCGTTTTAGAGTCGATCAATGAGTCTCTGAAGCTGGCTTTCTGAGTGCGCAACCAGTGCTACGTCGTCAGCGAATAGCAGTTCCCTTATTAGGAAGCGCCTCCGTTGGACTTAGCACGCAATCTGGAACATTTGTACAATTTCCCATTCGATCTGGTGTACAGGTAAACCCCCTCCACATCCTCCTCAAATGCGTGCAAAAGGAGCATAGAGAAAAAGACACCAAATAAAGTTGGCGCAATAACACAACCCTGCTTCACGCCATTTCTGACTTGGAAGCTCTCGGACGTAGCTCCGTCGAACTGTACCTCTGCTGAACCGTGTTCGTGAAAAGAACGGATAATGTTGAGTAGTCTGCATGGGCAGCCAATAGATTCTGCTGACCGTATCAAAAGCTCTTGATAGCGCCGGCCCCTGTGGAGACATTATTCCAAGGTACCAGGGGTTCTCCCTTTAGAGGGTTCTGCCTTTTGATGCGGCCCGCTACCGACCAGGAAAGAGTGGTGATCACAGCCGTGAAACCGACAAGAGTGGTTCGCTGTTTGGGTCATCTTCACGCAGAGTGGAGAGTGACAAAGAGCATTAGCCCCTACCCCCTCCGCCCGCTGTCAAAATGTCTCTTCAGTCTCGCTTCTCCCTAGTTTTGGCTTCGCTTCGACCAGACAGCGATATATGGGGACTGATTGCCCGTTGCACCCATCCCCGTTTGGGCGCCGCTGATACGTTGCAAATGTCAAATATCAAAATATTAGAACTCGACTTGAATATCGTTAACGGCCGAGCGTCTCCAATCGGAGTTTTTAGAACTCCAAAATTACCAATGTGTGATATTGTTTTACATCACTGTGTGAAATTGTTGACCGTACGCAAATAACTGAAAGTCTATTCGTAAGGTAATTGAACGTCCGTCTCATGCTATATTAAACGTCACTTCATTACACAAAACTGGTGCAGTCTCGCGTGTCTGAAAGCGAACCACCACGTGATATTAGGTCTGAGATAAGACATACCGAGGGTCTGCTCTGGTTTGTCTGATGGTTCGTTTGATGGTTGGTCTGATGGTTTGTCTGACCGTACGACCGCACATACAGGCGTGTATTAGACAACTTCCAAGACAGACGTCAAAGGAAGGCATCGCAATAATTACGGCGTTATTTGTAAGGATGTGACCAGGTAAAATGAAGCGCCCAAACATCATTTACATATGGTATCGGCGCACTCATATAACAATAACCTACAAAGTTGGAAATATATGCAAAATGTTAATGTCTGCATACATATTAAAGTCACGATTCTAGTTATAAAATATGCTCTCAACTTTGAAACGATCTAAATGGACCAACCAAATGATTTATTATGTACACGATACGACAAAAACAAATTGAGAACAGTTTGGTTGTGATATACTGTATAAGCCGCAGTTTCGTCAGTCATCATCTAGTCAGATCCATCAAAGGTATGTGACATATTTAACAAATACTTTGTAGACGTTGCCAAAGACATAGAGAAACAAGACCACATACCAGATGACCAGCTAATAGACGAAACCCTACTTTATCACAAAGACCATAAGTCCGTTATGGCTATAAAAGAAGACAACCAAGACAGGGTAGAAGCTTTTAACTTCAGGGCAGTAAGTAGCCACGAAATATACACGGCACTTAAATGCATTGATGTTTCAGAGGCTAGTGGCTACGACAAGATACATCCGAATCTTATCAATTTGGTGGCTGCCATATTGTGTGAGCCATTAAGGTATGTTTTAAATGTGACGATTAAAGTTAATGTGTTTCCACAAGATCTGAAATACGCTGAAGTTACACCTATTTTCAAGAAAAGGGACAACTTAGATAAAGAAAACTACAGGCCGGTAAGTGTTCTCCCCTTCATTTCCAAGCTTTATGAAAAGCTATTATCTGTGATCAGCTTATGTCCTATATGGAACCCAGGTTATCACCCAGACTCTCTGGGTTTAGAAAGGGACACAGCTGTCAAAGCTTACTGTCGTGTCTCGTTGAAGATTCCAAAAAAGCATTAGAGAATAATCAAGTTATGGGAGCTATACTCATGGACCTGATTGTCTTCCACACAGATTAATAATTCCCAAGATGCACTCTTATGGCATCAGTAAACAATCGCTAGTTGCAAGCCATCTAAAGAACCGCGAACAGAGGGTAAAACTAGGACATAATCGGAGCGAGTGGCTTACGAACCGATAGGGAATATGTCACCTTAAGGAATATGTATTAGCTGGGGTTAGTTACATTAAGGGCTATATAATACTTTTCTCTGCAGCAGACATCACCTACCAGCAGTCGAGCCATTAACATTACCCAGCCAATGGCCACCTAATGCTAGTTGCCGAGTTGCTTAGTAACTGATCAGAAATGGCTAGCAACTGCAATTGTGCGACATTATGTGGGATCCTGTTCTATGCCATCTCCTTCTGGAAATACATTGCACTTCAACTTGAAACACAAATTAATTAACTAATATTATCAGCCGATGATGTTATCATTAGAAGTCTGTGGTGACACCATTTAGCAGCCGGTGGTGGCAACATTTAGCAGCCTGTGGTGACATACGTATCAACCGTCGCATGGTGAAACTATTGACAGCTGGGTTTTGGTAAAACTAACAGCTGGAGTGATAAAATTTAGCAGGCAGCGGTCACACAATTAATAGCCTGGATAACAATGAATCGTTGCTGCATCATGAGGGGACGAATAAAGACAATAAGCAGACCATTTAGCCTTTGAGTATCAAATCACGACAATATGTCAAGGTTGTCTCGCTTGAATGCCAAGTTTTTGACAGCACAGCTACATGCATGGAGGGAAATATCAAGGTCACAGAGCAAGGTCCCACGGTCCCTGTTATGCCCACTCTGGATGCAGTTGATATGTGTCCATATGACATAGCCATAGGGACAAGGCAGGGAGACCAACAGGCAAAGGCTTACCCCCTTTTAATCCCGGAATGTGGGAATCTGAGTGCAAATGACTTCATGAAACTGTGGGACAGGCATAACCATGAAGAAGCATGAATCGACTGTGTCCACCTCCAACGTCAGCCAGACTCAAGTGTAAGACATTAATATTAATGACCGGATGCACAGGTGTCATGATGCAAGTCATTCACGTCCTGCATCTCGACGGTTGGGGCATGACCCGGAGTCGAAGCGAATACCGGGCCACGAATGATAGGTCCGTTGATCGGATTAATTGTGAACCAGGTCAGGTCAGATGCCGTCTTACACCTAACGTCGACGCCCATTATTTACTAAGGGAACTCCAGGCGAGGACAAATTGTCAAATGCCACTTGACACGAAGAAGGTATTTCGTAAAGAAAGGCGTCATTCTTCCGATATAATTTAAGTCAGTCTGTGCAGTCTGGACGCTTTTTCTGGACGTCCGGTTTAGTTTTTGATCCCCTAAGGCGACTTGACAGTAGAAACTGGGTTGGGATCCGTGCTGGATATGGAGTGCTTTATAACCGCTAGTGGGTGATATTTATTAATTTGTCTCCGGCCGGCAAGGCTCTCTTCCCCTGTGGCCCATACGCATTGCTATGGACGTGCTTTGATCTACAAACCCGTGGCAGGCAGCGCCTCTCAAAATCCCAGAGACTCGGTCTCTTTTTTTTTTGCTTCTTATCCCCTACGGAGGAGTATGATAAGGCTGGGCAAAGGAATAAATGAGTTGTGATGATTGAGGATGAAGCGATGGGATGGTCCGGCCGGTTTACACGCCGGTTCGGTCTTCGGGGTAGGGATAGGGGAGGTTGGGCAGGGGCCGGCACACGTGATGGAGGCACCAGGCATTCACGAAATTGTAAATATTTTATATCCACCCAACCGTTAGGATATAAGTTTGAGGTTATCCACAAAAAAACAAACGAACACGCGACGTTCGCCATGATGACAAAATTTGACTCAAAGTTGAGTTTTCTTTGATATCTATGAATATAAATGAAAATATCCTGCTTGTGCAATCATGAATGTGACAATACATTTTTCATACATTAAGAATTCGTGTGGTTCATGAGAGGGAGGCAAGCTGTTAGTGTCAGATCGTAATGTCAATTGTATATTGCTAGTTCTCTAGTTTATCCCGATAAATCCATTTCAAGTAGATTCGTTATTTACTAAATAGCATCTAAATATCGCTAACAATGCTATACCGAAAAACAATAATAATACAATTATTCTTGCACCAATGAGGCCACGCCATGTTCTTGATATGCACAAATTGTACTGGCATCACGGAAAATTAAACAGGTGAACCAGGCTTGCCCATTAGTTGTACAATTGAAACATTAGTGGTACTATTAAAACAGATGCTAACTAGGATCGTCCATTACTAGTACTATTAAAACGGAGGTGAATTAGGCTCGCCCAGTAGTGGTACTATTAAAAGGGGTGAACCAGGCTCGCCCATTAGAGATATTGAAACACATTGTCATTTGCTATAGGTCACGGATAACATTCATTTTCAACAACATCATATCTTGACAGCCACACTTCAAGTGAACGCCAACCATCGGCTGTACAGGAACTTTCTTCGTTCCTCGTAGTTGCACAATGTGGGCCAAAATAAGGTGTTTATACTTATATTGATTGCGTTCCGATGGCAAGAATCACTGGCTGCTTCAGATGTCCTTGAAATATGTCGCTCATCATCAATCCCAAAGACGGGAGAATAGGGAACTTTTTAAAAGTTCTTGACCAACGGATGCAATTCCTCTCCAGATAAGGCCTCAGGCCGTGGTGCAAACATATTCGAATAATATCGCGGCTTGACACATAGTCGTGGATGTGGCAGAGGGCTGAATGGTCGTGTAGGTGTCACATCTTCTCTCCGTGTCTCGCGAGTCGTGTAATCTTACTGGCTGATGAGAAGAGGCGAGGAAGGATATGGAAAAGGCGGAGGCGGAGACGGAGGCGGAGGCGGAGGCGGAGGCGGAGGCGGAGGCGGAGTGACTTCCGAATATAAGTCACCCCCGCTTCAGTCGGCGCCAAAAAAACATCACAAGAATCTGGATAGAGTTGGCACTTACCAATGGCGAACCTTAAAAGGCGTGCGGATACAACAGCATTTCTATCAGAGCGGCGGAGGTTTTGTCTTTCTGGTGGCCACAGTCGATTCTTTTTACACCTAATTTTAACCGATTCTTGGTAAGCCCCTCCAGTGCGGTGTAATGTAGAATGAATGGCGTGGCATACACATTTATCGAGAGTTTATGTTTAATAGAGCGAGCACCTTCTGCTCAAATCTCATTGCGGGCCTGATATCGGATTTCACGGGTCCCCGCTGTCTCCATCCCGGGAGATCAGACAGCAGGCCACGGCTATACAGCGGCCCACGGCCATGGTGGGTGACACAATCAAGACGCATTAATGGCGTCATCGCCAATGTTTTTATGCGTACAGGGCGGGCGAGATATAGACGGCCTGGTCTTTTTTATGGTCTGCATGAAGAACGCACTTCAGGTCTGGCGTATTGCTGGCAAAAGCCACGAGTTCGCCTCTCATTAATCTTATATGTCAACATACACTTGGGCAGCTGAGGACCCTCTTGTAATTGCTCACTGATACGCCTCATACTTATAAAATTATAAAATTGTGGTCCTTCTATGTTTTTCATAGGTCTAAAGCTGAGCTGTCTTTTTCTCCAATATTGTAGGTTCCGATTGTCACCAACTTTCCGGATAGGTGGGAAACATACCTTACCCCCAATTTGCGCAACCTAAATATGGGTATTAATACTTTCCTGTCGGGAGTTAGGTATTGGCTGTTCCATACCTGATACGGTCTGGCACCTGGCACCGTCTGCAGATACCCTTGGGCTACACAGTGGACGTGGTTTCATATCAACTCAGGTGTAGGAGTATAACTTGTTTCTTTCGGTGTCTAAACGTGTCCAATTTTATCATATTTTTGTGGCATAAATTTGAAACAAATTGAGGAAATTCTCATTTCCAATTCCATTACCAAATAAATATGGCCATTGCTGCATAACATGTGGTCTACGTATAATCCTCCTTCTGAAAGAATGTCCGCTCTGGCTATTTGACATTTATTTATCATCGAGTTGCTGGTATGAGATAAAAATTTACCTTTACTTTACAAAACTACATAAGCACATCGATTTATTATGCGTATAATCACTTTTCTGTCACTCATAAATAATACCCCTAAAACCTTGTGGTTGTTAAAGTTTACGATGGCGTGAGTGTTGGTGAATACGAGCTAGTCCATCTCGGGACATGCCTGCCCACGTCATCTTTCTCACTTTAATCCCTCGATATGGGTATCACAATATATACCACTCACATCAGGTGCGGCGGATAGGGACAGAAGCTATTAGATAGCGGAATTATATGCTTTATGGCAAGTCATACTTCGCCCTCAAAAAGAATTGCGATGGCCAGTGACGCGTTGTGGGTTAGTTTCATAGACAACTGGCTACGAAGCCCGTTTGTTGGATAGTGCGTTCACCACATGACAGTGAAGTGAGCTAAAATGTGGCCTTGCCGGTCGCTTCGGGGATCTGTAATAACCTGCTAGTTGATTTCTGATCGATGGAGCACCACGGTTGTCACAATCTACACCCAGACATTGCTGGAGTTCTATAGACAGTGTTCGCCTGTTAGCCGATGTGGACAGCGCCGGCCCCTGGGGAGACATTATTTCAAGGTACCAGGGGTTCTCCCGTTGGAGGACGCTGCCCTTTGATGCGGACCGCTACCGACCAGGATATAGTGGTGATCACAGCCATAGAACCGACAAGAGTGGTTCGCTGCTTGGGTCATCTTCAGGCAGAGGGGAGTGGAGAGTGACAAAGAGCAGTAACTCTCTCCCCCCTCCGCCCGCTGTCAAAATCTCTCTTCAATATCGCTTCTCCCTAGTTTTGGCCTCGCTTTGACCAGACAGCGATATATGGTGACTGATTGCCCGTTGCGATGGCACCCATCCCCGCTTGGGCGCCGCTGATATTTGAATTCGCAAATGTCAAAAATGAAAATATTATAACTCGACTTGAATATCGTTAACGGCCTAGCGTCTTCAATCAGAGTTTTTAAATCTCCAAAATTACCAATATGTGACATTGTTTGACGTCACTGTGTGAAACTGTTGACCGTATGCAAATAACTGAAAGTCTATTGATGAGGTAATTGAACGTCCGTCTCAGGCCATATTGAACGTCACTTCATTATACAAAACTGGTGCAGTCTCGGGTGTCTGACAGGATCAGTTCCATCCCGTGGGATACAAAGTTACTATGGGTTCTGCGGAAGCTATCGCCGCACCGCCACGTGATGTTAGGTCTGACAGGAGACATACGAAGGATCTGCTCTGGTCGTCCAACCTTCTATTGTTGGTCTGATGATTTATCTGATGGTTTGTCTGATGGCTTGTCTGATGGTTTGTTTGATGATTTGTCTGATGGTGTGTCTGACCGTAAGACCGCACATACATGCGTGACTAAGACTATGCCGGGGATCCGGAATGTGCCATGTTGCGTGGCAGTAACTGGTGGCATATTTCGGAATGCAAATTGTTGCTTGGTATAGTTATTTGCGATACCTAAGCTATGCCTTATGACCCCCTTATGGCTGCTGTTAGTAATTTAGTACCCGGGTGAGAAGCATGCCGCACCACGGTGCGACCAAATGGGGTGATGAGACCTTGGCCCGGTCACCCCGCGCCGGTCCTCTTCATCACCCCCTTGTGTGTTGACAGGCGAAGTCATTATGTGGTGTATGCCATGCGGCCTATGGTACCAGCGTACGATCCTAGTTCAAGGACGCCGAGTGCGGAGGACACCAACAACTTCCGAGACAGAAGTCAATGGAAGGCATCACAATAATTACACATTTCTTGCTCAGACAAATCCTCTCTATGCCTGTCTCTCTCTTCCTGTTGTCGCCCTCTCTATGCCTGTCTCTCTCTTCCTGTTGTCTCCCTCTCTATGCCTGTCTCTTTCTTCCTGTTGTCTCCCACTCTATGCCTGTCTCTCTCTTCCTGTTGTCTCCCTCTCTATGCCTGTCTCTCTCTTCCTGTTGTCTCCCACTCTACGCCTGTCTCTCTCTTCCTGTTTTCTCCCACTCTACGCCTGTCTCTCTCTTCCTGTTGTCTCCCTCTCTATGCCTGTCTCTCTCTTCCTGTTGTCTCCCACTCTATGCCTGTCTCTCTCTTCCTGTATTCTCCCTCCCCATACCTGTCTCTCTATCCCTGTCGTCTTCCTCTCCCTCTTTCTCTATTGCATCTCGCTTGCTCGTTCTCAACCCCTCTCCCGCTCCCTACACCCACTCCCCCTCCCCCACTGTCGTTATTTGTAAGGATGTGGCCAACTAAAATGGATATTAGATATGGAATACACGATTCCAATCATATAGTTTGTTCTCAACTTTGAAACAATCGAAATGGACAACCAAATGATTTGATATAAATATCATACGACAGGAAAGCGGGACTAGTTTGTTTGGTTGTGATATTCTGTATATGCCAGAGTCTCGTCATCATCTTGTCATTCATAGACCCGGATCAGTAATAAGTGGTCGATATGTCTTCAACAGCTCCCGAGGAGATCAAATACCTTGCCACCAAGCGTCGAAAGAGCACATAATGTGACATAGAGGTTCAGATAACGACACTCGCTGCTTCCGTATCCGGTCCATGTCCAAAGCATCATTTGTACAATTCCCATAAACAAATAGCTTGGTCCAGCATATCTGCATGGCTCGACCTGTTGTTTAGTAATTAATGCATTAATGAGGTGGGTTTTGTTCCGACGATGTCTGCTGTTGTCATTCAATGGCTAGGGGAGGAGGATGAGGCCGAGTAACATAAGCATATACCGTTACGCACTCCAGGTGGTTTGCACCATGTGAGGTTACACCGACTGGTTCGGTCGCAGCCTCCACAGGCTAGTTTTCAGGGCAAACGAATAGAAAAACGAAATAGTATCAGACAAATAGACTGTTTAATGCTGCTCTTAAAGGCGTCATAGCCTGATTGATTGGCATGTCGTGACGCGGTCAGCTATGTGTAGCCCACATGATTGGCATCATATGTGGCGGGCGCTAACATTTATTTATAGGAATATAGAGATCATTAGAGGTTAGGGGGCGCGCCGCTTCTGTTCCATGGTGGCTTCATGTATAATGAATCCTGGAATAAGTCAACCAGACGTACTACGTATTACCCGTCGACCAACATGGGATAATGGAGTGCTTTGGGCGATCATCCCTGCAGCCCTGAGTCGGTTGGTAGCGCAATGAACTGCATATCCAACAAACTATGGAACCGGCCACAAGCCCGCAATAGATAATTTATTTATCTTTGTTAGCAACCGTGTGAAGTGAAATGTCAACTTTCTCCAGTTGACGTTTCTGCGACGTCACCTATGGCTGTTCTTTTGCGAGATTATCATCGGAGTACTTTACAAATATAGCCTTGCAATGTCAGATGCAGTCTGTGAGAAGGAGATCCATTTGTAGCTTGTCTCATGTTATTAGCATAATTACATCCTATCCGACTCAACCTAATGTCGGTGCTATCTGTGCAATCCCCGCTGCATGTGTCCAGATATACAGACCCTGTTGTGTGTCTTATATAAATATTGGGTAGCGAATTGGCCCGATTTAAAAGCGGGGTGAAAGTAATGGCCCATGGAGTCCATGGTTATCATACAAGACGTTGGATCCCACCGATGTGGGTTCCCTGCGTGTGTATATATAGCATTGTGATAGATGAAAGGTAGAGATAAAGTTTGAAAATCTACAATGTAATATGATTGTCAGGCGTGACCAAATATCACCGCAGTCGGGCCAGCAGTTGTACTAAAAGGCGCTTCGTGAAGCAGTTCCCAGTCTTCCGGATACCTTCCGATTCTCTCTGCGCCATTAGAGGCTCGCCAAGGATGGCCATGGATGGCCATGGAGGGCCATGGACGGCCATGGACGGCCATGGACCGTCATGGACGGTCATGGACCGTCATGGAGGCTTGTGGATACGACCTCATCCTTCGACATAAGCGGATTATACCACAGCCGGCACATCACCAAAACCACAGCTGATCAAAGAATCCTTACTTTAGCCACTATACCATCGTCCTTGAACCTGTCGCTAAGCTCAGCTTACGTTATAACCCCCAGCAATGTGAAATCAGCCCAGGCAAACTCGGGGAAAATATCAAATATTGAACGACATAAGCTGCAGAAACAACAAATAACAACAGTCCCTTAGATTTGTGAAAAAAACAGTCTCTGTGGTTGAGTTCCTGTCTTCTTGAGATCGACTCCACGGCGTACGCAGTCAGTTGTAATATTAAGGCTTGATTTGGGCAAAGGCTGCAGTTACCTTTTCAAGGCGGGGATGTATAATATCAATAATGATATATCCCAGACATCTTTAGTATCCTTGAGGGCTGCTGTAGCAGTATCGTATAATGACCATCACTGATCGTCACATATACGGGTACAACCTGCCAAAGTCCCAGAGAACACTGATGTCGTTAGATCCAACCACATTTGTGTTTAACCAAGAAATCTGATAACCTTATAGTCTATAAGGTTATAGACAGATAGCCTGCCCTGTGGTTAGATCCAACCACATTCGTGTACAACCAATAAATCGACAGATAGCCAGTCCTGTGTTAGGTACCACAACTTGTGCGTATAACCAACCAACAGGTTCATAAACCGTCCTATATTTAGATACCCTTACGTGACGTTGTGTCATCCGCATTTGCACATTCTAGCTTCAGTTTTGCCTTTGCTTCCGGTGTAGAAAACTTGACGGCATAGGCCGTCCGAAAACCGTAATGCAGCGCTTTTAGATGTACTGCAGTTGCCGTGAAGTCAGGCTAGGTTGATCAAGCCAATCTCTTTATTTGACTGAGGGACCGCAGTGAAGGAAGACCCATCTCCTGGTTCGCAGAAAAAGATAATTTCCATCTCCACATCCATTATAACCGGCAGCTGCCATTAGATGAGAAGTCTTCTACTATCAGATAAAGAAAAAATGTTACTTGTGCTTCACTGTGGCACAGAAGAATTGCCATAAATCTCGTTGGGTGTTTCTTTTAATGCATTCTCCTGACAGTCCGGCCATAGATTCTGTCATTTGCATAGGACTTTGACCATCTCTAGTTGATGACAGATAATAGGTGACAATAACACATACCCATATATTTACCATCATTCATGGTGAGAAATCTTGACGAATTGATGGTGCCTTTTGCCGGAAATCATATTTCATAATCAAATCGTATTTGTAATAGACAGCCTTAAGCACTTCATTATCTGCTCCAAATGCGACAGAACGAAAGCGTTTGTCCTCACAGAGGATATGTTATCACATTAAGTCAATGCTTCAGATGTCCTTGAAATATGTCGCTCATCATCAATCCCAAAGACGGGAGAATATGGAAATTTTAACAGTTGTTGACCAACGGATGAAATTCCTCTCAAGATATAGAACGGCTTGACACATAGTTGTATGTGTGGCGGAGGGCTGGAATGGTCGCGTATGTGTTACATCATCTCTCTGTGTCTGTGGAGGACACTTTGACTGCCACAGAGTGGAATGGGTGTCCGTGAGACCCTGATGACGTATGATAACATATCTACATTGAATACTTATTTCCGTTTCATCCGCCATTGATCCACGGCTGATCATAACATGGATGAAAGGGGGAAAGAGTAAACGCATGTTGCTCAAATGCGTTGCTGTATCCTACCACAGTGCAACATATAACCATGGAAGTGCGCCTTTTTAAACTTGAAGACAGCGATGACTAATAAAAAGGAGTGGCTTTCCATTTCTCAAAGTATATATGTCTGTAATCTAATTCTATCAAAGCGCCGGAAAAGCGCCGCCAGGTATAGATTGATTTACGGTTGCCATGGCATCCAGCTCAGACGCCGATAAAATGGAACGTCAAAAGATGGTTTTTGTCTCATCTGATATGATGAATGAAGCCATATGGCGTTTTGTGAGGATTCTATGTATATGATGACATTCCTTTTCTCCCCCGCCCTTCCAAGCTGAACTCAATAAATGACACCAACTGACTTGGCCACCTTAATATGCAAATCGCGTCATATACTTTACAAACACGCAATAGTGAAATAACTATCGCATTGGTAAGCTACTAGGAAGCGACTTCATAATAGCCTACATCATCACTTGTGATATGTTTCTTTCTCTCGTTCGGTTTTACATATTACAGTGTTTTTTTCAGCCAGTAAATAATGCGCAGTACTTTTTGCCCATCGTACCATAATGGATGCTCAACGACATAAATGGCGCCGGTGATGCATACATTAGTTATATAATGATGACGCAATTATGATTTGTTATTATGAGATGTTATTATATGCACATTATCTGCCTCAATGTCATTATTACTATAGAAACTATAGTAAATACCATCTTGGTTCTCGATCATCGTCCTCACAAGCCGACACTATTATTAAAGAGAAAACTGGCCACAGACGTCACCGAACCCGGTCTTGTTCTGTTTATGCCGCCCATTACCGCAGCTAATTCGGGATGCATAGATGTTTCCATATACCTGTCTCGTCTTGTTTTGGGGTCAAGGTCAACTGACCCAGACGATGCATCACAGCCGACAATTAAGGCGGGTTTAGTAACCAGGATCGTCACCCCCCGTGTGGTGATGAATCGCGCGGGGTAGCCTGGAGAACCGAAAAACAATTATTCGCTAGGCACTTATTAGCGCAGTAATCAGTGATAGAAGAGCACCGGGTAGTGAGGACCCCCCGCCCCCCTGCTTGGGGCTACTTTGTACCCCCCCCCCCCCCTTGGGTAATAGCCCTCCTCATACCTCACCTGTTATTCATAATAGATACTTGCATAAAGACGTGCATCACTACGCCACTCTCGCTATAACCTGCTTGCCCTCTATCGGATGTTTGCAGTGGCGCATCCAAAGAGGAGAGAGATGGCAGGTGATGGGGGGTAAAAGCGTTAGAGGCGCGTTTTTTTTTTAGCATCCCAAAATTAGCTGTGATTGTTGTATGGTTTGGGGCAAAAGATATTGGGTAACTGTGGCCTTTTCATCAAGTGCCATTACGGTGGGTGGCGGGGTGCGGGGGGGGGGGGTCGTGGGGTCAGCAAATAAACAATCGTTGCGACATAATGCCACGAGGTGGGATCAGTCTCTACATGGTGATGACATATAGCCTCAGCCAATCACGACGCTTAAACTTCATTACATTGGCTGACACCATTGGTTGCGTCGCCAGGATCACAGCGTCTCGCCTGCATTTTTTGATTCGTTGGGGGTCACCATGAACTATGGCATCCTGGACAGACTTTCGTCTGGTATGTCCCCGGGATAAGGATACCCCCGTCGCGATGTCTTCCACACCACCGCCATATACCGGCGTCCCACTGGAGACAGCTGCTGCATAAAGATGATTGAATCCTGCGGGACCTTGGTCGAAGAAATCCCATCAGACCGACAACGCAATGCGTCAAATGGCAATACATGTGAACGAAGCGACAGCAACAATTAGGACCACCGACCAACCTCCCTGGTTCAGGGTAGGAATAGGATACGTGCTTCAGACACAACAGATATCGTTCCCGTCATCCCAACGCAATTCTGGAAATGTCGTTTTCCTCATTCCGGACTACGATCATACAAAGTCGGTGCATGTAAGAAATACCAACACATGTACAAAGTGAACCAATACATGTGATAGATGTGTCGGTACAACTGTATTATAATGCTGCTTTGTCATTGCACATATTGTTTACGATCATCGCTAGATGCTGCTTATAATTGAGTTATGCCAAATCTACGACAGCGTCAGTGCGTGGTAGTGAACCATTTGAACGGGAAATACCGCCTAAACGCCGCAAGTTTACAATTATTCATGACGCGGACTGCACGAGCACCCAATGGCAACACGGGATTCCTGAACTAATGCCTGGACAAGTGTGTTGGAGGTGGTGGTGGGGCAGTATAATACGAGACAGAGACGGGGCTAATAAAATACGACCAAATGGCCCCCGACAATACCTTGATGGCGGCACATCGGGCTCAAGTTTTGACCCCACGAATGCAAGCCATGTTCCATTCCCTACGAGGCCCACAAGTCCAAGTTTTGAAGCCCAAGTCAGTTTAAGTTTTGTGCCCACACGTATAAAGCCAGTCTGAAGCAAACGTCATTCAAAACACACTGCATGATTCCATACCCTCTGCAGACACACACTTTCTTAAGTAGACAAAAGTGATGACTTGCAATGTTTACGATGCATGACATCCGCCAGTTAGTTTTGCCATAATAGTCGGAGAAAGTGGTAAATGATGTGAATGTGAGAAGTGAGGAAAGTGACGTCACAGAGTGAAAGAATACCCACGTGGTGTGCTTTGAGCCTCGTGAAGGGCAATTAATCGTGAATATACACAACAGGCCTATATGCAGATCCATAGCGCAAAATGAAAAGTGCAATGTGATAGAACAAAAAGCGAATGTAAGCGAATAGCTGCCCCACCTGTACCCAATACAGGGCACAGGGCGACATCTGCACCCCCCACCGCCGCTCCCGCGCCTCACCCAGTACTAAATTCTCTTTTACACATGAATCCTTCACTTTGAGTCTAGGGGGTTCGTTCCCACCCGATGCATCCCCACCCCCACTAACCACAGTCCGCTGTCGAGCCGTTCGAACTGTAACTGCACCGAATTACATTGTAGGCTGCGAAGTATCACACAATGTTGAAAGTCGAAGTGACATGTATGGCGCAGCATCATCATCAATGGTTACTCCGCTATCTATATATGTCGCTGATGTTTAATCCAATGATTCGGGTCTAGTGATAAGCGTTTCTCGTCAGCCCTCTTAGGGGGCGGTCATTATACCCTGATATATTCTTGTCTCCCTGCCGTCACGCTGCAATGCGTTAGGAGCCATCACAGTAATATAACGCCTGGCTAGATGCGGTAATTACATTGCTATTGACCACACCGACGACGCCTGGCCGCTAAGTGCAGCGAGTTATAGCTCACACCCAGGTAACAAAATAATATTCTCCGAATATTCCGCCAATGTTACAGGAATATTACCAAAGAACATTCCGGGAATAATTTTCAGGAAAGTTTTCTTAATATTCAGGGAATGTTTTTCGCAAATATTACGAGCGAACCTTTCCAGAACATTAAACAAACATGATGGTGCACTCACAGAAATGAAACAGAAAACCGTTAAACATGTTTAACGTCTTTATTATTATAGTGCCGCGTGGTTGACGGTAAATGCGGTAATATCTTCCGGTAGCAAGCGCCGCAAAAGTTCTGAATATGCAAACATGTACCAATCTGCATCGCAACGGATCCAAGAGGGGCCTGAATCCTTTGCATTACTCTGATCAATGAGTTAACGCGGCATTGGATTCCTGGTGTCCACCCGCGGGGACGTCTTTACGCCTGCACTCAGTGAAGCATTACCAAACTTGTCGTTGGTAGTGTCATCCAACATGAACTCCAGCTGATATTGGTGAAGGTGGAGGTGGAGGTAGAGGTGGAGGTGGAGGTGGAGGTGGAGGTGGAGGTGGAGGTGGAGGTGGAGGTGGAGGTGGAGGTGGAGGTGGAGGTGGAGGTGGAGGTGGAGGCGGAGGCGGAGGCGGAGGCGGAGGCGGAGGCGGAGGCGGAAGCGGGGCAGGGGACGAGAGGAGTATGATGAGGAGAAAGAGACGCTTCCGCTCTCGGTAGACACACATGATCTTCCCTGAACGCCAAACCAGCAAGTCGACACCCATACCGATGTAGATATATCCTTCTAGGTTAATTGCTCACAATCGAACTCCCAAATTTAAGGCGCTTCCGCTTCAGTCATCGATTAGAAAACATCACAACAATCTAGATAGACTTGCCACTTACCATATTTAACGTAAAAAGGCGTGCGGATACAGAGGTGTTTCGATGCGAGCGGCGGATGTTTTGTCCTTATGGTGGACACATTGTTTTTACACCTAACCTTTTTGGTAATCCCCTCCAGCGCGGTGTCATGTGGAATGGGTGACGTAGCAAACACGTTTATCGAGAGTTTATGCTTAATAAAGTGAGCACCTTATGCTCAAATCTCATTGCCGCCCTGATATTGGATTTCACGGGTCCCCACTGTCTCCATCCCGGGAGATCAGACAGCAGGCCACGGTTATACAGCGGCCCACGGCCATGGTGGGTGACACAATCAAGACGCTTTAATGGCGTCATCGCCAGTGTTTTTATGCGTACAGGGCGGGCGAGATATAGACGGGCTGGTCTTAGTCTATTATATGGTCTGCGGAAGAACGCGTTTCAGGTCTGGCGTATTGCTGGCAAAAGCCACGAGTTCGCCTCTCATTAATCTTATATGTCAACATACACTTGGGCAGCTAAGGACCCTCTTGTAATTGCTCACTGATACGCCTCATACTTATAAAATTATAAAATTGTGGCCCTTCTATGTTTTTCATAGGTCTAAAGTTGAGCTGTCTTTTTCTCCAATATTGTAGGGCCCATTGTCACCAACTTTCCGGATAGGTGGGAAACATACCTTACCCCCAATTTGCGCACCCTAGATACCGGTATTAATACTTTCCTGTCGGGATCGAGTTAGGTATTCGCTGTTCCACACCCGATACGGTCTGGCACCTGGAACAGTCTGCAAATACCCATGGGCTATAGAGTGGACGAGGATTCATATCAACTCAGGTGGTGGAGTAGAACTTTTTATTTCGGTGTCTAAACTTGTCCAATTATATCATATTTTTGTAGGATCAATTCGAAACAAATTGGGGAAATTCTCATTTCCAATTCCATTACCAAGTAAATATGCCCATTGCTGCATAACATGTGGTCTACGTATAATCCTCCTTCTAGATGAATGTCCGCTCTGGCTATTTGACATTTATTTATCATCGATTTTTGATATTAAAAAAATTGACCTTTACTTTACAAAACTACATAAACACATCGATTTATTGTGCTTATACTAACTTTTCTGTCAACCATAAATAATCCCTAATGCCCTCTAAAATCTTGTGGTTGTTAAAGTGCAGACGATAAACACGAGCTAGTCCATCTCGGGACATGCCTGCCTACGTCATCTTTCTCACTTAATCCCTCGATATGGGTATCACTATATATACCACTCACATCATGGGCGGCGGATAGGGTCAGTAGCTATTAGATCGCGGAATTATTTGCTGTATTGCATGTCATATTTCGGCCGCAAAGAGAATTGCGATGGCCAGTCACGCGTTGCGGGTTAGTTTCAAAATCATCTGGCTACGAAGCCCGTATGGTGGATAGTGTGTTCACCACATGACGATGAATTGGGCTAAAATGTGGCATTGCCGGTCGTTTCGGGGATCTGTAATAACCTGATTGATGGCGCTAGTCACAATACACCCAGACATTGCTGGAGTTTTACTGACGGTGTTCGCCTGTTAACCGATGTGGTTGGTTGGTTATTCAGGACGCTTTAACCACTATTGCGTCAATGGGAGGAGGAAGGGAGAGTAGAGCCATGTCCCCGGGGGTAACCCCCTACTCTTTGCGAAGAATGACATGGGATTTTTATCGTGCGACCACACAGACATGGCCACAGCAGGGCTCGAACCACCGACCCACGTGCCGTTAGGCTCTCAGGTGACCAGAGCACTCAATGCGAGCGCTCTAGCCCACTGAGCTGTCGCGCTGGCCCCGTTAGCCGATGTGGACAGCGGCGGCCCCAGGTTGGTTTGGTTAGTTGGCATCCGTCTGGCTACGAAAGACGATGGCTTTTGCAGCTTTGTTTGATTTCAAGTAATACGTTTTGCGTCGCGACATTTGCGCTTATGACTGAACTAGCCTATCTGTGACCGACAGAGCTTCCCGCAGTCGTCGCATCGATGACCCGTCGACAAGTCCTGGTTTGTACTCACTGGGTGCCTAGATTGGCGTTTCAAGTCCATTTTGTCAAACCAGAGCCCGTCGGGGTGGGCCATTCCCTTACGCACGACACGTGACCATACCCTCTTTTCGGATGCTAGGTCCTCCGAAGAATTTGTATGGATGCCAAAAGCCTTCATGTCACGCTTGCAAACATCCTTAAACCTGAGCTTTGGCCGTCCAGTTGGCCTTTTGCCATCGGCAAGCTCACCGTAGAGCACATCCTTTGGAATGCGTTCTTGCATTCTTGCATTCGATGAACGTTTCCAAGCCAACGGAGACGTCGTAGTTTCACAAGAGCAAGAACGCTCGGGGGGTTGGCCCTGGGTAACACGTCGGCATTTCTTACCTTGCCTTGCCAAGAAATGCCAAAAATGTTTCGCCCGCAAAGAAGATGGAAGTTGTTTAACTTTTTTTCTGGGCCACAATATGCAGTCCACGTTTCACTGCCATACAGCAGGCTACACGCCCTGTAGATTAGCATTTTGGTGCGAATGGTTAGTTTTGAATTTTTCCAAGCACTTTTGTTTAACCTACCAAAGGTTGGGGCTGCCTTCGCAATGCGAGTATTTATTTCTTCCTCTAGGGATAAATTATCGGTGACGGTACTTCCCAGGTAACAAAACCTATTCAACACCTCCAAAGGCATGTTATTTAGGGTAATCACTGGTGGTGTAATAGCCCTTTGGCACAGCACGACTGTTTTCCTAACACTAATAGTCAGAGCGAATAAAGCACACGCGTTTGAGAGTCGATCCATGAGTCTCTGCAGCTGGCTTTCTGAGTGCGCAACCAGTGCTGCGTCCCTTATTAGGAAGCGCCTCCGCTTGGACTTAGCACGCAATCTGGAAAGTTTGTACAATTTCTCATCCGATTCGGTGTGCAGGTAAACCCCCTCCGCATCCTTCGCAAATGCGCGCAAAAGGAGCATAGAGAAAAAGACACCAAATAAAGTTGGCGCAATAACACAACCCTGCTTCACGCCGTTTCTGACTTCGAAGCTCTCGGACATAGCTCCGTCGAACGGTACTGTGCTCAACGAGTGTTCGTGAAAGGAGCGGATAATGTTGAGTAGTCTGCGGGGGCAGCCAATAGACTCCAATATTTTGTACAACCCGGATCTGCTGACCGTATCAAAATCTTTTGATAGCGCCGGCCCCTGGGAAGACATTATTTCAAGGTACTAGAGGTTCTCACTTTAGAGGGTGCTGCCGTTTGATGCGGCCCGCTACCGACCAGGAAAGAGTGGTGACCACAGCCGTGGAACCGACAAGAGTGGTTCGCTGTTTGGGTCATCTTCAGGCAGAGTGGAGAGTGACAAAGAGCATTAGCTCCCTCCCCCCTCCGCCCGCTGTCAAAATCTCTCTTCAGTCTCGCTTCTCCGTAGTTTTGGTCTCGCTTCGACCAGAAAGCGATATATGGGGACTGATTGCCCGTTGCACCCATCCCCGTTTGGGCGCCGCTGATACGTTGCAAATGTCAAATATCAAAATATTAGAACTCGCCTTGAATATCATTAACGACCGAGCGTCTCCAATCGGAGTTTTTAGAACTCCAAAATTACCAATATGTGATATTGTTGACGTCACTGTGTGAAATTGTTGACCGTATGCAAATAACTGAAAGTCTATTGGGGAGGTAATTGAACGTCCGTCTCATGCTATATTAAACGTCACTTCATTATACAAAACTGGTGCGGTCTCGCGTGTCTGAAAGCGCACCTCCACGTGATATTAGGTCTGACATAAGACATACCGAGGGTCTGCTCTGGTTTGTCTGATGGTTTGTTTGATGGTTTGTCTGAGGGTTTGTTTGATGGTTTGTCTGAGGGTTTGTCTGACCGTACGACCGCACATTCAGGCGTGTATTAGACAACTTCCAAGATAGACGTCAATGGAAGGCTTTGCAGTAATTACGATACGACAAAAACAAATTGAGTACAGTTTATTTGGTTGTGATATACTGCATAAGCTGCAGTTTCGTCAGTCATCATCTAGTCAGATCCATCAAAGGTAAGTGACATATTTAACAAATATTTCGTAGACGTTGCCAAAGACATAGGGCAACAAGACGACATACCATGTTGGTATGTCGTCTTGTTGACAGATGACCAGCTAATAGACGAAACCCTATTTTATCCCAAATACCGTAAGTCCGTTATGGCTATAAAGGAAGGCAACCAAGACAAGGTAGAAGCTTTTAACTTCAGGGCAGTAAGTAGCCACGAAATATACACAGCCCTTAAATGCATTGATGTTTCGAAGGCTAGTGGGTGCAACAAGATACCTCCGAAGCTTTTAAGTTGGGAACTGCCATACTGTGTGAGCCATTAATTAAGGTATTTTTTAAATATGACGATTAAAAGTAAAGCGTTTCCAAAACATCTGAAATACGCTGAAGTTACACCTATTTTCAAGAAAAAGGACAACTTAGAGTGTTCTCCCCTGCATTTCCAAGCTTTATGAAAAGATAATGTGTGGTCAGCTTATCTCCTCTATGGAACCCAGGTTATCAACCAGACTCTCTGGGTTTAGAAAGGGACACGGCTGTCAAAGTTTACTGACGCGTTTCGTTGAAGATTCCAAAAAAGCATTAGATAATAATCAAGTTATGGGAGCTATACTCATGGACCTCTCCAAAGCATTCGATTGTCTTCCACACAGATTATTAATTACCAAGATGAACGCTTATGGCCTCAGTAAACAATCTTGTTCGCTAGTTGCAAGCTATCTGACGAACCGCAAACAGAGAGTAAAACTAGGACATAATCGGAGCGAGTGGCTTTTCCTCAAGAAAGGAGCGCCGTAGTGTTCGGTTTTCGGCCCACATCTGTATAATATATTTACGAACGACCTGCTAGTATCCACCTTACCGGAAACCGATAAGTATAACTATGCTAATGATAACACTATGGCGGCTCAAGGTAAGGAGTTTAACAAGGTTAAAGTACCTCTAGAGAAGGCTTTATCAAAAATAACAACAAGGTTCACCGATAATTACATGAAGGCCAACCCAAGTAAGTACCAACCAATCGCATTTGAGAGGCGAAACGAAATAGGTGAGGCTAGATGTTTTTCCGTTTCTGTTTCAGAACTGCCAGCGGAACAGGAAGTATCATTACTAGGTATTCAACTGGATTCCAGATTAAATTTCGGCAGCCATATATCAAGTTTCTGCAAAAAGGCGGGTAAAAGTCTCAATGTGTTAGCTAGGGTGTCTAAATCCATGGATGGTGATAGAAAACTTACATTATTTCATCCATTCATCCTTTCACATTTTAATTATTGTCCCGTTGTGTGGCATTTCTGTGATATGAAAAACATGCGTAAAATTGAAAAGATACAGGAGCGTGCACTGAGATTTGTCTTTATTTACTTTAGATTAGCATATACAGAGTTGAGGAAGAAAGCGAGTAGACATTTGCTATATGTCGAGCGGTTGCGCGGTATAGCTTTAGAAGTTTACAAGAGTAGCAACAAGATTGGGCCCAGTTACCTCCATGACATGCATCATTTAAAGGAAAGCAATTACGTGTTAAAAATGGACCAACTCTATCTATGCCACGCCTTAAGACAACAACCTATGGACAACATTCAGTGAAGTATCAAGGCCGCAAGCTAATGAAATCTGCTAAGAAATTCAAAACAATATGTTAAAAACGGATGTTTTCATGTGTCACTGTAATTCTTGCACATTGTGCAACAAAACTTACGGGTAAGGTTTAAATAGATGATATAATGGTTTGTTTTTTTCATTAACATGTGTACATGTATCACATCAACTCATGTCATTTTATCATTGTCGTTCAATAACTAATGTTTATTGTTTACTTTTATTAACCGAGGTTAAACAAAACTTTATCTTATCTTATCTTAGTCAATCATAAACGCTGGTCTGCAATACGTGGTCGATATGTAGTCAACAGCTCCCGAGGAGACGAAACAAATGCCTGGCCACCAAGCGCCAAAAGAGCACATAATCCATCATGCAGGTACAGTTAACGACACTCGCTGCTTCAGTATCCGGTCATAGTCCAATGCACCATTTGTATAATTCCCATAAACAAATAGCTTTGTTCTAGCAGCTTATTGGCGTCCCGTATCTGCATGGCTCGGCTTGTTGTTTAGTAATTAATGTACTAATTATGTGGGCTTTGTTCCGACGATGTATTATATTGTCACTCAATGTATCGGAGAGAGGGATGAGGCCAAGTAATGTAAACATATACCGTTACGCACTCCATGTGTTTTTTTGCTATGTTAGTTGTACGCTGGTTCGGTCACCGCCTTCACAGGCTATGACCTTCGAAATGAAAAACGCTGTGCTGGGGAGTAGCAAGGTTACTGGACCAAGTCACAGCCCGCAATGCATTGTCAAGATACACGCATAACCGAGTAATAACGGTGGGGTAAGAAACCCATGTCAGAATTGTAAAACCCGGTGTCGATTTCAATATATCTTTGTAAAGAAGAACGCGAAATAGCCATGTAGACACTAGCCATGATGCATGTTACGTGGCAGTAAGTGACGATCCCACCGGTACGGCACGCCTCACACGACCCGACAGAAACCAGACCGGTTGGCGCCACGTCGGACACCACAGATATATCCTTATCGAAGTAATACCATTGGGGAACGAACCTTTTGATATATATTATAAATGGAAGTACGTTTTTTGGGTGGAGGCCCGAACAATTCTGTGGGGTTTGACGCGGGTTGACTTTTGTCTTGGGGGGTTATATTTTGGCTTGGTTTGAATTGATATTAGTATCTGCCAAATGTATTCAGTTTACTAGTATGAGGGCAAGTTCCAAATCTACAGAGGACATCAAATGGACATCAAATGATCTTACTGAGACCCTTAGTGTGATGTCTCCCCTGTGCCATACACATATGCGTAACAATGCTAAGATAATAGTGCCCTTTGGATTTCGTCATCAGCGTTACGTAAGGGGACTGAGGAAACTTGATGAAGACGATTATATTCGTACCCCTCATTATTGTCTTTTTATTTAGGAACTAAGAAGTAAGCAAACACAAGCTTACAAACCGATAGGGAATATGCCACCTTAAAGTGTTTGTGCCACGATTTTGTCTTGCTCAGAATTAACTTGGTTTGGGGAAGATAAACAAATAGCAATTTGCTTTAATATGAGTTTACAGTTTTTATTCCACGATGTCACTAGAAACGCGTTCGTCAAAGTAGCAAAAGTGACATCCGTCGGGTTTATTTCTGGGATCATTGCATCTGAGTGTTATTTGACAAATTCCCCAATGATGTCACAAGATTGACAGGTGAGCTTTGATGCAGTGCGTAGACATCTGTGGTCGAGGGCGTGTATTGTTCCCATGGTTGAGTGAGTTTCGTTGAGTTCAAGCCAATGATCAGAGAGAATCTCAATACAAAAACGTATGTATTCCCCTTTGACGTCACTTTCCTCGCTCGCAGAATTTAAACTGGTAGGTGCGAAAACAAGTGGAAAAAGTATACCCTTCTAATATTTGGGGCGTTACAGCTCGATAATATAAGCTGGGAAACACTGAAGATTAATATGAGATGAACTTGTTTTGGCGTGGCACGAACACTTTAACGAATATGTATTAGCTGGGGTTAGTTACATTACGGAATATATAATGTTTTCCTCTGCAGCAAACATCTCCTACCAGCAGTCGCGCCACTAACATTACGCAGCCAATGGCCACCGAATGCTGGTTGCCGTTGCTCACTCACTTAGTAACTGATCAGGAATGACTAGCAACCGCAATTGTGCGACATTGCGTGGGATCCTGTTTTATGCCATCTCCTTTTGGAAATACATTGCACTTAAACTTGAAACAAAAATTCATTAACTAATATTATCAGCCGATGATGATATTATTAGAAGTCTGTGGTGACATTTAGCAGCCGGTGGTGACGACATTCAGCAGCCTGTGGTGACATACTTATCAACCGTCGCATGATGAAACAGCTGGGTTTTTGGTAAAACTAACAGCTGGAGTGATAGAATTTAGCAGGCAGCGGTCACACAATTAATAGCCTGGATAACAATAAATGGTTGCTGCATCATGAGGGGACGAATAAAGACAATAAGCAGACCATTTAGCCTTTCCGTATCAGATCACGACAATATGTCAAGGTTGTCTCACTTGAATGCCAAGTTTTTGACAACACAGCTACATGCATGGAGGGAAATATCAATGTCCCAGAGCAAGGTCCCGCGGTCCCTGTTATGCCCACTCTGGATGCAGTTGATATGTGTCCATGTGACATAGCCATGGGGAAAGCCAGAGAGACCAACACGCAAAGGCTTACCCCCCTTTTATCCCGGAATGTGGGAATCTGAGTGCAAATGATTTCATGAAACTGTGGGACTGGTATAACCATAAAGAAGCATGAATAGACTGTGTCCACCTACAAAGTCCGCCAGGATCAATTGTCAGACATTAATGGAGCTTGTCATTCACGGCTTGGATATCGATGGTTGGGGCGTGACCCGGAGTCGAAGCGAATACCGGGCCACGCATAATAGATCCTTTGATCGGATTAATTGTGAACCAGGAGTCAAACCATTCATTAATTTAGGCTGTTCTCTGACCAGCGGTCGTCAACCCCAGCTACACAAGTCGCAACCACCAGCCAATCTATAAACGATAGTGTGGTGGAGTTATAGCATTGAGGATCTAAACTAAAAATTGCATTATTTCCATCGAAAAGAAAAATTTAACGATAGTAATTTAATGGCAAGAAATGAGACGTGACAGATGGGTTAATAATAGTCTACACAGAGACATAATGCTGGAAAGGATCGGTCCACCTTATGATTCGCCAAGACGATTCCTTGGTGAAATAGCAGGGAGGATGGGCAGTTGGCTCCTAGCCTCATTATAGAGGTGACCAATGTCGCCACAGGACTGATCACCGACGGTTGGAGAGGCAGACGAGGAATCCTAAAATAATCCAATTTAGCGTGGTCATTTATTTTCAAAGCGATATAATCTACGTAGGCATACCAAGACCATGTCAGCAAGTTGCGTTTTGATTGAGAATTCTTACATGCACATGCCTTGGTCGCCATTTCAGTGCAGAAGCAGGTCTATTTCAGCACAATGTTGGTTTAAAATGCACAACCGCGTTTATCGATGATTTCGAGCAATGATTAAATAACCCAAATATGTTCCGTCGACTAATTGATTGTTCCTACGAATAAGGCGATGTAGTTGACGGCGTTACAGGATCAAATTAAATAGACGCATTTTTTTTTACAAAACTTGCTTCAAATTTGCTTCGCATCATTATTAAAAAGAATCTCAAAACGGATCCAGTTGCGGACGTGGGGGGGGGGGGGTGACATTTTGGATGTGATGAGTATGGAAACCTTATTGGAACCGTCGGTGCACCACATCAAGACAACTCTGTTTGTATATTATATGGAATGTGACATATAATATAATGTTTAATGGGACGACAAGACATGGCGCGTGGCCCATCTAACCTTCCATATATCATCGCCGGATCCACGAGCCGACAGTCTGACATGTCCTTCCACCAGATGTCACTTTGTTGACAGAGGTAAGCTGTCTTCGACGTTTCCATTCCACTGATTACCTGACTACACGGAGGTCAGATGCCGTCTTACACCTAACGTCGACGCCCATTACTTACCAAGGGAATTCCAAGCGAGGATAAAATTGTCAAATGCCACTTGACACGAAGAAGGTATTCCAGAAAGAAAGGCGTCAGTCTTCCGATATAATTTCCGTCAGTCTGTGCAGTCTGGATGCTTTTTCTGGACGTTCGGTTTAGTTTTTGATCCCCTAAGGCGACTTGACAGTAGAAACTAGGTTGGGATCCGTGCTGGATATGGATTGCTTTATAACCGCTAGTGGGTGATATTTATTAATTTGTCTCCGGCCGGAAATGCTCTCTTCCCATTCCCGTCCCGTTCATTGCCATGGACGTGCTTTGATCTACAAACCCGTGACAGGCAGCGCCTCTCCTGACATTAGCGCGGTCTCCAGCCAAATCCCAGAGGCTCGGTCTCTTTTTTTTGCTTCTTATCCCCTACGGAGGAGTATGCTAAGGCTGGGCAAAGGAATAAATGAGTTGTGATGATAGAGGATGAAGCGATGGGATGGTCTGGCCGGTTTACACGCCGGTTTGGTCTTCGGGGTAGGGATAGGGGAGGTTGGGCAGGGGCCGGCACACGTGATGGAGGCACGAAAGTCTTTAACAGGCATTCACGAAATTGTAAATATTTTATATCCACCCAACCGTTAGGATATAAGTTTGAGGTGATTCACAAAAATACAAACGAACACGCGACGTTCGCCATGATGACAAAATTTGACTCAAAGTTGAGTTTTCTCTGATATCTATGAATATAAATGAAAATATCCTGCTTGTCCAATCATGAAGGTGACAATACATTTTTCATACGTTAAGAATTCGTGCCGTTCATGAGAGGGAGGCAAGCTGTTAGTGTCAGATCGTAATGTCAATTGCATATTGCTAGTTCTCTAGTTTATCGATAAATTCATCAGAGAAAACTTCTTGCAAGTGAATTTGTTATTTACTAAATAGCATCAAAATATCGCTAACAATGCTATACAGAGAAACAATAATAATACAATTATTCTTGCACCAATGAGGCCACGCCATGTTTTTGATATGTACAAATTGCACTGGCATCACGGAAAATAAAACAGGTGAACCAGGCTCGCCCATTAGTAGTACAATTGAAACATTAGTGGTACTATTAAAACAGATGCTAACTAGGATCGCCCATTACTAGTATTATTAAAAAGGAGGTGAATTAGGCTCGCCCAGTAGTGGTACTAGTAAAAGAGGTGAACCAGGCTCGCCCATTATTGATATTGAAACATATTGTCAGTTGCTATAGATTTGCTCACGGATAACAGTCATTTTTAACAACATCATATCTTGACAGCCACACTTCAAGTGAACGCCAACCATCGGCTGTAGAGGAACTTTCTTCGTTCCTCGTAGATGCACAATGTGGGCCAAAATAAGGTGTTTAATACTTATATTGGTTGGGTTCCGATAGCAAGAATCACTGGCTGCTTCAGATGTCCTTGAAATATGTCGCTCATCATCAATCCCAAAGACGGGAGAATAGGGAACTTTTTAAAAGTTCTTGACCAACGGATGCAATTCCACTCCAGATAAGGCCTCAGGCCGTGGTGCAAACATATCGAATCATAACGCGGCTTGACACATAGTTGTGGGTGTGGCAGAGGGCTGAATGGGTCGTGTAGGTGTCCCATCTTCTCTCCGTGTCTGGAGAGTCGTGTAATCTTACTGGCTGATGAGGAGAGGCGAGGGAGGATATGGAAAAAGGAGGCGGAGACGGAGACGCAGGCGGAGGCGGAGGCGGAGGCGGAGGCGGAGGCGGAGGAGGCGGAGTAGGGGGAACAGGGGCGAGAGAAGTAAGATGAGGAGAAAGAGATGCTTCCGCTCTCGGTAGAGACACAAGACCTTCCTACAACGTCAAACCAGCAATTCGACACCCATACCGATATATATATATCCTTCTGCGTTAATTGCTCACAATCAAAGTAGCCTTTCTTCCGAATATAAGTCGCCCCCGCTTCAGTCGGCGCCAAAAAAACATCACAAGAATCTGGATAGAGTTGGCACTTACCAATGGCGAACCTTAAAAGGCGTGCGGATACAACAGCATTTCTATCAGAGCGGCGGAGGTTTTGTCTCTCTGGTGGCCACAGTCGATTCTTTTTACACCTAATTTTAACCGATTTTTGATAAGCCCCTCCAGTGCGGTGTAATGTTGAACGGGTGGCGTGGCAAACACATTTATCGAGAGTTTATGTTTAATAGAGCGAGCACCTTCTGCTCAAATCTCATTGCCGGCCTGATATCGGATTTCACTGGTCTCCACTGTCTCCATCCCGGGAGATCAGACAGCAGGCCACGGCTATACAGCTGCTCACAGCCATGTTGGGTGACACAATCAAGACGCATTAATGGCGTCATCGCCAGTGTCTGCAGTCTGCAGATACCCTTGGGCTACACAGGGGACGTGATTTCATATCAACTCCGGTGTAGGAGTATAACTTTTATCTTTCGGTGTCTAAACGTGTCCAATTCTATCATATTTGTGTAGCATAAATTTGAAACAAATTGAGGAAATTCTCATTTCCAATTCCGTACCAAATAAATATGGCCATTGCTGCATAACATGTGGTCTACGTATTATCCTCCTTCTGACTGAATGTCCGCTCTGGCTATTTGACATTTATTTATCATCGAGTTGCTGATATTAAATGAAAATTGACCTTTACTTTACAAAACTACATAAACACATCGCTTTATTATGCGTATAATCAATTTTCTGTCACTCATGAATAATCTCCCTAAAATCTTGTGGTTGTTAAAGTTCACGATGGCGTGAGTGTTGGTAAATACGAGCTAGTCCATCTCGGGACATGCCTGCCTACGTCATCTTTCTCACTTAATCCCTCGATATGGGTATCACTATATATACCACTCACATCAGGTGCGGCGGATAGGGACAGAAGCTATTAGATAATTATTATTTGCTTCATGGCATGTCATGCTTCGGCCTCAAAAAGAATTGCGATGGCCAGTCACGCGATGTGGGTTAGTTTCAATGACAACTGGCTACGAAGCCTGTTTGTTGGATAGTGCGTTCACCACATGACAGTGAAGTGGGCTAAAATGTGGCCTTGCCGGTCGCTTCGGGGATCTGTAATAACCTGCCAGCTGATTTCTGATCGATGGAGCACAACGGGTGTCACAATCTACACTCAGATATTGCTGGAGTTCTATAGAGAGTGTTCGCCTGTTAGCCGATCTGGACAGCGCCGGCCCCTGGGGAGACATTATTCAAGGTACCAGGGGTTCTCCCGTTAGAGGGCGCTGCCCTTTGATGCGGACCGCTACCGACCAGGATATAGTGATCACAGCCATAGAACCGACAAGAGTGGTTCGCTGCTTGGGTCATCTTCAGGCAGAGGGGAGTGGAGAGTGAAAAAGAGCAGTAACTCTCTCCCCCCTCCGCTCCTGTCAAAATCTCTCTTCATTATCGCTTCTCCCTCGTTTTGGTCTCGCTTTGACCAGACAGCGATATATGGTTACTGATTGCCCGTTGCGATGGCACCCATCCCCGCTTGGGCGCCGCTGATATTTGCAAATGTCAAAAATCAAAATATTAGAACTCGACTTGAATATCGTTAACGGCCTAGCGTCTTCAATCGGAGTTTTTAAATCTCCCAAATTACCAATATGTGACATTGTTTGACGTCACTGTGTGAAACTGTTGACCGTATGCAAATAACTGAAAGTCTATTGATGAGGTAATTGAACGTCCGTCTGAGGCCATATTGAACGTCACTTCATTATACAAAACTGGTGCAGTCTCGCGTGTCTGACAGGATCAGTTCTATCCCGTGGGATACAAAGTTACTATGGGTTCTGGGGAAGCTATCGCCGCACCTCCACGTGATATTAGGTCTGACATAAGACATACGAAGGATCTGCTCTGGTCGTCCAACCTTCTATTGTTGGTCTGATAGTTTATCTGATGGTTTGTCTGATGGCTTCTCTGATGGTTTGTCTGATGGTTTGTTTGATGGTTTGTCTGATGGTGTGTCTGACCGTACGACCGCAAATACATGCGTGTATTAGACTCTACCGGGGACCCGGAATGTGCCCTATTGCGTAGCAGTAACTGGTGGCATATTTCGGAATGCAAATTGTTGCTTGGTATAGATATTTGCGATAACTAGGTTATACCTTATGGCCCCCTTATGGCTAGTGTTAAGTAATTTAGTACCCGGGTGAGAAGCATGTCGCACCACGGTGCGACCAAATGGGGTGATGAGACCTTGGCCCGGTCACCCCGCGCCGGTCCTGTTCATCACCCCCCTGTGTGTTGACCGGTGAAGTCATTATGTGGTGTATGCCATGCGGCCTATGGTACAAGGGTAGGATACGAGTTCAAGGACGCCGAGTGCGGAGGACACCAACAACTTCTAAGACAGAAGTCAATGGAAGGCATCACAATAATTACACATTTCTTGCTCAGACAAATCCTCTCTATGCCTGTCTCTCTCTTCCTGTTGTCTCCCACTCTATGCCTGTCTCTCTCTCCCTGTCGCCTCCCTCTCCTTCTTTCTCTATTGCATCTCGCTTGCTCGTTCTCAACCCCTCTCCCGCTTCCTACCCCCGCCCCCCCACCCGCACTGTCTGTCTCTCTCTCTCTCTCTTTTTCTCTCTCTGCCTCGATGACCCGATACGTGCGACCATCTCTCGGATGAACACCGCGGGTCAAACTGCCTGGAGTTGCATCACTAGTACATGGGGGTGAGGGAGTGGGGTAGGTGGTGACGATGAGACTGAAAGTCGGTCTCAAATGTAACGAGGAAACAGTTAGATTAGTGTCACGTGAGGGTTGGGGGTGGTGGCCACTTCGAACACGATTTCACGGGATAAAGACAACCCTGCCGCCAAGAACCCACGTGCAACCCAGCCACATAGCGAGGTATCTAATGCAGAGCAAACCGAATGGAAAACTGATACCGGCAAATGATTCAATCCAGTCGGACCTTGGTCGAGGAGTTTATCCTAGGCGACTTGCCATGACCACCATTAACATTACAACATCGGATTGCAATGCTTATAAATGTCACCATGTGTTCATGTTGTCACAGCAACGGCCGAAGATCAGAATCCACCGCATCCCAGCCATCCCTCCTTAGGCATATAATAAATAATAGCACATTGATAAATGGGAATATTTGAATATGTGACGACGCCCAAGCATTTGCAGTCGTTATTTGTAAGGATGTGGCCAACTGAAATGGATATTAGATATTGAATTCACGATTCCAATTATAAAGTTTGCTCTCAACTTTGAAACGATAGAAATGGACAACCAAATGATTTGGAATAAATATCATGCGACAAGAAAGCGGGACTAGTTTGTTTGGTTGTGATAATCTGTATATGCCAGAGTCTCGTCATCATCTAGTCATTCATAGACGCGGATCACCAATAAGTGGTCGATATGTCTTCAACAGCTCCAGAGGAGATCAATTACCTAGCCACCAAGCGCCGAAAAAGCACATAATGTGACATGGAGGTACAGTTAACGACGCTCGCAGGAGGATGAGGCCGAGTAACAGAAGCATATACCGTTACACACTCCAGGTGGTTTGCACCATGTGAGGTTACACCGACTGGTTCGGTCGCTGCCTCCACAGGCTAGTTTCTGTTCCGCTTCTGTTCCATAGTGGCTTCATGTATAATGAATCGTGGGATAAGTCAACCAGACGTAGCACGTATTACCCATCGAGCAACATGGGATAATGGATTGGTTTGGGCGATCCTTCCTGCAGCCCGGTTGATGGCGCAATGAACTGCATATCCAACAAACTATGAAACCGGCCACAAGCCCGCCATCGACGGCTGGTTTCATCAATGTCATTAGCAAGAAGGTTCATTTACCATAATTGCTACTTGAAACATCAAATCATCGTGCGAGCGCCGTCTTTGTCTCGAAGGAAGGGTCGACGACCACTTTGATGCATCATTACATATGATACGCATTCTGGGTATTTTGAGGCTTTCTATAACGTCAAGATGGCGTCATCGCATCACAGAGACATTTATAGGCAATTTATTTATCTTTGTTAGCAACCGTGTGAAGTGAAAGGTCAACTTTCTGCAGTTGACGTTTCTGCGACCTCACCTATGGCTGTTATTTTGCGAGATTATTTAGTACTTTACAAATATAGCCTTGCAATGTCAGATGCAGTTTGTGGAATGGAATGGAATGTTGGTGTTTTAGGCCACTTTTGTGCACATACAGGCTAAATTGGGCCAAGGAACCTCCCGAGACGATGAAGGATGAAGGAATGAAACATGCCCCAGATTAGGTGCCCGAGCCCGGATTCGAACCCAGGACCTATTGATCTGCGGTCTAGTGCGCTAACCACTACACCAGGGAGGCCCCCTGCAGTTTGTGAGAAGGAGATCCATTTGTAATTTGTCTCATGTTCCTAGCACAATTAAAGCCTATCCGACTCAGCCTAATGTCGGTGCTATCTGTGCAATCCCCGCCGCATATGTCCAGATATACAGTCCCTGTTGTGTGTCTTATATAGATACTGGACAGTGAATTGGTCCGATTTAAAAACAGGGTGAAAGTAATGGACAATGGACTACATGGTTACCATACAAGACGTTGGATGCTAGCATTGTCGGTCCCATGTGTGTGTATATATATATAGTATAGACTGTCCTAGTTGAAAAGTAGAGATAACGTTTAAAAACATACAATGTAATATGATTGTCAGGTGTGACCAAATATCACCGCCGTCGGCCCAGCAGTTGAACTTGAAGTACTGCTAGGACGTCATTCTATTGTCTAAACTGTACATAAATTTTCACGAATGTACTGTTTAAGCGAGCTGATTAATTAGCGATTGACTCAAGGATACCGAATAATGTTTCTGTTGAACAATTGTCCTTCTGTTACGAAATCGACAATCGCAGTCAATGCCAATCATGAGCAATAAATGAGCTTGTCTGAAACACGTCACAACTACAATGGGTGATAAACTGGAAGCTTGACGCCAGATGGAAAGCCCCAGCAAAAACAGATACAAATATATCATCAAAACAATAATAGATCACAAAATCCACTTTAAAAACTGAATTTGAGATCATATATAATTCATATCCAAAATACATATCGACATTTCCTTATATCCTATAATCACACAAATCATTTTTCTTTCTCGCGAATTCCACAAAACTCATTTGCAAAGCGTATCCTATCCATCAACAACGCACTGGGTGTTACTTGTTTCAAACACCATGTCAACATCGCTACGCATCATATCCTTTCAGTATCCAATAATTTGAACGATTGTATCATATTCCACATTCAAATGACCATTATCGTCTGTATAATGACACATAGTCCACGCGAAGTGGCCTACGCGTCTTGGTGTGAAACACGACTTCATTCTTACATTCTAAAGATGAACTAAACTGACTTGTGGCTGCAGCGTCCGACGTTCTTCCATGTCAGGGCGAACCACTGTTTCAGCTTAGCTCACGTAGGACTCAAGTTTACCATGGCTACAACAATACATTTCGTGGCTTCTCAGATAGAATATGAACGGACTTTAGTCAGCTATTTTATTGGCTTCGGAAGCGAGAGATGCAATGTACATCTTAAAAGAACTCTTAGTCACGCTTCTTGAAAAGATATGTACTCGGCTTGCGCCTCGTACATTCTTTATCAAGAATGTACTGTTACATGGGCATTCTCCTTACCTTAAAGGCGTTTTGTGAAGCAGTTCCCAGTCTTCCGGATAACTTCCGATGCTCTCTGCGCCATTAGAGGCTCACCACGGATGGCCCTGGATGGCCATGGACGGCCATAGACGGTCATGGACCGTCATGGAGACTTGCCGATACGACCTCGTCGTTCGACATAAGCGGATTATACCACAGCCGGCCCATCACCAAAAAACAGCTGATCAAAGAATCCTTACTTTAGCCATTGTCATTGTCATGGTATAGTTACCATCGTCATTAAACCTGTCGCTAAGCGCAGCTTACGTGGTAACCCCCAGCAAGGTGACATCAGCCCAGGTGAACTCGGGGAACGTATCAAATATTGCTCCGTGCTACAGTATAGGAAAATGTGCGATGAGTGAAAAAGAAAACCAGCCTGTTTATTGAACTGCAAGTCCATTGTCATTTTATCGGGGTTGTCGACCAGCTCCATCGCTGCAACAAAACTGCGATGGTCCTAGCCAGGTAGCGGGTCATAAACATCTATCTGGCCGAACTGGGGAGTAGCAATAATGCTGGACTAAGTCAATGCACTAAGTCTCTATGGTTGAGTTCCTGTCTTCTTGAGGTCGACTCCACGGTGTACGCAGTCAGTTGTAATATTGAGGCTTGATTTGGGCAAAGGCTGCAGTTACCTTTTATAGGCGTGACATATAATATCAATAATGATGTATCCCAGACATCTTTAATGTCCTTGGGGGCTGCTGTAGCAGTATCGTATAATGACCATCACTGATCGTCACATATACGGGTACAACCTACCGAAAGCCCCAGAGAACACTTTGATGTAGTTAGATCCAACCACATTTGTGTTTAACCAAGAAATCTGATAACCTTATAGTCTATAAGGTTATAGACAGATAACCTGTCCTGTGGTTAAATCCAACCACATTCGTGTACAGCCAATAAATCGACAGATAGCCAGGTACCACAACTTGTGTGTATAACCAACCAACAGGTTCATAAACCGTCTTATATTTAGATACCCTTACGTGACGTTGTGTCATCCGCATTTGTACATTCTATCTTCAGTTTTGCCGTTGCTTCCCTTGTAGAAAACTTGACGCCATAGGCCGTCCGAAAACCGTAATGCAGCGCTCTTAGATGTACTACAGATGCCATGAAGTCAGGCTAGGTTGCTCAAACCAATCTCTTTATTTGACTGCGGGACCACAGTGAAGGAAGACCCATCTCGTGGTTCGCAGAAAAAGAGAATCTCCACATCCGTTATAACAGGCAGCTGCCATTAGATGAGAAGTCTTCTCCTATCAGATAAAGGAAATGGGCTTCCTTGCGGCACAGAAGAATTGCCATAAATCTCGCTGTGTGTTTCTGTTACTGCATACTCCTGAAAGTCCCGCCATAGATTCTGTCATTTGCATATGACTCTGAGCTGACTTTATAATAGTATGACCATCTCTAGTTTATGACAGGTAATAGGTGACAATAAAAATTACCCATATATTTGTCATCATTCATGATGATAAATCTTGACGAATTGATGGTGCCTTTTGCCGGAAATCATCGTATTTGCAATATACAGCCTTAAGCACTCCATTATCTGCTCCAAATGCGACAGAACGAAAGCATTTGTCCTCACAGAGATTAAAGGCTACAAATACTATGAAAAAACAATCCTTTGGAAATTATAGCTGGTACAGCTGACATTGTTTACGCTAACAGCGATTGGTTTTTGCCCTCATCAGACACTTGCAATCCCACGGGTTCGAAGTAATACCATTAGGGAAGGACCCTGGGATATATTTTATCAATGGACGTACGCTTTTTGGGTGGAGGCCCGAACAATTCTATGGGGTTGACGAGGGTTGACTTTTGTTCAGAGGGGTTATTTTTTGGCATGGCTTGATTTGGTATTAGTATCTGCCAAATGTACTCAGTTTATATTATCAGGGCAAGTTATTTTTCTACAGAAGCAGAGGACATCAAATGATCCGTCTCTTGCTGAGACCATTAGTGGGATGTCCCCCGTATGGAATACACATATACGTAGGCCATAATGCTAAGATAATTGCGGAATAGTGCCCTGCGGATTTCATTATCGGCGTTATCTAAGGGACTTAACAAGTAAGCAAATACAATCTTTCGAACGGATAGGAAATATGTTATCTAAAGGAATATGTATTAACTGGGGTTAGTTACATTGGGTTGCATCTATCTATCTACATTACAGAATATATAATGTTTTCCTCTTCAGCAAACATCTCCTACCAGCAGTCGAGCCATTAACATTACGCAGCCAAACGCCACCTAATACTGGTTGCCTACGTGGGATCATGTTCTATGCCATCTTCTTCTGGAAATTTATTGCACTTCAACTTTGAACAAAAAATTAACTAATATTATCAGTCGATGGTGATATCATTAGCAGCCTGTGGTGACAACATTTAGCAGCCTGTGGGAACATATTTATCAACCGTCTCATGGTAAAACTATTAACAGCTGGTTTTGCGTCAAAAGAACGGCTGGCGTGATAGAATTTAGCAGGCAACGGTCACACATTTAATGGACTGGATAACAATAAATGGTTGCTGCATCATGAGGGGACCAATAAAGACAATCAGCAGACTATTTAGCCTTTCCGTATCAAATCATGACGATATGTCAAGGTTGTCTCACTTGAATGCCAAGTTTTTGACAACACAACTACATGCGTGGAGGAAAATATCAAGGTTACAGAGCAAGGTCCCACGGTTCCTGTTATTCCCACTCTGAATGCAGTTGATATGCATGTCAGCAAGTTACTTTTTTATTGAGAATTCTTATATGCTATATGTCCATTTCAGAACAATGTCGGTTTAAAATGCACAACCGCGTTTATCGATGATTTCGAGCAATGATTAAATGAAACAAATGTTTTCTGTCGACTAAGTGATTATTCCCACGAATAAGGCAATATAGTTGCAGGCGTTCAAGGACCAAATTAAACGGACGCCTTTTTTACAAAACTTGCTTCAAATTTGCTTCGCATCATTATTAAAAAGAACCATCTCAAAACGGATCCAGTTGCGGAGGTGGGGAGGGTGACATTTTGGATGTGATGAGTATGGAAACCTTATTGGAACCGTCGGTGCACCGCATCAAGACAACTCTTTTTGTATATTATATGGAATGTGATATATAATATAATGTTTAATGGGACGACAAGACATGGGGCGTGGCCCATCTAACCTCCCATGTATCATCGCCGGATTCACGAGTCGACAGGCTTCCGGTCTGGCATTCCACCAGTCCTTCCACCAGATGTCGCCTTGTTGACAGTGGTAAGCCCTCTTCGACGTTTCCGTTCCTATCTCCACTGGCTACCTGACTACACGGAGGTTAGTTTTTGATCCCCTAAGACGACTTGATAGTAGAAGCTGGGTCAAGATCCGTGCTGGATATCGATTGCTTTATAACCGCTAGTGGGTGATATTTATTAATTTGACTCCGGTCGACAAGGCTCTCTTCCCCTGTGGCCCATATTCAATGCCATGAACGTGCTTTGATCTACAAATTCGTGACAGGCAGCGCCTCTCCTGACATTAGCGCGGTCTCCAGCCAAATCCCAGAGGCTCGCTGTCTTTTTTGCTTCATAGTCGCTATGGAGGAGTAGGCTAAGCCTGGGCAAAGGAATAAAAGGAGTTGTGATGATTGAGGATGAAGCGATGGGATGGTCTGGCCGGTTTACACGCCGGTTCGGTCCTCCTCGGGGTAGGGGTGGGGGAGGTTGGGCAGGGGCCGGCACACGTGATGGAGGCACGAAAGTCTTCACCAGGCATTCACGAAATTGTAAATATTTTATATGCGCCCAACCGTTAGGATATAAGTTTGAGGTGATCCACAAAAAACAAACGAAACACGCGACATTCGCCATGGTGACAACATTGGACTCAAAGTTGAGTTTTCTTTGATATCCATGAATATAAATGAAAATATCCTGCTTTTCAAATCATGAAGGTGACAATACATTTTTCATACGTTAAGAATTCGTGCGGTTCATGAGTGGGAGGCAAGCTGTTAGTGTCAGATCGTAATATCTGTTGCTAGTTCTCTAGTTTATCACGATGAATGCATCAGAGAAAACTTCTTTGAAGTAAATTCGTTATTTATTAAATTGCGCCTTGATATCGCTAACGGCGCTAAACAGAAAAACCATAATAATACAATTATTCGTGCACCAATGAAGCCACTCAAGATTTCTATTTCAATATTTTCAGTACAAATTGTACTGGCATAGCGAAAAAATAAAACAGGTGAACCTGGCTCGTCCATTTGTAGTACAATTGAAACAGAGATGAACTGTACTCGCCTATTAGTGGTACTATTAAAAAAGATGCTAACTAGGTTCGCCCATTAATGGTACTATTAAAACGAAGGTGAATTAGCTAGGCTCGCCCATTAGTGGTACTATTAAAAGAAGTGAACCAGGCTCGTCCATTAGAGATATTAAAACACATTGTCATTTGCTATAAGTCATGGATAACATTCTTTTTCAACAACATCATATCTTGACAGCCACACTTCAAGTGAACGCCCACCATCGGCCGTACAGGAACTTTTTCGTTCCTCGTAGTTGCACAATGTGGGCCAAAATAAGGTGTTTTATACTTATATTGATATTTTTACCATGACTGCGAATGTAGGCATGGATAACTAAAAGTGTATTTAATACACTATTATGTATGCTCCATATCAACAGAATATGTTTTCAGAATCATAAAGTAATCCTGTCCGTTCATAATGGATTTGATATTTTTTATGAACCATTTGCATGCTACTGTTCATCCATTTCAAACGATATGTTATCACACTCAGTCAGTAATAACGTCTTCTTGCAAATATGCTGCAAAAACAACAATGTGGATTCGATGACACGTCACCCCCCCCCCCCTCCCCTACTACGTATGGGTTCCGAAGGCAAGAATCACTGGATGCTTCAGATGTCCTTGAAATATGTCGCTCATCATCAATCCCAAAGACGGGAGAATATAGAATTATTAACAGTTGTTGACCAACGGATGAAATTCCTCTCAAGATATAGAATCATAACACGGCTTGACACATAGTTGTGGGTGTGGCAGAGGGCTGGAATGGTCGCGTATGTGTCACATCATCTCTCTGTGTCTGTGGAGGACACTTTGACTGCCACAGAGTGAAATGGGTGTCCGTGAGGCCCCGATGACTTATGATAACATATCTACATTTAATACTTATTTCCGTTTCATTCGCCATGGATCCACGACTGATCATAGCATGGATGAAAGGGGGAAAGAGTAAACGCATGCTGCTCAAATGCGTTGCTGTATCCTACCACAGTGTAACATATAACCATGGAAGTGTTTAAACTTGGAAGACAGCGATGACTAATAAAAAGGAGTGGCTTTCCATTTATCAGAGTATATATGTCTGTAATCTAATACTATCAAAGCGCCGGAAAAGCGACGCCATAGATAGATTGATTCACGGTTGCCATAACATCCAGCTCAGACGCAGCTAAAATGGAACGTCAAAAGATTGGTTTGTGTCTCATCTGATATGATGAATGAAGCCATATGGCGTATTGTGAGGATTTTATGTAGATGATGACATTCCCTTGCCCCGGGCCCTTCCAAGCTGAACCCAACAAATGACACCAACTGACTTGGCCACCTTAATGTGCGAATCGCGTGATATACTTAACAAACACGCAATAGCCAAATAACTCCTATCGCATTGGTAAACTACTAGGAAACTACTTCCTAATACCCTACGTCATCACTTGTAATATGTTTCTCTCTCTCGCTCGGTTTTACATATTACAGTGCTTTTTTCAGCCAGTAAATAATGCGCAGTACTTTTTGACCATCGTACCATAATGGATGCTCAACGACATAAATGGCAGCGGTGATACATACATCACTTATATAATGTTGACGCAATTATGTTATGCTAGTATGAGATATTATTATCTGCACATTATCTGCCTCAATGTCATTATTTTTGTTGAAATTATGGTAAGTACCATCTTGGGATCTCGATCATTGCCCTCACAAGTCGACACTATTATTAAAGAGAACACTGGCCACAGACGTCACCGAACCCGGTCTTGTTCTGTTTATGCCGCCCATTACCGCAGCTAATTCGGGATGCATAGATGCTTCCATATATCTGTCTCGCCTCTCTTTTGGGGTCAAAATCAACTGACCCAGACGATGTATCACAGCCGACAATTAAGGCGGGTTTAGTAACCAGGATCGACACCCTCCAGTCAGCCCCCGTGTGGTGATGAAGCGAGCGGGGTAGCCTGGAAAACCGAAAAACAATAATTCGCCAGGCACTTAATAGCGTAGTAATCAGTGATAGAAGAGCACCGGGTAGTGAGGACCCCCTGCTTGGGGCTACTTGAGCCCCAATAGATACGTGCATAAAGACGTGCATCACTACGGCACTCTCGCTATAACCTGCTTGACCTCTATCGGATGTTTGCAGTGGCGCATCCAAAGAGGAGGAAGATGGGAGGTGGTGGGGGGTAAAGCAGTAAAGGCGCCTTTCTTTTTTAGCATCCAAAAATGAGGCACCAAAGTAAACACACCCTCGCCCCCCCCCCACCCCCTCCACCCCCGGCCCCTACCACATACACACACTCCTGCATTCCAACCAGCTCATTGGCTTTGGACAGTCCTTGTATCCCAGTGATTGGTCGTCACCGAGACTTATTAACTTTTAACGCCACTGTGAGACTGCTTACAATAATGTGCACAGCAAAAGAGCGGTTGCAGTAATAATGACTAGCTGTGATTGTTGCATGGTTTGAGGCACATGATATTGGGTAACTGTGGCCTCTTCATCAACAATGTGGATTCGATGACACGTCATTCCCTCCTACCCCCTCCCTTACTACGCATGGGTTCCGAATGCAAAAATCACTGGCTGCTTCAGATGTCTTTGGTTTTTACATATTTTTATTTCACAATCGGAAAACAGGCAAGGCCTATATTAATTTCTTTTGCACATAATAATAATATATAATATAACTTTAGTTCGATGATTTACCCACGCAGCGATAGGTACACGTGATGTCTATTTAAAGCGTTTACTATTTTCAATAGATTTATGTACAGCTGGGAAGATGTCTACATTTGTATCGTAAGGCAGGGATGGGTTACCAAAAAGAAGTGTGCTTAGTGACATCGGGGTATGAGTAACTATTTTTCCCATCAGTATTTCGCGCTCATCTGTCTATGTTGGACAAGAATAGAAAAAATGTACGATATCTTCCCTAGCAGCACCGCAGTTGCACCGCGGGCTGTCAACAATATGCATATGAAATAGATGAGCATTTAAGGTACTGCAATTCATCCTTAGACGCGCGTGAATGACATTCGTCTTCCGACTTCCTAGATAATAAAGCTTCTTTAAACTGTGGACGTCTGTTTTCTTACACAGTTGTCGCTTAAACTCATTGAAATCCGTAGTTGTTCGAATTTGAACGGGCAGTTCGTTCCACCTTCTGATTGTACTGGGAACAAAGCAATTGTAAAACGTAGTTAATCTTGCGCTGATAGTTGTGACACTGTTTGTATTAGAGCTTCGTAGAGCATAGGAAGTTCTAGAATCGACCGTTAGAGGAATTAAATTAAACAGATATTTGGGAACTCTAGCATACAACAGTTTGTGAAAAAGCAATAGTTTAAACCTCTCCCTTCGTGTGGCCAGTGTCTCCCATCCCAGTTCTTTGTAAATATGGAGATCGCTTGTATATTTATTAGCTCCACAAACCAACCTACCCGCCCTCGGCTGCACCGATTCTAATCGACCCGAGTCTGATTGCAAACAGACGTCCTATACCACACAAGCATACTCCATTGACGGTCTAATGACGCGTTTGTACATAATATCCAGCTACCTACGACCCAACTTATAACTTAATCGCGAGAGCATATCCACTCTTCTCACAACTTTATGATATATTTCATTAATGTGAGGAGACCAAGATCATTTGCTATTTAGTCCGAGATGTTTATGATCATGGACAACCTGCGGTCTCTTGGAACCCATGCATAACTCCATCGGAGTGTCAGATAACTTATTGGATATTACCATAGCCTTTGTTTTCGAGGCATTAAATGTAACAAACCATTTGTCAGCCCAGCATTCTAATTTTCTTGAGATAAAATATCATTGCTATCAATATCGTCCCCTGAAATAACATAAAGTGTGGTGTCATCTGCGAACAGCCGTATGTTGGATTCCAGACCTTCAGTTATGACATTTATATAGATAAGAAATAATAGCGGTCCGAGAACTGAACCCTGTGGTACCCCCGCATTCATAATATCCCACTCGGACACCTCAGCCTTGATGGTAACCCTCTGATATCGATCCCACATATAGTCCTCATACCAACAAAGTAAATTGCCAGATATACCCATACCGCTTAATTTCTTCAGGAGACCTTTATGCCATACCCTATCAAACGCTTTGGATATATCACAAAATACAACTTTAACATCTTTCTTCTTATCCAACGCTTCGCTAAAAACATGATACAATTTCGCTAGTTGATTGATTGTACTATCACTGGGGATAAATCCTGATTGGAATTTACACTATATGTCGTTGTCGCAAAGGTAGTTGAAGGTATGTCTAAATATAATGCGTTCGAGTAACTCGCCGGTGCACTTTAGAGAGATATAGAACGGTAATTAGTTACAGGACTACGACTTCCTTTCTTGTAAATGGGAACTACATTTGCTCTTTTCCATAAAATTGGCATTCTACATTCAGACAGACACATATTAAAATGTTTCATTAATGGTTTACATATGGTCGAGCCAGCCTCCTTTAACATTCCACCAGCGCTTTGGATTGATGTTTTTATCTATTTCTAAAGATTTCTCTAGCGTTTCGTCGTACTTGGTCTTAGCTTCTCACACACGTGAAGCATAATCATTACGCATGCAACGATCCAATCGAGAGCAGATTTAGCTTGTTTGGTCTTACGATGAGATCTATCTAGTTTCCTCTTAAGACGCCTAAGGTAATTATTGTAGAAAGGTTGGTCATCAGGCCTTATAGTCACAATTTTGTTCGGAATACACTTTTTACATATACCTAAAAAATGTTTAGTCCAGGACTCGCATGCCAAATCTGAGTCGCCACTGGCAAAGCACAGGTCCCAATGGTGGGAAAGCAAAGGGTTCTTGAAACGATTAAATTTGCCTGTAGGTCTGGTTGTAATGGTTCGTTGGCCTCCTATACGTTGCAAGATGCGATATGCTATCACACGGAGCGGTCCAGCAAAGTATATACCTGTTTCTTAGATGCCGAAAAAGCTTTTGATAAAGTGTGGTGGAACGGTCTTTTGTACAAGCTATTACAACTTGGCGTCCGAGGTAAACTTTGGCTTCTTTTTCGAAACTGGTTACTTGGAAGCAGATGCAGTGTTCTGCTCGATGGACGTTATTCTTATAAATTTGATATAAGTCGCTCTATAAAACAGGGTGGTCTCCTCTCGATGTTTTTCTATGTCAATCAGTTGCACTTAGGTAGTGTTACCCTTGCGGATGATTCCACCTTGGCATCACTGTCCAAACATGGCCTAGACAGAATGATTAATCGTGCTCACGAGCACAGTGTTAAATGGCGGTTTACCTTTTCGACTTCTAAGTCTAATGTCGTTGTATTTGGTGAGTGTAAAAGAAAACATATGAGGAACTGTTCGTCTCGCAAATGGTACCTGGGTGACTCCCAAATCAAGGAAGTGTCACATATTACTCATTTAGGTATAACGCTGTGTTCATATGGTTCGTCAGACAAGTTAGTTATATCTGCATAAAGGGTAAAGGGATCCTTGCTTCTTTGGCATGTGTAGGCCTCAAACCGGATGGTCTAGACCCCATATACTCAGCCCAACTTTGGGCAAAGATATGCATTCCAGCCTGCCTTTATGGATCTGAAGTGTGGCTTAGCCTCCAAAACAAGCACTTCGTGCAATTAGAAAAGTTACAAAAATATGCTGCCCAATTGATTCAGGGCTTCCACGTTAGAACCCATGATGAAATTGTACGCTCTACACTAGGTTGGTTGACGATTAAATATCGCGTATTTAAGAATAAAATAATGTTTCTGCATAAGTTATACTCTATGCCAACATCGTGCATAGCTAAGCAATTGTTTTTGTCAAGGTTAACTGAATTTATACTATGTAAACAATTCCGCAAGAGGGGTTTTTTGCCCAACGTATGGACAATTTAAAAATGTTTTAGTCTTACGGACTTACTCATGAATTACTTCTACGGTATGAAATACCCTACCAAACAAACGTGGCGTAACACTATCTTGAGCTCTATATGTCAAAACGAGAACATTGAGTATATTGCAAGATTGTCGGAAAAAAAATGGCACAGCATTATTTTTAAGCGTCCAACCTGCCATATATAACGTGGCGTAACACTATCTTGAGCTCTATATGTCAAAACGAGAACATTGAGTATATTGCAAGATTGTCGGAAAAAAAATGGCACAGCATTATTTTTAAGCGTCCAACCTGCCATATATATAAATAAATTTATCGTATTTCACAGAACCATCCCTCTCACCGACAAAACTTCTCAATTTGGTTCGAATGCTGACAATACCAGATACAGACCTCCTTGCTTGCCCTTTTTGTTGTGAAACAGTGTGTAACATTCAGTGCCATTTTATAATTTACTGCCCAGTACTAATGTGTACACGTTCCAAAATGTGGGCGGACATACTTAGAGTAATCTCCGTACCAGAATTTACTTCATTGTTGTCATACGCAGACACTAAACTTTGTGCGTTCTTATTGGGAGCACCATCTCAACTTGTTTGCGATCTAGTGCAAGAAAGCATTATACTGTTTGTTTCGGAACATTTCGGTCCTTTACTAAGAAATATTAGACAAATGGCATATCATCAGTAAGTTAAATTTACATTTCAATACCTTGATATGTATATATCTTCTCGCTTGTTCGCTTCAGTTGAAGCTCTTGAGTCTCAATTTATTTATGTGACCTGTTTGTATACTCCTCACTTTGATGGGAAATAAAGATCAAATCAAAAAATTGCTGAGTGGTCACTTGTGCACACAGGTGATAGCACTTTTACATTACAAACTAAGCTGGCATTTGAGCTGATAAATTGATCGAGGAGTGACTCGGAAGTGGGAGTAATTCTTGTTGGTTGGTCTACATGAATTGACAGATGGTTGTTATTAGCAAAGATTACCATATGAGCATGATTGCAGGGATTGGTATGCACGTCCGCGTTCAAGTCACCAGTAATAATTATGTTGGAAATTGACAACGCTCGGGCATTGTCAATACTGGATTGTAAATACTCCCAAAACGACACACGCGCACACGGAGGCCTATACGCACAACACAATTTAAATTTCTCATTTTTCACTTGACACTCAATCCATATATCTTCCAAATCTATATCTTCCAGGTCAGTTCTTCTCTTGGCTAAGATACTGTCAGAGATCCACACAGCAACGCCTCCCCATGTTCCATGTTCCCTATCTCTACGAAATGATACGATTCATGATACCCGGGTAATTTAAAGTCGTTGGTCAGAGAGGCTTTCAGGTGGGTTTCCGTGACACAAATTATATCAAACTGACCACAAAAAATTGAGACCGGCGCAACATTAGCTCCCTTTTCCATCTCTACCATAGTATAAAACATAGATACGTGATCCGCGTGTTAGACATTCGTCTCGAAACAAAGAGGTAATTACAACCGTTGCGAGTGGGTTTATACCTTGATTGAGTATAAGAAGACATAAGTGAGAAACCGAACAACTAACATAATCAATTAACATGTAGGCTTTGTGTTTTAACAGTAATGAATTCCTGCCACTGGCATGTGGGTTCGAATACCATTTAAATGAAATGTAAACACCAAATAAACTAAACGAACTCAAAATATGTTTCGTGATACGAGAGTCACCCATTGCAATGTTCTGAGCACAGAACCAATGGGGAGGGGCTGGTAAGCCCAACCTTGCGCATTCAGTCCTTGCATACCGCGCTTTGTGTTTATACAATAATCAATACGTGTAAACACAACTGCAATTAACTGCCAATTTGGGAGACACGCGGTCGGCCAGCAATGGGCATTGAACTAGCCAGTCAGACATTAATACCTAACGTACGTTACAAGCTCGAACGACAACAGAGCTGAAATTAACATGCTCAACACCCTCACACGGCACTACGTACTAACCTGATGAACATTTGGCAAATTACACCTGTGAGATCTCTGTACGACTCATGCTATTTTAAACACATGTATGCCACCCAAATAGGCCTGACATTTACATGCTAATCGTCTTAGGTTAGATGGCAATACCATATTAACCAGTGACACATTTACCACCTTAAGATTTAACACCTGAGTCACCCTACCCTGGCCCTTAACATAGGCGCAACATGAAGCACCAGAACTGGAAATTAACAAGCGAAAGGGCAGTGGGATTGGAATCCAAAGTCACTAAAAAGGGCCTCCGATATGGGACGTCAGTTGTGTATTTCAGAGTGCTGTTAGCCTACCATTGGGCTTCGTGAAAACTATGAAGTATGCACCGATTCTATGTATACTTCACGAATCGGGTTACAATGGGGAACACCCAATAGATCGGCCCACAGCCTGTACCAAAATTTTAGACACAGTAACTTAGAGCATTACGACTCATGTCAACATAAATATTAATGGTGTCATAAGTGTTACAACTACGATAATTTCTACTGAGGGCACAAATTAGCATTGTTTAAATTCGACCTACCCAACTTTTCTTTGTAAGGCCAAATCAAGTGATTGTTCTACCAGTTTGTATCTGGCGGTTCCCAGCCGTGCGCTGCTCGTCACACAGCTTAGCAGTACGACGATGTTGCTGGCGTTCCTTCGATGTAGGAGATAGCGGATGTATCTTGCCATGCCATGAAATCCATCGTCGTTGCCACCTTCTTGGATGTTTCCTGGTGACTGTGGGTCTGCCAGTCGGAATGCCACAACATTGTGTGACGCGCCGACCTTGGATGGTTCGAGCAGCAATCGTTGGTAGGCCAGACGCACCTGGCTCGCCGTCAGGACTGGGGCGAAGTACACCGAGAATAAGTGGCCCCTCTCCGAGTGCAGATTGCTGGATATCCTCTCTCTCCTTCGCCGTTTTCCCCAAGATTTCTCGTACACTTTGTGACGGGATGGAATCACGCTGTTTCTCGCCGTTGATGTAGACTTCTTCATGAGTCATTTTGATTTTTAGCTTTTCATTTGGTTGCGCCTAACGTTTCACATTCTCAACCATGGTGGCCATTCGCCGTCTGTTTTCTAAGATTTCGCTCGGAAACTGAGGCGTAAGTTTAATTTTGTCGCTGCCCCTCGGGAGTTTTTTTCGCCATGTCCAGCGTTAAATCAGCATAACGCTGGGACAGAAAACGAACAATGATCGGCCGCACTCTTTTCGGATTGCCTGAGTTGGCTTGGCCTAGCCGGTGTGCACGCTCAATGTCAGGTATGGACGTCAGGCCAATATATTTGTGCAACACATCCTTGACGACAGCACTGCAATCCTCTGACGACTGGCACTCAGGTATGTTGTGCAGGAGGACATTGTTGCGCATGCTCCTGGCCTTCAAGTCAATAACTTCCTTTTTCAGGTCCGCAATCATGTCACTTTGCTTCATTATAATGTTTTTCAACAAGTCAATATCATCCTTGAGTGCATTTGTTCCTGTCGATGACTCTGCTTGTGCATTTGTGTTTGCACTAACCTCATCTTCAACAATAGTCAATCCATTCCCGAGCCCATATGTTTCTTGAATGTCATCTTCTGTCGTATCCTGTCGTTTAGTAAAGTTATCCAATTTGAGATGTAAACCTTCAGTGAGTTCGGTGATGGTCCCGAGATCGGCCTTGTCGCTGGTTGCTGAGCTATAATTTACGTTGGCAACGCCTTGGGTGGCCATACCGCTGGGGTTATCGCTCACTGCTTCCAGTTCAGTCTCCAAAACACAGTCTAGATTGGGCCTTTTGTTTTTTTTGTCCGAGCTCTGTGTTCTGTGGCGTTTCTTAACGATAGTTGTGCTTTTTATATCCATTTACGCAGTGTATAAGTACAAATATGATCGCAAATTGCGCGAGGCTGGGTCACTATCAACCTATGCCGACGCCATCTTTCATCATCCAAAAATTCAGATGTCCTTGAAATATGTCGCTCATCATCAATCCCAAAGACGGGAGAATAGGGAACTTTTTAAAAGTTCTTGGCCAACGGATGCAATTCCTCTCGAGATAAGACCTCAGGCCGTGGTGCAAACACATTCGAATCATAACGCGGCTTGGCACATAATTGTGGGTGTGGCAGAGGGCTAAAATGGTCGTGTCGGTGTCACATCCTCTCTCTGTGTCTCGAGAGTCGTGTAATCTTACTGGCTGATGAGGACAGGCGAGGGAAGATATGGAAAAAAGAAGGCGGAGGAGGAGAAGCAGAGGCGAGAGGAGTAAGATGAGGAGAACGAGACGCCTCCGCTCTCGCTAGAGACACAAGATCTTCCCTGAACGTCAAACCAGCAATTCGACACCCATACCGATATCTATATATCCTCCTGCGGTAATTGCTCCCAATCAAAGTAGCCTTTCTTCCGAATATAAGTCGCCCCCGCTTCACTCGGCGCCAAAAAAGCATCACAAGAATCTAGATACAGTTGCCACTTACCAACAGCGAACATAAAGAGGCGTGCGGATACAAAAGCATTTCGATCAGAGCGGCGGAGGTTTTGTCTCATATCAACTCAGGTGGTGGAGTATAACTTTTTTCTTTCGGTGTCTAAACGTGTCCAATCCTATCATATTTTTGTAGCATAAATTTGAAACAAATTGAGGAAATTCTCATTTCTAATTCCATTACCAAATAAATATGGCCATTGCTGCATAACATGTGGTCTACGTATAATCCTCCTTCTGAATTGACCGTTACTTTACAAAGATGCATAAACGCATCGATTTATTATGCGTATAATAACTTTTCTGTCACTCATAAATAATCCCTAAAATCTTGTGGTTGCTAAAGTGCAGACGACGGCGTGAGTGGTAAATACGAGCTAGTCCATCTCGGGACATGCCTGCCTACGTCATCTTTCTCACTTTTATCCCTCGATATGGGTATCACTATATATACAACTCACATCCGGTGCGGCGGATAGGGACAGAGGCTATTAGATGGAATTATTTGCTTTATGGCATGTCAAACTTCGCCCTCAAAAAGAATTGCGATGGCCAGTCACGCGTTGTGGGTTAGTTTCAAAGACGTCTAGGCACGAAGCCCGTATGCTGGATAGTGCGTTCACCACATGACAGTGAAGTGGGCCAAAATGTGGCCTTGCCGGTCGCTTCGGGGATATGTAATAACCTGCTAGCTGCCAGCTGAGTTCTGATCGATGGACCACCACGGGTGTCACAATCTACACCCAGACATACATAGACAGTGTTCGCCTGTTAGGCGATGTGGACAGCCTCGGCCCATAGGGAGACATTATGTCAAGGTACCAGGGGTTCTCCCGTTAGAGGGCGCTGCCATTTGATGCGGCCCGCTACCGACCAGGATATAGTGGTGATCACAGCCATAGAACCGACAAGAGTGTTTCGCTGTTTGGGTCATTTTCAGGCAGAGGGGAGTTGAGAGTGACAAAGAGCAGTAGCTCCCCCCCCCCCTCCCCCCTCCGCCCGCTGTCAAAATGTCTCTTCAATCTTGCTTCTCCCTAGTGTTGGCCTCGCTTTGATCAGAAAGCGATATATGGAGACTGATTGCCCGTTGCGATGGCACCCAACCATTGCAGTGCCATCTGGCCCGCATGCAGTGCACCGGGCCAGTGAGGCAACGTTTGGATTACGGACCTGGCATCGCCTCCTCTCTGCCCTATGTCCGACTACAGCTTCCAGATCAAACAACGAAGCAAATGACTTATCTACTGACGATCCTTTTATGCTCCGGAAACATCGAGAAAAACCCAGGACCTCCGAAAACACAGCCTGTCAGAGTCACACGGCAGGCACAGTTGACGCAGTCCGACAGTGGGGAGCTGAGTGTACACCAATCGGATCAACCGTCATTAAGTGAAGTTCTTCAAGAAATGCGCAAATCGAAATTAGAAACAGAGCAATGTATAACCAACCGCAATGAAGAAATTTTAGGTCAAATACGTTGAACTTAAAACTGATACAGAAGAACTTCGCTCACAAGTTGACGATCTGACTCAGCAAAATACCAAATTACAGTCCAGACTAGACGACCTAGAAAACCGATCCAGGAGGAGCAACATAGTGATTACCGGATAGCGGAGAAGCCGAATGAATCATGGGACGAGAGCGAGAGCATTGTCAAAGAGTTTCTGAGATATAAGCTCGGTCTAGAACAACGTGTAGAGATGGAGAGGGCCCACAGGCTAGGCCCCAGACGCCATGGACGGGACAGAACAATGACTATTGCACTTAAAAACCTCAAAGACAAGTCCGTGGTTTTGGACGCCGCCAGGCGCATGAAACCTCCCGACTGCTTTGTCAAGGAGGATTTTGCAAAAGCCACGCGTGAAGCTAGAAAACATCTCTGGCCAAACTTGACGGCAGCACAGGAAAGCGGATTCCGGCCCCACCTGAATGTCGACAGGCTCATACTAACCAATGAGCAAGGAAAACGGAACATCTACAGATCCAGTCAAGGTCAAGCCGTCGCCGAACATACGGAGTTTCCGTATGACATCGCTAAACATCAGAAGTCTTGAAGACCCGGCCGGGTCCAAGGGAACGACACCAGTGAGCACTTACCTCTGCGATTTACTTCATGGAACCCTGACAGATTACTACGCCTACTCAATGATGGACATAATATGCAACCTTTTATGGAGAACTCTGACATATTTGCCATAAATGAAACTTGGGCCGAAAATGAAGAATCGCTTAAAGACATAATGGAGACCCCTGGCTTTGATAGTGAAAGATTAAACGCTAGAAGGTATAGCAAATACGGTAGAGCATGTGGTGGGACAATCGTACTGTTTAGAAAATCGCTTGCCAAAGGCCTAGTCAGATTATACAAAGAAATGCCATACGGTGTTATACTAAGGATACGGTCCGCCGTGACAAAGATAGCCAAGGACGTTATTGTGATATGCACATAGTTGCCACCTGAGGGCGCTGTGGATTATACTCACCAATCCCACGAGTCAAATGGCGTTGAAATATTGTATGATCTACTTTTAAATATAAAAGCAGTCTTTCCAAGCGATAGTATTATTATTATTGGAGACTTAAACGCACGCGTAGGTAGAGGGTGTGATTATATTGACGATGATGTAAAACATATACCCAATATGGACTGGTACGAAAGCGATAGTTTTAAAATTCCACGTACATCAAAAGACAGAGTAATGAACAATTTTGGTAAGTCCTTGTTGCACCTGTGTATTTCTTTGGATATTCATATGATGAATGGTAGATGTGAAGGGGACGTTTACGGAGAGTTTACCAACATAATGGAGAACGGTTGTAGCGTAGTTGACTTCATTTTAGGGACAAGTGACTTGTTTCACTCTGTTATCACCTTCGAGGTTAATCAATCCTTCCTCGGAACAATCACTTACCAGTCACATATGTAATGAAGCGAGTAGTTTGTGAGTCTGAATTTCAAGAGCAGCCTATACAATCTAACACAGTGGCCTCGCCTCACTTGTTGTATCGCTGGCGGGAAAATCGGCGTGATGACTTTAACCGTGGAGTAAATGAGCGTATGACCACTGTATGTATAGATAGCTTCAACGAAAATTATGAATCGGGGAATGCGAAAAATTTAGTAAATTTAATGTTAGATATTCTTTATCGTAGAGGTAGCAGTTGGCGCCAAGCAAAAAGTGTCCCAAGGTCAGTAGCACATGTTCACAGCCAGAATGGTGGGATAGAGACTGCGAGAGAGCGAAGTGTAGCAAACGAGACGCACTTGGTTTGATGCGCCGGGTAGACTCACCGGAGGATGTAACCGCATATAGAACTGCACGTAGGGGTTTTAAAAATGTCTGCAGAGCAAAGAAACATCAGTTCGCGCGCGCACTACAGCAAAAACGTATCGATACCAGTACAGATTGTAGTGCTTTTTGGAAATGTATTAAGAACCTTCAGGGTAGGAAGGACAACCGCTGCAGTATTCCGGCTGAGAGTTGGAAAGTGTATTTCCAAGCCTTATTAAATGACTCTTTTGGTCAAACTAACGTGGAGTTCCAGACAGAATTAAAAACCTTTCTGTCCAGCCATGATGAAAATTGTATTACTTGTCAAGAGGGCATGGATAGGGATAATCTAAATAGACCATTTAATGCATGTGAAGTCCTCCAGTGTATACAGGAACTACCAAACGGAAAAGCCTCGGGGTATGACGGTTTACCCAATGAAATGTTTAAAGCAGTAGCATATCAGTTGACACCTTACATAGTTCGTCTTTTTAACTTAATATTGCAGACTGGTAATTTTCCAGAAAGCTGGTGCCAGCTCTAATTCTCCCTCTTCATAAGAAAGGTTCAATGACTGACATGAATAACTACAGAGGTATATCGCTCTTATCGTCATTTAGCAAGCTATTCACTAAACTACTAAATAATAGGCTAACCCAATGGGTTGATTCGAAATGGCCTGCATTCAGAGGAACAGGCAGGGTATAGGAAGGGCTATTCTACCATCGACCAGATGTTTGTTCTGCAATCAATTATTCAAAAATATTTATCTAGAGAAAAGGGGAAATGCTATGTAGCTTTTGTCGACTTTTCAAAAGCCTTTGACAGTATTCCACATAGTTCCTTATGGTATAGCTTAATTGGTAAAAATATGCACGGCAATGTAATAAATGTAATTCGGTCCATGTATGGCAATTTGAAAGCATGCGTTAAAACGCGAGATGGATTAACAACTTATTTTGGATGCACGAATGGAACCCGTCAGGGATGTATGCTAAGCCCCCTTTTATTTGCGTTGTATATTGAGGAATATATGAAGATGCTCAAATCTGCACATTGTCCTGGAATTTTCATCAATGATGGTGCACCCAATATTATTACGTTAATGTTTGCAAATGATTTGGCTAACTGCGCTGGTACTGTGGGTAGGTTTCAGAAGAGCCTAGATATCTTAGAAACGTTCTGTGACAAGTGGGGTTTAAAGGTGAACATGGATAAAACCAGAGTACTAGTATTCAGAAGAGGTGGTATTGTTATGGCCAACGAAAAGTGGTTCTTTAAAGGTAAGAAGATAGCTGTTGTTTTTCATCCTATAAATATTTAGGTATTGTCTTTACAAGTACACTTAGCTGGTCCAAAGCTGTAGCAACGTTAGCTGCACAAGCCAACAGAGCGCTGTCTAGCATCTACCAGTTAGCCAAGAAAACACACGGTCTCCCTGTAGATATAGCCTTTTTTTTATTCGACAGAATAATCACTCCAATATTAACATACGGCTCTGAAATATGGGGGTTTAAAGAGTATAAGGTAATCGAAAAAGTTCAAGTTAGATTTTGCAAACGACTCTTGGGGCTTCCTGCTCACACGGCTGATGCAGCTGCCTTAGGTGAATGCGGCAGGTACCCGCCAGCAAAGATTTATCATGTAAGATGCATTAAATACTGGTTAAAGTTATTAAGAATGAGTGACGACAGATATGCCAATTGTTGTTATGTCATGTTAACGCCACTAGATGAAAATAACACAATAACTTGGGTTACCTCAATAAGAGAATTGTTAAATAAATACCATTTTAATGACACATGGCAAAATCAAACAACAGTCATTGAAGGTAGTTTCTTGACCGATTTCGCTGCCAAACTAGACCAGGACATGAAGGCCGAATGGTCTATGCAAGCACGAAACCAGAGTCGCTTAAGCGTGTACTGCACCTTTAAAGATAGCCTTCAACTGGAATCATATTTGTGTAAAGTTAATATTGTTAAGCTACGAAAGGCGCTTTGTCCATTCCGCTGTTCTGCACATTAGCTTTCTGTCGAGTTGCGGCGTCGCGATGGCACCCTACTAGCAGACAGGCTTTGTACCTACTGCCTGGGAATCGGTGTTACCGTTATCGAGGATGAATTTCATGTTTTGTTGTGTTGTACCAAGTTTGCGGATATTCGTAAAATATATATTGATTCTATATTTTGGAACCCTCCAACATTTGATCTCTTTCGGACCCTAATGTGTCATAATGATGTAACCACCCTGAGGAATTTGGCAATGTGTATATATCTTATTGAAAATCGTCTCTGTTCCACCACGTAAATGTATGTTTCTCAAAATACTGCGCACCATGCAAACTGTTTGTATAATTATATGTTGTGTCATTTGGGCCTTAAGGCCTTCAAGACCAAATAAACCACAACCAACCAACCAACCATCCCCGCTTGGGCGCCGCTGATATTTGAAGTTGCAAATGTCAAATATCAAAAATAGTAGAACTCGACTTCAATATCGACAAAGGCCGAGCGTCTACAGGCGGAGTTTTTAAATCTCCAAAATTACCAATATCTGACATTGTTTGACGTCACTGTGTGAAACTGTTAACCGTATGCAAATAACTGAAAGTCTATTGATAAGATAATTGAACGTCCGTCTCAGGCCATATTGAACGTCACTTCATTATACAAAACTGGTGCAGTCTCGCGTGTCTGAAACGATCAGTTCCATCCCGTGGGATACAAAGTTACTATGGATTCTGGGGAAGCTATCGCCGCACCTCCAATTGATATTAGGTCTGACAGAAGACATACGAAGGATCTGCTCTGGTCGTCCAACCTTCTATTGTTATTCTACTGATGGTTTATCTGATGGTTTGTCTGATGGTTTGTCTGATGGTTTGTCTCATGGTTTGTCTGATGGTTTGTCTGATGGTTTGCTTGATGGTTTGTCTGATGGTGTGTCTGACCGTAAGACCGCACATACATGCGTGACTTAGACTCTACCGGAGACCCGGAATGTGCCATGTGGCGTGGCAGTAACTGGTGGCATATTTCGGAATGCAAATTGTTGCTTGGTATAGTTATTTGCGATAACTAGGTTATGCCTCATGGCCCCCTTATGGCTGGTGTTAGTAATTTAGTACCGCGCCGGTCCTGTATGTTGACCGGTGAAGTCATTATGTGCTGTATGCCATGCGGCCTATGGTACCAGCGTGCGATCCTTGTTCAAGGGCGCCTAGTGCGGAGGACACCAACAACTTCCAAGACAGAAGTCAACGGAAGGCATCACAATAATTTCACATTTCTTACTCAGTCAACTCCTCTTTATGCCTGTCTCTCTATCTCTGTCGTCTCCCTCTCCTTCTTTTTCTATTGCATGTCGCTTGCTCGTTCTCAACCCCACTCCCGCTCCCTAACCCCCCCCCCCCCCACTGTCGTTATTTGTAAGGATGTAGCCAACTGAAATGGATGTTAGTTATTGAATACATGATTCCAATTATATAGTTTGCTCTCAACCTTGAAACGATCGAAATGGACAACCAAATGATTTGATATAAATATCATACGACAAGAAAGACTAGTTTGTTTGGTTGTGATATTCTGCATATGCCTGAGTCTCGTCATCATCTAGTCATTCATAGACCCGGATCAGCAATATGTGGTCGATATGTCTTCAACAGCTCCCGAGGAGATCAAATACCATGCCACCAAGCGCCGAAAGAGCACATAATGTGACATGGAGGTACAGTTAACGACACTCGCTGTTTGGGTATCCGATCCAAGTCCAAGGCATCATTTGTACCATTTCCATAAACAAATAGCTTTGTTCCCGCAGCTTATTGGCTCCCCATATCTGCATGGCTCGACTTGTTGCTTATTAATCAATGCATTAATGAGGTGGGCTTTGTTCCGACTATGTTCGCTGTTATTCAATGGTTAAGGGAGGAGGATAAGGCTGAGTAACATAAGCATATACCGTTACACACTCCAGGTGGTTTGCACCATGTGCGATTACACCGACTGGTTCGGTCGCTGCCTACACAGGCTAGTTTTCAGGGCAAACGAAAAGAAAAACGAAATTGGCATCATATGTTGCGGGCGCTCACATTTATTCATAGAAATATAGAGATCATTAGCCGTTAGGGGGCGCGCCACTTCTGTTCCATGGTGACTTCATGTATAATGAATCGTGGGATAAGTCAACCAGACGTAGCACGTATTACCCATCGACCAACATAGCATAATGGATTGGTTTGGGCGATCATCTCTGCAGCCCAGTGTCGGTTGGTAGCGCAATGAACTGCATGTCCACCAAACTATGGAACCGGCCACAAGCCCGCCACCGACGGCTGGTTTCATCAGTCATAAGCAAGAAGGTTCATTTACCATATTTGCTACTTGAAACATCAAGCCATGGGAGCGCCGTCTTTGTCTCGAAGGAAGGGTCGACGACCAATTTGAGACATCATTACATACGATACGCATTCTGAATATTTTGAGGCTTTCTATAACGTCAAGATGGCGTCATCGCATGACAGAGACATTCATAGGCAATTTTTTTTGGTTAGCAACCGTGTGAAGTTAAAGGTCAGCTTTCTGCAGTTGACGTTTCTGCGACCTAACCTATGGCTGTTCTTTTGCGAGATTATCATCGGAGTACTTTCCAAATATAGCCTTGCAATGTCAGATGCAGTCTGTGAGAAGGAGATCCATTTGTAGCTTGTCTCATGTTCCTAGCATAATTAAAGCCTATCCGCCTAATGTCGATGCTATCTGTGCAATCCCCGCCGCATATGTCCAGATATACAGTCCCTGTTGTGTGTCTTATATATGTAACAGGCTTTAACATCATATATTATTCATCATTGGCATGCCATACATTCACTTTTCATTCTCTGACTTGGTGGCACCGTTAATGTTTTCACGTTGCCATGGCCACCTCATTTCACATAATTTCATTGGCCAATCACTTCATACTCATCGTTCATTGGTCATTACTTGGAGGTGGCATGTGACGCGGGCTTTTGTATCGTGGGTGTGATCACTTGCTCGTGATCCGTCGCCGTTGGAACATCGCAAACGGCTTGACTGTTTATTTACCTGTCATTTCTATTACCAGGTATGTACCTCTCATTTTCATTTCAATTTAACTCTTACTTTCATTCATCGATCATATCATTACACAATTATAAAACAACGTATTATAATGGTATCTTAGTTTATATAATTATGTAACACATAAGTCCTTAGCTAGAATTCAGTTATATTTTGTAGCAGCGTTTTATGAACGTCTGCACTTGCTCGTGATCCGTCGCCGTTGGGACATCGCTAACGGCTTGACTCTTTGTTTATTTACCTCTCATTTCTATTACCAGGTGTAATAATAAAACTACCCGAATCTACGCTTAGACTATGTTCTCTATGTCCGCCCGTCGATAACTTTAGTGACGGCAGCAACGGTTACCCAAACTGTCACATATAGATACTGGACAGTGAATTGGTCCGATTTAAAAACGGGGTGAAAGTAATGGCCCTAGGAGTCCATGGCTACCATACAAGACGTTGGATCCCACCAATGTGGGTTCCCTGCGTGTGTATATATAGCATTGTCCTAGATGAAAAGTAGAGATAAAGTTTGAAAATCTACAATGTAATATGATTGTCAGGTGTGACCAAATATCACCGCCGTCGGGCCAGCAGTTGTACTTAAAGGCGTTTTGTGAAGCAGTTCCCAGTCTTCCGGATACCTTCCGATGCTCTCTGCGCCATTAGAGGTTCGCCACGGATGGCCATGGATGGCCATGGACGGACATGGACGGTCATGGACGGCCATGGATGCTTGCCGATACGGCCTCGTCGTTCGACATAAGCGGAACTGCATGTCTAGTGTCATTTTATTGGGGTTGTCGAACAGTTCCATCACTGCAATGAAGCTGCGATGGTCCTAGCCAGGTAGCCGGTCGTAAACATCTAACTGGCCGAACTGGGGAGTAGCAATAATGCTGGACTAAGTCAATGCACGCAATGCTTTGCCAAGATACACGCTTAACTGAGTATTGACGGTGGAAACAGAAACCCATGTCAGAATTGTCCAACCCGGCGTCGATTTTAATATAACTTTGTAAGGAAGAACGCGACATTGCCATGTAGACACTAGCCATGATACATGTTATGTGGCCATAAGTAACGGTTCCGTGGGTACGGCACGTATCAAACGACCCGACAGAATCCAGACAGATTGGCGGCACGTCGGACACCACAGATATCTTGTTCTTTCACTATTAGCTGAAAGGCGAGCAGCATTCTCGCTAAAGGAGAAGAACGACATAGGCTGCACGAATGAAACAACAGTCCTTTAGATGTTTGAAAGTAAAAGTCTCTATGGTTGAGTTCCTGTCTTCTTGAGATCGACTCCAATGTGTACGCAGTGATTTGGGCAAAGGCAGGCAGCGTATAATCCTCCCTGCAGTCAGCTTTTCAAGGCGGGGATGACATATAATATCAATAATGATATATCCCAGACATCTTTAATATCCTTGAGGGCCGGTGTAGCAGTATCGTATAATGACCATCACTGATCGCCACATATACGGGTACAACCTGCCAAAGTCCCAGAGAACACTGATGTCGTTAGATCCAACCACATTTGTGCTTAACCAAGAAATCTGATAACCTTATAGTCTATAATGTTATAGACAGATAACCTGTCCTGTGGTTAGATCCAACCACATTCGTATACAGCCAATAAATCGACAGATAGCCAGTCCTGTGTTAGGTACCACAACTTGTGCGTATAACCAACCAACAGGTTCATAAACCGTCTTATATTTAGATACCTTTACGTGACGTTGTGTCATCCGCATTTGCACATTCTAGCTTCAGTTTTGCCGTTGCTTCCGGTGTAAAAAACTTGACGGCATAGGCCCTCCGAAAACCTTGATGCAGCGCTCTTTGATGTACTACAGTTGCCGTAAAGTCAGGCTAGGTTGACCAAACCAATCTCTTTATTTGACTGCGGGACCACAGTGAAGGAAGACCCATCTCGTGGTTTGCAGAAAAAGAGAATTTCCATCTCCACATCCATTACAGCCGGCAGCTTCCATTAGATGAGAACTCTCCTATTATCAGATAAAGGAAACATGTTACTTGTGCTTCCTTGCGGCACAGAAGAATTGCCATAAATCTCGTTGTTTCTTTTAATGCATACTCCTGAAAGTCCCGCCATAGATTCTGTCATTTGCATATGACTCTGAGCTGACTTTATAATAGTATGACCATCTCTAGTTTATGACAGGTAATAGGTGACAATAACAATTACCCATATATTTGCCATCATTCATGATAATAAATCTTGACGAATTGATGGTGCCTTTGCCGGAAATCATCGTGTTTGCAACATACAGCCTTAAGCACTTCAATATCTGCTCTAAATGCGACAGAATAAAAGCATTTGTCCTCACAGGGGTTAACAGCTACAAATACTACGAGAAAAAAAACTTTGGAAATTATACCTGGTGCAGCTGACATTGTCTACGCTAACAGCGATTGGTTTTCGCCCTCATCAGGCACTTGCAAAACCACGGGTTCGAAGTAATACCATTAGGGACGGACCTGATATATATTATAAATGGAAGTACGTTTTTTGGGTGGAGGCCCGAACAATTCTATGGAGTTGACGAGGGTTGACTTGTGTTCTGGGGGTTATTTTTTGGCGTGGCTTGCTTTGGTATTAGTATCTGCCAAATGTATTCAGTTTAATACTATGAGGGCAAGTTCTTTTTCTACAGAAATAGAGGACATCAAATGATGTCTCTTACACAGACCATTAGTGTGATGTCCCCCGTATGGCATACACATATACGTAGGTCATAATGCTAAGATAATTGCAGAATAGTGCCCTGCAGATTTTATCATCAGGGTTACGTAAGGGGACTTAAGAAGTAAGTAAATACAATTGTTGTATTAGCTGGGGTTTGTTACAATACGGAATATATAATGTTTTCCTCTGCAGCAAACATCTCCTACCAGCAGTCGCGCCACTAGCATTACGCAGCCAATGGCCCCCTAATGCTGGTTGCCGTTGCTCACGCACTTAGTAACTGATCAGGAATGGCCAGCAACCGCAATTGTGCGACATAATGTGGGATCCTGTTCTATGCCATCTTCTTCTAGAAATACATTCCACTTCATCTTGAAACAAAAATAAATTTACAAATTTTATCAGCCGATGATGATATCATTAGAAGTCTGTGGTGACATCATTTAGCAGCCGGTGGTGACAACATTTAGCAGCCGGTGGTGACAACATTTAGAAGCATGTGGTGACATACATATCAACCGTCGCATGGTGAAACTATTAACAGCTGGTTTTGGGTAAAAATAACAGCTGGCGTGATAGAATTTAGCAGGCAGCGGTCACACAATTAATAGCCTGGATAACAATGATTAGTTTCTGCATCATGAGGGGACCAATAAAGACAATAAGCAGACCATGTAGCCTTTCCGTATCAAATCATGACGATATGTCAAGGTTGTCTCACTTGAATGCCAAGTTTTTTGATAACACAGCTACATGCGTGGAGGAAAATATCAAGGTCACAGAGCAAGGTCCCACGATTCCTGTTATTCCAACTCTGGATGCAGTTGATATTTGTCCATATGACATAGACATGGAGAACTATAGGATGAGGCAAAGAGACCAAAACGCAAAGGCATACCCTCTTTTATCACGGAATGTGGGAACTGAGCTCAAATGATTTCATGAAACTGTGGGACTAGTTTAAACATAAAGAAGCATGAATACCGACTGTGTCTACCTACAACATCCGCCATGTTCAAGTGTTAGACATTAATATTAATGGTAGGATGCGTAGGTGTCATGATGCAAGTCATTCACGGTCTGGATATCGAACGTTAGGGCGTGACCCGGAGTCGAAGCGAATACGGGGCCACGAATAATAGATCCGTTGATCGGATTAATTGTGAACCAGGAGTCAAACCAACCAGTCATTTAGGCTGCTCCCTGACCAACGGTCGTCACCCCCAGCTACCCGGTGCCGGTGCTGATACAAGTCGCAACCTCCAGCCAATCTATAAACGACAGTAAACTAAAAATTGCATTATTTCCATCGAAAAGAAACATTTAATCATGGTAATTAATTGGCAAGAAATAAAACCTGACAGATGGGTTAATAATAGTCTACACAAAGACATAATGTTGGAAAGGATCGGTCCACCTTATGAGTCGCCAAGACGTTGTCTTGATGAAGTCGCAGGGAGGCCATGGGGTTGGGCAGTTGGCTCCTAGCTTCATTATAGAGGTGACCAATGTCGCCATAAGACTGATCACCGACGGTTGGGGAGGCAGACGGGGAATCCTAAAATAACCCAATTTGGCATGGTCATTTATTCAAAGGGATAGAATCTACGAAGCTGGTCTATCTCAGCACAATGTCGGTTTAAAATGCACAACCGCGTTTATGGATGATTTCGAACAATGATTTAATAACCCAAATATTTTCCGTCGACTAAGTGATTATTTCTACGAATAAGGCAATATAGTTTGCCGGCGTTGAAGGACCGAATTAAATGGACGCCTTTTTTTTAAACTTGCTTCAAATTTGCGTCATTATTAGAAAAAACCATCTCAAAACGGATCCAGTGCGGACGTACGTGGGTGACATTTTGGATGTGATGAGTATGGAGACCGGAGTCGACAGGCTTCCGGTCTGACATGTCCTTCCAAAAGATATTGTTGACAGAGGTAAGCCCTCTTCGACGCTTCCGTTCCTATCTCCACTGGTTACCTGACTACACGGAGACGTCGGATGCCGCCTTACACCCAACGTCGACGCCCATTATTTCCCAAGAGAACTCCAAGCGAGGACAAATTGTCAAATGCCACTTGACACGAAGAAGGTATTTTCGTAAAGAAAGGCGTCAGTCTTCCGATATAATTTCCCTCAGTCTGCGAAGTCTGGATGCTTTTCCTGGACGTCCGGTTTAGTATTTGATCCCCTAAGACGACTTGATAGTAGAAGCTGGGTTGAGATACGTGCTGGATATGGATTGCTTTATAACCGGTAGTGTGTGATATTTATTAATTTGACTCCGGTCGACAAGGCTCTCTTCCCCTGTGGCCCATACTCAATGCCAAGGGCGTGCTTTGATCTACACATCCGTGATAGGCAGCGCCTCTCCCGACATTAGCGCGGTTTCCAGCCAAATCCCAGAGGCTCGCTGTTTTTTTTTTGCTTCATATCCCCTACGGAGGAGTATGCTAAGGCTGGGTAAAGGAATAAATGAGTTGTGATGATTGAGGATAAAACGATGGGATGGTCTGTCCGGTTTACACGCCGGTTCGGTCCTTCTCGGGGTAGGGGTGGGGAGGTTGGGCAGGGGCCGGCACACGTGATGGAGGCACGAAAGTCTTCACCAGGCATTCAGGAAATTGTGAATATTTTATATCCACCCAACCGTTAGGATATAAGTTTGAGGTGATCCACAAAAAACAAACGAAACACGCGACGTTCGCCATGATGACAACATTGGACTCAAAGTTGAGTTTTCTTTGATATCTATGAATATAAATGAAAATATCCTGCTTTTCAAATGATGAAGGTGACAATACATTTTTTATACGTTAAGAATTCGTGCGGTTCATGGGTGGGAGGCAAGCTGTTGGTGTCAGATCGTAATGTCTGTTGCTAGTTCTCTAGTTTATCACGATAAATGCATCAGAGAAAACTTCTGTGAAGTAAATTCGTTATTTATTAAATAACATCTTGTTATCGCTAACGGTGCTAACCAGAAAAACAATAATAATAAAATTATTCTTGCACCAATGATGCCACTGAATATTTCTATTTCAATATTTTCAGAACAAGTTGTACTGGGATAACGAAAAAATAAAACTGGTGAACAAGGCTCGCCCAATTGTAGTACAATTGAAACAGAGATGAACTGGACTCGTCCATTAGTGGTACTATTAAAACAGATGCTAACTAGGATCACCCATTAATGGTACTATTAAAACGGAGGTGAATTAGGCTCGCCCATTAGTGGCACTATTAAAAGCACTATTATGTATGCTCCATATCAACAGAATATGCTTCCAGAATCATAAAGTAATCCTATCCGTTCATAATGCATTTGATATTATTTATGAACAATTTGCGTGCTGCTGTTCATCCAGTTTTACACGATATATTATCACACTAAGTCAGTAATAACGTCTTCTCACAAACACGCTGCAAAACAACAATGTGGATTCGATGACACGTCCCCCCCCCCCTCCCCTACTACGTATGGTTTCCGAAAGCAAGAATCACTGGATGCTTCAGATGTCCTTGAAATATGTCGCTCATCATCAATCCCAAAGACGGGAGAATATGAAAATGTTCGACAGTTGTTGACCAACAGATGAATTTCCTCTCAAGACATAGAATCATAACACGGCTTGACACATAGTTGTGGGTGTGGCAGAGGGCTGGAATGGTCGCGTAGGTGTCACATCATCTCTATGTGTCTGTGGAGGACACTTTGACTGCCACAGAGTGGAATGGGTGTCCGTGTGGCCCCCTATGACGTATGATAACATATCTAATTTAATTTAATACTTATTTCCGTTTCATTCGCCATTGATCCACGGCTGATCAAAGCATGGATGAAAGGGGGAAAGAGTAAACGCATGTTGCTCAAATGCGTTGCTGTATCCTACCACAGTGCAACATATAACCATGGAAGTGCGCCTTTTTTAAATTTGAAGACAGCGATGACTAATAAAAAGGAGTGGCTTTCCATTTATCAGAGTATATATGTCTGTAATCTAATCAAGGCGCCGGAAAAGCGACGCCATATATAGATTGATTTACGGTTGCCGTGGCATCCAGTTCAAACGCAGATAAAATGGAACGTCAAAAGATTGGTTTGTGTCTCATCTGATATGATGAATGAAGCCATATGGCGTATTGTGAGGATTCTATGCATATGATGACATTCCCTTGCCCCGGGCCCTTCTAAACTGAATTCAACAAATGACACCAACTGACTTGGCCACCTTAATATGCGAATCGCGTGATATACTTACCAAACACCCAATAGTGAAATAACTCTTATCGCATTGGTAAGCTGCTAGGAAACTACTTCCTAATAGCCTACGTCATCACTTGTAATATGTTTCTCTCTCTCGTTCGATTTTACATATTACAGTGCTTTTTTCAGCCAGTAAATAATGCGCAGTACTTTTTGACCATCGTACCATAATGGATGCTCAACCACATAAATGGCAGCGGTGATACATACATTAGTTATATAATGATGACGCAATTATGTTATGTTATTATGAGATGCTATTATCTGCACATTATCTGCCTCAATGTCATTAATCCAATAGAAACTATAGTAAGTACCATCTTGGTTTCTCGATCAACGGCCTCACATGCCGACACTATTATTAAAGAGAGGACTGGCCACAGACGTCACCGAACTCGGTCTGGTTCTGTTGGTGCCGCCCATTACAGCAGCTAATTCGGGATGCATAGATGCTTCCATATATCTGTCTCGCCTCTCTTTTGGGGTCAAGGTCAACTGACCCAGACGATGCATCACAGCCGACAATTAAGGCGGGTTTAGTAACCAGGATCGACACCCTCCAGTCAGCCCCCGTGTGGTGATGAAGCGAGCGGGGTAGCCTGGAGAACCGAGAAACAATAATTCGCTAGGCACTTATTAGCGTAGTAATCAGTCATAGAAGAGCACCTTGTAGTGAGGACGCCCTGCTTGGGGCTACTTGAGCCCCAATAGATACTTGCATAAAGACGTGCATCTCTACGCCACTCTCGGTATAACCTGCTTGCCCTCTATCGGATGTTGCAGTGGCGCATCCAAAGAGGAGGGAGATGGGAGGCGGTGGGGGGTAAAAGCGGTAAAGGCGCGTTTCTTTTTTAGCATCCAAATATGAGACACCAATATAAACACTCCCTCGCCCCCCCCCCCCCCTCACCACATACACTCCTGCATTCCAACCAGCCCATTGGCTTTGGACAGTCCTTGTATCCCATTGTTTGGTCGTCACCGAGACATATTAACTTTTAACGCCACTGCGCCACACACTGTTTACAATAATGTGCCCAGCAAAAGAAGGGTTGCAGTAATAATGGCTAGCTGTGATTGTTGTATGGTTTGAGGCACATGATATTGGGTAACTGTGGCCTCTTCATCAAATGCCATTACGGTGGGTGGCGGGGTGGGGGGGGGGTCGTGGGGTCAGCAAATAAACAATTGTTGCAACATAATGTCACGAGGTGGGATCAGTTTCACAGACGCCTTAGGTACGCACGTGGCCCTACATGGTGATGACATATGGCCTCAGCTAATCACGACGCTTAAACTTCATTACATTGGTTGACACCATTCGTTTTCACCCGGGGTTCCACCACGAACTATGGCATCCTGGACAGACTTTCGTCTGGTATGTCCCCGGGATAAGGATACCCCCGTCGCGATGTCTTCCACACCACCGCCATATACCGGCGTCCCACTGGAGACAGCTGCTGCCTAAAGATGATTGAATCCTGCGGGACCTTGGTCGAAAAAAATCCCATCAGAAAGACAACGCAAGGCGGCAAATTGCAATACGTGTAAACAAAACGACGGCAACAATTAGGACCACCGACCAACCTCCCTGGTTCAGGGTAGGAATAGGATATCTGCTTCAGACACAACAGAGATCGTTCCTGTCATCCCAACGCAATCCTGACAATGTCGTTTTCCTCATTCCGGACTACGATCATACATAGTCGGTGGTTGTAAGTGTTACGAACACATGTACCAAATGAACCAATATGTGTGATGGATGTATCGATATTAATGGATTATAATGCTGCTTTGTTATTACTGTTGACGCCCATTGCTAGATGCTGCTTATAAGTTATGCCAAATCTGCGACTGTGTCAGTGCGTGGTAGTGAACCAGTGGTAGTGAGCCAGTAGTGGACGGGAAATTACCGCCTAAACGCCGTAAGTCCATAATTATTGATGACACGGACTGCACGAGCACCCAATGGCAAAATACGGGATTCTTGAATTTGTACCTGGACACGTGTGCTGGAGGTGGTGGTGGGGCAGTATAATACGGGAGACGAGGCTAATAAAATCCGACCACGTGGCCCCTGAGGATACCTTGATGGCAGCCCACCGGGCCCAAGTTTTGGCCCCACGAAGGAAACCATGTTCCATTCCCTACAAAGCCCACAAGTCCAAGTTTTGACGCCAACGTCAGTTGAAGTTTTTTTCATACGCGTATGAAGCAAACGGCATTTAGAAGACACCGCGTGATGCCATAACCTCTGCACCCACCCACCTCACACCTTCTTAAGTAGACCAAAGTGACGACCCAATGTGTAAGTTGATTAATGCAGTGGTGACTTTGACATTCACCAGTTACTGTGTCTCAATAGTAGGAGTGCGTGGTAGAGGATGGGAAATTAGGACAGTGACGTCACAGAGTGAAAGAATGCCCACGTGTTGTGCTTCCTTGAGCCTCGTGAAGGGCAATTAAACGTGACTACACACAACATGCCTATATGTAGACTCGACATAAAGCGCTGAATAAAATGTGAAATGGGATGTCGATGTTTTAGAACAGTAGTGGGCTCATTAACTACACCAAGTCGCTTCCATGGACAATGAAGCGATTGGATGAAACATGCTCCGGGTGGAGATCCCATGACATGTGGATTTGCTGCTCAACTCGTCCGTCAACTCAGCTGGAGAAGCTTACCCATATAATCATTGTACAGTTTACAGTTTTACGGTTTTAACAAAAAAAATTGTCGTGTCACCTCCCTCAGTATACTTTATTCTTTGATCTGCGTATGATTGGCCACGATTACACGGCCAATGGTAGTTCTTCTGTACGTATCCAAAAACCTCGCAAGTTTATGTCTGATGTGTTGACACATTACGCCAGTTCCATACTTAATTTGGAAATCAGAGATGCGTTAAAGCGCTGTAAGCGAATAGCTGCCGTACCTTTACCCAATGCAGGACACAATGCGCAATCTGCAGCCCCCCCTCCCCCCCCCCCCCAGCCTCACATAATACGAAATTGCCTTTTACCCAGGAATTGTTCACTTATAGTCAAAGGGTCTCCTTTCCACCCGATGCATCCCCACCTCTACTATCCACAGTCCGCTGTCGAGCCGTTCGAACTGTAACTGCACCGAATTACATTGTAGGCTGCGAAGTATCACACAATGGTGAAAGTCGAAGTGACGTTTGTGGCGCAGCATCATCATCAATGGTGACTCCGCTATCTATATATGTCGCTGATGTTTAATCCAATGCTTGGTGTCTAGTGATACGCGTATCTCGTCATCCCCATTAAGGGGCTAGCATAATGCTCTGATATTTTTCGAGCGCCCGCTACTTCGCGACCATTGAAACTCAAAGGCAAATTGATACATGTCTGTTTCCAAACCCATTCCGACTGATTTGGCAAACCACTAACTAGAATTTTATGCCAGAATGCAACCCATTAATGATTGAGTTACAAACAGGCTGCGAGAGACTCTCATCCCAAGGGGAATCATTTGATGCTATATCCCTGCTAAACCCAAACGGAATTCTTTGTATTTGATCAATGAGTTTACGCGGCATCGGATTCCTGGTGTCTACCCTCGGGACGTCTTTAAGGCTGCACCCAGTGAAGCATTGCCAAACTTGTCGTTGGTAGTTTTATTCAACATGCACTGCAGCTGATATTGGCCTCCGCCATGGTCTCTCCGGCTCAGGGATGCCAAGAGCTCGGATACCCACTCTCCGACTGGTGTGTTTCTCGTGTAATCTTAGTGGCTGATCAGGAGAGGGAAAAAAGGAGGTGGGGATGGAGATGGAGTTGGAGGTGGTGGTAGAGGTGGAGTCGGAGGAGAAAGAGACGCTTCCTCTCTCGGTAGAGACACACAATCTTCCCTGAACGTCCAACCAGCAAGTCGACACCCACACGGATGTAGATAGATCCCTCTGCGTTAATTGCTCACAATCGAAGTAGCTTTTCTCCCGTATTTAAGTCGCCCTCGCTTCAGTCGGCGCCAAGAAAACATCACAAGAATCTAGATAGAGTTGCCACTTACCATATCTAACGTAAAAAGGCCTGCGGATGCGGTGGCATTTCGATCCGCGCGGCGGCTGTTTTGTCATTTTGGTGGCCGCAGCCGATTCTTTTTACACCTAACCTTTTTGGTAAGCACCTTTAGTGCGGTGTAATGTGAAATGGGTGACGTAGCAAGCACATTTATCTAGAGTTTATGTTTAATAGAGCGAGCACCTTATGCTCAAATCTTATTGCCGCCCTGATATTGGATTTCACGGGTTCTCACTGTCTCCATCCCGGGAGATCAGACAGCAGGCCACGGCTATACAGCTGCTCACAGCCATGGTGGGTGACACGATCAAGACGCATCATTAGCGTGATCGCCAATGTTTTTATACGTACAGGGCGGGCGAGATATAGACGGCCTGGTCCTGGTCTACTTATATGGTCTGTGGAAGAACGCGCCTGTGGTCTGGCGTAGTGCTGGCAAAAGTCACTGGTTCGACTCGAATTACTCTGATACGTCAACATATTTGGGCAGCTGAGGGCTTCTTGTAATGTTTCACTTATGCGTAATGTCTTTATGTTTTTCATCTCATATTGAGCCTTTTTTCTCCAATATTGTAGGTCTGATCGTCATTAACTTGCCGGATAGGTGGAAAAAACCGAAGAATGCCATCGAGTGTCCCCTCCTCACCCTGCCCCGTCATCCCACTAACATCAGTCAAATTGAAGAAAACCATTTTCCAAAAATGCCTCACTTGACGCAGTCTTGACATAATCAATGGCAGTCGCATATTAATCGCATATCAATCGCAGTGCTATAACTACGATAATATCTCGGTGTTTGACAGGCTCGGGGAAAAGGAATTTCATTTTGACGTGCGCAGCAAAAACAATTCCCATCCTCCCATCCATTACCGATGTCAATTGATACGAAATATTTTACGACCGATGTTACGACGAGGGGTACATGTTTTTGTTGCGGATTGGGTGCAGAAGAAACGTAATCTGCTTAGCGATCGCGTCTGCTCGTTGAGTTTTTGTTTTCTATTACTGAAAAGTTACTCGCTATCTTGTCCGCCACGGATAAAAATATTTGCAAACAAAAAAATCAAAATGAGCAAAAGTTATGGCTAAATATCCACTTGAGGAATGCGTCTTATGCTTAATCAATAGGAGGGGTGCGGAAGACGATGTTTTGGTACATTGTATTGGTCGATTTTTCTCAATTAACTGCTGAAATTGAACTACAATTTTCGCGGCAGAACGATTCTTGTCACATCAGCTCAGTGGCATCCACATTGTCAGAGTCTGTTTTTCGGCAATGTAAAGAATACGCTACCGTTATCAATAACCTGAAGAAGTCGGTTTATTCCACTGTTGCCCGACTAAAAGTCCCATGTCATGCCCGTTGACGAGAACATGCCCTGCAACTCGGGACCAGAACAAGCATCCACCCGAACAGTTATTGCTTCACAATATGGCCTTTCCCAGTTTGTTTGACGTCTCGGCGACGTGGTGAGCCAAACATAAATCGATTTTGCGAATCAGAACATAAGGACGAATATATATAACATTATATTGTTACACTCATACCATAAAAAATTAAAGTGAAAGTTTAATGGTGTCGATTCATATATTGTTGTCACTTGCAATCTAAATGAGGTTCTCGTACCAGTGAATTAAAGATGCTTTATTAAAGATCGATTTTTCTTCTGAGTAGCTATAGAATTCATTACGATTCTGACAGGGTCAGTGAGGGTGCGGCGAACAGCAGGTCCCTTGACGATTCAAACCACTTTAGAACAATAACACTTCAGAAAATAGCTTGAGCTCCACAACATAATTTAAAACAGCTAAAAACATGTAGATCCAGATAGCCAAAGATGGAAATGTAGACGGCCAGCCAGCACTCAGTGCCTTTAATGTCGTACAGATTCGCTGGAAAACCACCAAACTGTTTACTTTGAGTAAACTGCTGGCATCCATTATCGTTCATCCCTCTTTGACCAGGTCCGTTTGACAAATACTGGTATATCTACGCCAATGTCGACTCGATATTCAATTCAGTCTAAAACTGTGATCAAAATAAAGAAACAGTCGTTTTTTTTTCAATATGTTTGATTTTGACAGCATGCCGAGGATGACAACGTTAGCACATATAAAGTCCTATAGATGGCGCCACCCTTACACTTGTGACGACTCCGTCGCTTCACGCAGTCCTCAAGCCGATCAATCAACGTAATCGGTTTTCGTGAGTAGTTCTGATTGGAGAAACGCCCTAAGCCGTGGCTCAGCCCAGAGGCCAATCAGATAGCGGTTGCTATTTGGCCCGAGGCGTCTCTCCAGCGACCACGCGGGTGACCACAATAAATTGAGACGGTGTGAGCCACGTATTAGAGCTAATGCCTGCCCCTCACCCCGATTTCTGGGAAGCGCGTGCCTAACCCTTCTATTATCCAGCCGAGTAGAGCCCTTGGCCCCATCATAAGCAGGTTTGCGGTCCCAATTATACGCATTGGGCGATGGGGCATTGCGATGGGCGATGCGACCGTGGAAGGGAAATAGGGAATGCGGCACCACGCAGGCACAATATCGTGACCATGTTGTAGGTCCAATAGAGGCTTTCAAATACACATGAAGTATTGCAGTATCAATGATTGAGTTTGACGAATTTTTAGAAACCTTTAAAATGGAAGGCATAAATATTTATCTACCAACGTTTTATTGTTTCCATGCGACGAGTGAATTTATATTTACTTTGCGAAACTAAATTTATCATGAGGCGCTGACTTCTGACGATACGTCAGGGAAATCAGCGCTTGTGAACTGACGGCCGCATCTTTAACAGCTGAGTTGTGGCCGCTGTGAGCATTATAAAAACATCTCCGTTCCGCTTTACTAACGAGCCAAAAGGTCACTGAACGACCGTTGTATTTTTGTTTGCTGTGAAGCAATGATTCAGTGAATCGATATTACAGATTGAATGGCTCACACTAAGCGTCTATTTTTCTTGTTAACGAACCAAGATAAATGTTATCATCGAGTTCCCGTTGTGCATGTTGATAAATATCCCTTAAGATAAGTAAGACGAATGCAATACGTTATAGCGTAGGATAACTAGAAAGAGTGAAACATATTTAATTTGTAAAAATTAAATTCCTCTCAGTGTCACATCATATACTAGCACCTAGATCAGTTGTATAGTAGGCTAGTTCTTTCGGCGCCAGTGTCACATTGTCACTACCAGGCCAGCAGCAATCAGACATGCAGACCGCATGCTGTGTCCGAGCTAATGGCGTGTATACCAGCAAATCCTGACGCAGACGTTGCCACACCTCCCCTGGAAAACAATTGCTTCTGCCCAATATTCGAGAAAGGCTGTAATCTGGAAACACCTTTGCCCGTATCACGCACACCGCCCCAGAATGGAGATGCAGCTACTTTCCGGGAATCACCCGTTGGCCTTGTGCCGACAATTTAAGCGCATTACCTTGTCACTTTGTGAGTGATTACACCAATGGGGCACACAGCTGGGGTACGGAGTTCACGCCACGACCGGAAATTATGTTATCGCTCTTGACCTTTCCGACCGCATCCTTGGGTGAGGAATTAGCTGCGAAAGGTACGAAGTATAACGGCTTAAACGTGTGGCTGCCAATAATTTCGCGATACACATTTTTACACTGAGACACTGTAATTAACTCTTGCTGAATTACTAAACAAATAGAAAATAATATCGCTGGTGGGCTAGCCCTTAAACAGCTTTGGAGAAGGTTATGGTGTGCCCACACTTAAAATAACTGTTCTCCTCTGGGGAGAGCAAAATACAACCCGGCCCCATCCCCTCTATTCCCTCCAATTTCACCAAAAAAAATCATGGACCCGCCGCGGGTTGAAAGGCAAACAATGTAATCGCTTTAGACGGCCTGCGGCTGTAAAGTGCTCAATGTATTGCTTTAATGGCGCACCATTTACCAAAATAACAGCAATCTTCTTAATGCATATATATCGATTTTAATCCCAGCGAGCTGTGTGTGAGCCACCAGACCGTCACATCGCCCACAGATGACGTACAATAGTGGTCACCGCAAGCAATGTTGCAATTTATTTAATAAATTCTTTAAAAAAATATTTAATTAATTTATTTTTGTAATGCGTTTTCTTGTTTTCAAACAAAATGCAAGGCACGACATGTAAATGGCAAACCAGTCCAAGTACTTTCTCATCTGAATTGGGAACGACTGGAAACAGCTTACTGTCTATGCCATGGAAGCGAAGGTTAGCGCCCCCAGCCCCCCGGACCTCCATTTGTAGAGCCGTCAAATCACATGCCGAAATGTTCCCAATAATCATACTTCCGGCTTCCAGCGAGACGGGAAGGCCTGTGGGATGAGGTCGCCTTACGGTGTATGGCCAGTTTTTCATACATTCCAAAGAATCTGGAATTATGCGAATGGTGCTTAAGGATTTATCAGTCGACGGGTTCTGAAAAAACCTCTATCATTCATTAGATCGCGAGGAAGGCTCGCTGTGTCTGGTCCGTCCAGAAAGCGACATATATAGCGACGTTTGTTATTCTTAAACCCAAACCCAAGGGTACTCCATGGCCCGACACATCTTGTTGCCACCAACCACTGCGTATATACGATAAATGAGTGTGGAATGAAAGAGTAAATATAGATAAATATTATCTGCGTTTTATCATATATTATTGTGTTCTGAATGAATCATCGTATAATTATTCATATATTACAAGCTCTATATCTCCCGTAAATGCGCAAAGATGCAGAAGAGACCATAGCAGAAGCCGAGGCTCATATGCTAACATATACCGAAATATCACAACTTGTCATCACCTTAGAAACTTTGTATGACTAATCACATAAACTACCATCTTACCATTATCACATTATTACCCTCCCTTCTAATGTGCATGAACAACTTCTTTTAGCCTAGATCTAGTACATAAATTTCATTTAAACCTAGATCTAGATTCTAGGTATTAGATTCGACTGACATCGCCGGACTGTAGCCTAGCTTACCCTTTTGGGAAAGAAGTTAGGCTGGCAACACACTGGCTTTTGTGTTCAGTGTGACGAATGTGCATGCTATACTGTTGCTCCAACCCCCAAGAACACACCTATATCTAGGTCTATCTAGATCTACATGTGGCAAATATTCATCATATAAACATAAATAAATAAACATCTGAGTTAGAGCTTTCCTGCCACGCTTACATTTAAACATAGAGTGGCGCGGGCAGTCCAAGCGAGCGAGGCGCACTCAAATCGGTTCATCTTGTGACGTCACAGATTACTTTACAATTACTGTACAACCCTCCCAGATAGCATGACGACATTGATTCAATGTTGAAAATCGGGTGGAAACGTCGGCGAACGTCGATTGCGTTGATTCAACACAATTTCAATGTCCAAATTCTAACCAACGTTAGCAGCCCTAAGCGCTGACCGATGTGAAAATTGATACAACATTGATCCAATGTCACACATTCAACCATACGGTATCCTAACATAAAACGATATACCAATGTACACATTTCACGAAGAAGCATTTCCTGTGACAACCATGCAACTAACAATTTATTTGGATTAATTGTAGCGACACCTATTAGGGAATGGTCCATACAAAACATTAAACCAATTTGTTTGCTAAGAAGTACGAGTCTCTGTACAAATCAAGTACTACTTATAACGACAAAGATATATGTCCGACTTGTTGCAAACCATGAATAGCAAAATTTATCACTCGTGTCAGCACAAAGACTGCTATTTCCGACCATGCTGTCACCATGTTTGACGTTAAAACAAATGGTAAGCTATTAAAACATTATAAACATGACTACTGGAATACTGGTCACTACACAGATCACATTATATTTGGCACGGAGAAATTGTACTTGTATATATCTGCTGTATACCAGCATGCTATCACATGGATGTACACCAGAAGGATTCCTAATCTCCACCATTATTCCTATTGCAAAAAATAAGCGCAAATCTCTCAATGATTCGGAAAACTATCGAGGAATGGCTCTTAGTAGTGTGTTGGGAAAACTTATGGATCATATACTACTAGAAAATAATGCTAGTATTTAAGTATTTAGGACTTCAGACCTGCAATTTGGCTTCAAAGCCGGCCATTCTACCACCCAGTGCTCTTTTGTTGTGAAAGAAACTATTCACTACTATATCAATCGTGGCAGCGATGTATATACCATGTTCCTCGATGCATCTAAAGCGTTTAATAAAGTAGAATATATCAAATTGTTCAATCTGCTGCTCAGCAAGCGATTATGTCCCGTAGTTGCAAGAGTCCTGGCAGTCATGTACACATCACAGGGTGTAAGAATTTCAAACTTCTTCCGAACAACAAATGGTGCCAAACAAGGGGGAGTGAAGTCCGCTATTCTCTTCGGAATATATCTGGACGAACTATTAGACAGACTTAAAATGTCTGGATATGGATGTCATATAGGGCAGCTATTTGCGGGCGCAAGTGCATATGCAGACGATGTGACTCTGCTAGCACAAACCAAATGTTCCCTATTTCGTATGCTAAATATACCTGATACCTTTTCCAAGGAATTTAATGTTAGCTTTAATCCCACCAAAAGCAAATTAATTGTGTGTTTTTTTCAATGCACAAAATGTTGATACTACCATAACGTTCAACGGATCAATACTGAGGAATGTACCTGCGGTTGTGCATCTAGGAAACCATTTGGGTCAGATTGTTAATGACATCAAGACGGGTCAATATCACATTGGCTCAATTTGGACATGTCTATGCTGAATACCAAATATAAATTATTTAAGTCCTTGTGTATGCCTTCATATGGTAACATTTCATGCAAGTAATGAAAAATTGGTGCTGTGGCGGGCAGGCAAGCGGTGGGAAAAGACAATAAACCATGTTTTATGTTATCGAACACTGCTATGAACCGTTTAAATTAGGTTACAATAGCGTTCAAATTAGGTTATTTAATAACATTGAATCGACATTTTTTCGATCTAATCAATGTTGCATATCCCCATTGAACAATGTTCGAAAGAAACGTTTAATCAATGTTGAATCAACGTTTTTATGCTATCTGAGCTATTGCAGTCTGTGTTCAGTCGACAACCATAAAGCGACGGCGTTTATCACAATTTAAGAAGGTCACGATAGAAACAGAATATTGGTATGGCGTCAAAGTGATATTAAATTAGCCTTAACTGGCCCAGCAAAGGCCCTTTACTAGCCGGCCAGGATACCAGCATCTCCGTAATAAGCCGGAACGCTGCCAGTACTGGCCCGTTACCGTCATATCTGTTGGGTATAATACAACAATAGTTTATACAGTTTTGTTTAAAAGTGTCAATAGATCTTTTACTGTTATGTAGAACTATATTTATATTACTTATTTCGCTTTCTTACATTTAAACAAATAAAAACACAAACAGTATGTAACAGAGCAGGTTCTTCAGGACTAATGCTGTGATGGATTAGCACACATGATGAAATAACCATTTCCAAAAATAAAACCTTCTTCATTTTTCCATTTACATCTAAGAGCAAACAAACTTTTTTTTCACAAAGACTAAGTTCCTCGACAAGCATATTTAAAGGTGAAACCTTATTTTGGCCTATTGAAACACCACTTATCTAATAATGTGGGACCATCTAACATTTTCATTGAACAATTACTTTTCATATAGGATCTGACCACTAATCTGGCATGGCCAATAATATTTCTAAATGTAGTGGTGAGCATATATACTGGTATATATTTCGGATTTGGATGGCTCGGAGATGGCGGGGGCGGGAAAGTGGGAGGTGTAAAAGTTTCTATTGGGCCATCTAAGGAGGAAGTTAGATATGGGTATGTATAATCTGTTTTCTTTTAAGACGTTGAGATTAACTGGTAATGCTTCTTTGTGCAAAAAATGTTTATGCGAAATTTGTGTTGTCGAAATTATCAACCACCCATCATCGCCAATTGTCTCTCTTTCTATTGAGTACAGTAATAACTGGTAATGCTTCTTTGTGAGGAAACTGTTTATGCATATGTAGCGGGCCTGTGGTGCGCCCTGTTCTTTAATTGGGTTTTTAAAACACAACTCGGCGGCGGTGATAATATTTGACAGACTTTATTTCCCCAGGCGGGTAAACCTGCAACACAGAGATTAGAAAACGAGTTGAAAGCCGGCGTGCTGCCGGCGCCCATCGAGTCAAATAGAAAAGTTCTCTGTGTAACTTATCAAGTTACTATTTAAACCAATTACAGCATATAAGTTACTAGATACATTACGCGGAATATCTACAAATCACATTAGTACATTGCGTTAGTATGAAAATAGCGAGGAATGATAAAATGAAACATACCTGCAACACAGGGATTAGAAAACGAGTTGAAAGCCGGCGTGCTGCCGGCGCCCATCGAGTCAAATAGAAAAGTGACGGGCAACCCACAAATATCCCATGATCCCCTTGGCGTAATGAGAGTGAGCCAATGAAATGCGCGTTGCTATGATGGTCACGAAAACAAAAAATTAACCAATGGTATGCGATCATTAAACTACAGTACAAATTTACCATCACATAAAATAGATCCCGCCACATCTTCCCCGGCGTTAAATCCATGTCGTCCCTTGACATGGTTAGGGCCCCTGTAAGCGGAGATTAAAGTTAAAAACATCTGCTCTCGTCCAGCTCTGACAAAACTGGAAAAGAATCAAACAAAGCAAGCTCATGAAAAACAACAGTTACAAGTGTAAAACTTTTCCTACAGTGCCCCCTGACGTAAACCGTGGTAACCACGATTTCGGGGTCTCGACCATAGACGAAACAAGGTAGTCCCCACGCTGTAACCACGCGGGTTGACTTTTTAATCTGGTCGAGCGTCTTAGCGGGGCTACAGTAGCACCTTCGCTATCCACGGCCTCCCCACCACTGTCTACAACATCACATGGGCCATCAGCGGCGTTCTCTCTATCCTCATCACTGGTCACCGAATTGGCGTCAACAGTGGCGGACGAGAGTCGCGACATCTGAGTGGCTCCATCAGAAACGTCATCGGGAGAAACTTCGTGACGCGTTTCTGCATCACTCTCCGATACGTGACGTACGAGAGAATCTGGTTCCCCAGCAGGGTGATCACCCTGTTCCCTGCCGGCACTACGCGGCACTCGATAATAGAGCCGGACATCTACCGATTCTTCCTCACTGCTGGAGGAAGTGTCCGTTGCCACTTCTGCCCGATGGGAACGAGTCTTACGACGAGGAAGTGACTGTTGGTCCTCCCTCTCGTCTTGCATTTGTACACTGCCGATCGGCAGCAACAGATTGCGGTGCAGGGAACGAACCGGGCCGGAGCCATCTACCTTTTGCAGATGGAACACCGGAACATCAGAATTCGGCTGTTCCCTGACAACATAAACCTCGCTCGACCATCGATCCGCCAGCTTATGGGGGCCTTTGAAGGCGGTCTGCTTAACTAGCACCCTATCACCTACTTGAATGGAGGCATTGGTTAACACATTTCTAGTGTCATAGTGGGCCTTCTGGCGTTCCTGTCGTGACCGCACGCGTTCTGAGGCAGCTTTATAGGCAGAAGCCAGACGACTTTCTAGCCGCTTGACGTAAGTCTGATAGGTTACAGTGTCCTCATTGACCATTTCCTTTACCCCAAGTACCAAATCTATGGGGAGCCGCGGCTCTCGCCCGTACATAAGGTAGAACGGTGAGTAGCCTGTTTGCTCGTTTTTGGTGCAGTTATATGCGTGAGCCATCGGCCCTACATATTCCTTCCAGTTCGCCTTGTGAGCGGGGGACAAAGTGCCGAGCATATTCAACAAGCTGCGGTTAAACCGCTCGGCCTGCCCATTGCCCATTGCATGGTAAGGCGTTGTCCGAGATTTGCGTATGTTACACAATTTGCAAAGTTCTTGTATCACTCTCGACTCAAAATTACGACCCTGGTCGCTATGAAGCCGTGCTGGGAACCCGTAGTTTGTCACGAACGTTTTAAATAGAGCCTGGGCCGTTGTTCGTGCTGACTGATCACGCGTGGGTATGGCCACCGCGTAACGGGTAAAGTGGTCAGTAATCACTAACACGTCTTTGATCTTCCCCTTTGATTCTTCGAGACTGAGAAAATCCATGCAAACCAACTCCAAGGGTTGGGACGACTTAATGGACACCATCGGGGCTACTTGAGCTCTAGCTTTTCGTCGAATACATGGAGCACAGTTTTTAAGATACGATTCTACACTACGGGTCATACCAGGCCAGAAAAACCTAGCCTGCAGGAACTCTAGTGTTCGTTCCCGCCCCACGTGACCGACATCATTATGGACCCCCCGAAGCGCCTCGAGATGAAACTGTGGGGGTAGAACAAGTTGCCACGTATCCCGGCCTTCCAACAACCGTTTCCTGTATAACACACCACGACGAAGACATAAACTATCGACCGTTCGCCGGAGCGCCTGGATCACCCGATTATCGCGCGTAGGTAGTTCACCCTGCTTCAGGTAACCCACGATCGCCGATAGATCGGGATCATCACTTTGGAGCTTAGCCCACTCTGCGGCCGGTCTACTGGTCAGAGTACTTTCATTAAGTGCTGTCAACGCAGAAGGGTTCGTCAGAACTGTTTCAACGTAAGATACCGCTTGCGTCTGGCAAATAGCGGAAGTGACACTTTGAATTATCTTTTCGGGTAGGCGTGATAGCGCGTCTGCATCGCCATTACTTTTGCCCGCCCGATATTTCAGATCAAAGTCGAAATTCGTCAGTTCGGCTAGCCAACGATAACCCGTCGCGTCCAATCGTGCAAACGTCAAGACGTACGTCAACGGATTATTATCCGTAAAAACCGTAAACTGAGCGCCATACAGGTACTCCCGGAATTTGTCAGTTACTGCCCATTTAAGAGCGAGAAATTCCAATTTGTGCGCCGCGTAATTCCGTTCAGATGGCGATAAGCCTCTGCTGGCATATGCAATGACGCGATCGAGACCGCCCTGTTCTTGATATAGGACCGCCCCAAGACCTTGACCGCTAGCATCGATATGCAATTTGAACGGTGAGCGATAATCAGCGAAGCCTAATACAGGCGCTGAAGTGAGAATACGCACGAGTTCGGTAAATGCGGTCTGTTGCTCTACGGCCCACGCCAGTTTGCTATTAGCTTTTGGCTGGCCACGGAGCAAGTCATACAATGGTCTAGAGACCTTTGCATATCCCTTGACAAAACGGCGATAGTAGCCGGTAAAACCAAGGAACTGTCTCAGTTCTTTGATGTTAGTCGGCACCGACCAGTCTTTGACCAACGCGATTTTGTCCGGGTCGGTATGGACACCGTCGGCGGACACGATATGACCTAAACATTTGATAGACTTCTGGAGAAATGAACACTTAGAAGGCTTCAACTTCAGACCATACTCACTCAATCGTTGAAATATACGGTCCAGTCGGTCAAGATGCTCCTCCAGGGTGGAAGAGAAGAGGATTATATCGTCGAGATAGAGCAAACATTGGGACAGATGTAAATCACCCATACAACCTTCCATTAATCGTTGGAAAGTCGCGGGCGCGTTCGTTAACCCAAAGGCCATCCTCTTAAACTCCCAAAACCCCAAGGGGCCGACTGTGAAAGCCGTCTTTTCCCTGTCTTCAGGCCTTACTTTCACTTGCCAGTACCCAGACTTGAGATCAAGAGAGGTAAAGTAGCGAGCACCTGCCAGGGCGTCAAGGGTCTCGTTTATGCGTGGGATCGCATGCGCATCTTTCACAGTGTGTGAATTCAACTTTCGGTAATCGATACAAAACCGCAAACTCCCATCTTTCTTGCGGACTAAATCCACAGGGGAAGCAAAGGGACTGGAGCTGCGTTGTATGACATCACAGTCCAACATCGCAGTAAGGTGGTCTCTAACCTCCTCATACATCGGAGGGGGAATTCTACGATATTTCTCCTTGAAGGGGGTATCATCGACCAACTTGATAGGATGCTCCACTGTCTTAGCACAACCTAGGTCTAAGTCTTCGAGAGAGAAAATACCTTTTCACTTCACCAACAGCTTTGCCAAGTCGGCACGTTGCTCTTCATCAGCCCCATCTAAGTTAAACAGGGTTAAAAACTCTTTACCTTTGTCAGGCTCATCGGTGCCAGAAGACGTCTGGTGCACCTGAGTCATGGCGGGCTTACCGGGTTGTGGGACCAACGCGACCGGAGTGAGTTCACACACGTTCGTGTTGGCAGGAATCACAACATCCTTATTGTTAGTGTTGTGCACCTGGACGGAACACCTAGTGGCAGACTTTGAATGAGACTCAAACTGCTGCACCGTGGGAACTACTACAACCCCATTTGGCAATGATTGCCGCACACTTTCCTCAGTAAATGCAAGGATCGAACCCACATCTCCAGCCCGAACGCTCCCATGCACCGTTACTTGACTGTTATGGGGAACAACTATTTGTTTTAGGCAACGGACCTCGCCTATCACAGACCCTGGGCCGAGATGCCGCCTATGCTGCATGGCCTGCAGGACTGTCGTCCAGGCTATTGGTATGTCCGGCCCTGTAGCCACATCACCACTAGACTCTAACACTTTGTATAAAACGTTGGTACCAATGACCATAGGGACGAGCTGGTTGTATCTTGTGTTAGCCACAACTAGTATAGGTGTCGCTATTTTAAGGGCTTTTCCAGCGATTTCTAACTCTACATCTAACGCAACCATCCCTTCACAGTTTACTTGGTTACCACCTGCCCCTTCCACATTGAATAACGCAGACAGGGTATCCACTTCAACTTCCGGGAAATGAGTCTTCACAAACCAAGACGCAATTGTTGTTACCTGTGAACCGGTATCCAAGAGGCCAGAACACGGTTTATCGGAAACACGGAGAGGAACCTCATTCGCTCGACCTACCAGTTCAGCTTTAGGCTGCGGCTTCCTCTCTATGGGGCTTTCGTCTGTGCACTCCCTTCCTCGCCCCCAGGTGAGAGTGTGGTGGCGTTTAAAGGCACGCCGTTTACATGAAATCGGGCCACGCATCAACTTACCGGATGTCCCGCACGTCCGCACCGTTTGCAAACTACGGCCGGTGCCTTCCGTCTTGGGGACAAGCGACTAGTGTTAACGTTACGGTTTGTCTCTCTTGTCTGTGGCTGTTCAAGCTTACCCAGTCTCTGGTCCATTGCTTCCATCTTTGTAAGCAGCTTGTCCAACTTACCACTGAGCTCGTCAGTAACGCCATGCTGCCCTACTATGGCCTTCGTCTTTGACGATCCGGCCAACTCATGTTCGGTTTCACGGACCCATTGAAACAAAACATCGTACTTACTCTTGACATCGAAGTGGTGACGAGTTGCCTCTTTCAGCTGGCGATCTTTCAGTCCTACCCAGAGTTTCGTTCTCAGCATCTGCTCAGGGGCATCCCCGGATAACCCACCTTGTTCCCGGATCTGGCCCACCAAGTCCTCGAGCCGACATCCCCATTCTGAAGCAGTCTCTCCGTCTCGCTGCTTTGAGGCATAAAATTCTTCCAAAAGTTGCTCAGTGGATAGTACAACACCAAAAACAGCCTTAAATTTGAATAGTACATCCTCTACACATGCATCCTCTCCCAAGTTACGCATTACCTTGGACGCAGTGCCACGTAACGATCGACGGATACTATGCAACACAACTGTTTGGGGGTGACCCTCTCTCATGAGACATTTCACTTCATACTTCCATTCATAATATGTTATCTCTCCCTTGCCTCCATTTCCGGAGAAGAGAGGGAGTCTAATATCCCCGGAAGAAGGAAAGAAAGCCGGTGAATCGCTATTAAGCCCTCTAACTGGGTTAACCCCACTCGCCATCTCCCCCTGACCATCCTGCTCTCCCGCAATTGGGGGCTGTTCATACACGTGTAGCAATCGCAAGATCTCATCGCGAGGAAGACGAGAGAGTCGATGCTCAACAGTAGAGTCAACGTCTCCTTCTCCGTCTATGATGGACATTATCAATGCTTATGCTTATCAATCGAATACAAGTTCTAGAGCTCAAAATCCGTCACAATTACTGTGTAGTTCGCAATATGAGTATCTCACAACCACAATACTCACACAGTAAAATGAAAAGCGATCCTGCAATAATAACTACAATCACACACGTGAATAAAATCTATGATTGTTGGCCTGCAACACAAACTATAAGGTCTTGACAGGACAATCACCAACCAAAAACCAAGATTCAAACACAAAACTTTTCACTATCAGCAATGTCCTCACACAACAGCAACTTGACGAGACAACCACCTAGCAAAACAAAAACGAAATAAGTACAAGCACATCAAGTTTCATTATCAGCAATCTCCTCATACATCGGAAGTCTTGATGAGTTGAGTCACTTTAATCACGACCTGAAAACCATATTATTCCACACATAAATCAAAACAATATGACAAGCACAGTAGAAATGAATGATCAATGAAGTGATATGACGTTAAACTGAGCTGAGACAAGAGAAACTCAGAAACTGACCACACGATGCACGAATAGGGACACAAATGACGGAGAAACTGTTCCAGCTCCCTAATCCCTATTCAATGCAATTGACCGGTGAAGGCCAGAGATGAAAGGCAGGGATGCTGTTAGTAATCAATAGTGTTATACTATCAAGTTCACTCACGCAAGACAACAACTCTTACAATTACTACAAGCTTATACCCATTCAGTAAACTTATCTCTCTATATAGGTCCTTTACAAACCAGTCAGTGAGATCAAGTATAGATACATTAAAAAAAAAGTAAAAAAAAAATTAATTAACTCTAGACTAAGCTTACAGTGTATAAAAAAAACAAAAACAAAACAAAACCACAGAAAGAAATTTAAAAAAAAATAAATTCTACCGAAAATAGAAGTGTAAATGGAAAGACGAGAACCCCAAAAAAAAATTAAACCCGCAAATCTAACCTAAAACAAATCATCGAATAACTAATTACTGAAAACAGCCTCGAACAGATGTGACACGAATTCCCCAATAATAGCCGGCTTTTAGGGAATTTGTGCAACAACCATTCAAGTCCTGTGGCATACAACAATAACTTAAAATTGAGCTCTTAATTAAAGTCACCAGTGCACTTAAACAGTATAACTTAGGCCTATCTTAATAAAGTCTCACCCGGGGTAACGCCGTTTGATGCTTGACAGATGGTTGATCGATGCTTGTACATTGCCTTCACCTTGCTGTGCGGTCTGATGTTTGGTGAAGCGCGATAAAGCCCTGGACGGCCTCGTGCCAAACCCGTTGTAGACACAGCCCGACGAATTCAGCCTCCGAGAAGACAGGCCGAAGTAGTGTTGTCAGCCGCCACAACCCCGTTGAGCACAAGCGCGGTGCACTTACGCGTGGAGTTGCGGCACGATGACATTAACACTTGAAGGTGGCCGTTGCCACAAACCGACGATACGAGTCTCGGAGAAAACTGGCCGAAGCCAGTGACGCAGCGGCCACAACCCCGTTGAGCACAAGCGCGGTCTGCACTTGCGCGTGGAGTTGGCCGCTCGCTGAAATTAACGACACTTGAAGGCCGTTAACCAGGTGTTACCAGTCTTCGAGAAAACTGGCCCTCGAGGACATGAAAAGCTCACTGCAGATAAGCTCGGTGTCCACCTCCGTCGCGATGAAGTCGACAGTTCCTACTGCCCGATGTTCATCGCGCCGGCAGTGAACATGAAATTGAAGTCAATCGGTTTCACCGCCGAGTCTTAAAAGCCAATCCTGCCGACTGCGCCATTTTGTAGCGGGCCTGTGGTGCGCCCTGTTCTTTAATTGGGTTTTAAACAACTCGGCGGCGGTGATAATATTTGACAGACTTTATTTCCCCAGGCGGGTAAACCTGCAACACAGGGATTAGAAAACGAGTTGAAAGCCGGCGTGCTGCCGGCGCCCATCGAGTCAAATAGAAAAGTTCTCTGTGTAACTTATCAAGTTACTATTTAAACCAATTACAGCATATAAGTTACTAGATACATTACGCGGAATATCTACAAATCACATTAGTACATTGCGTTAGTATGAAAATAGCGAGGAATGATAAAATGAAACATACCTGCAACACAGGGATTAGAAAACGAGTTGAAAGCCGGCGTGCTGCCGGCGCCCATCGAGTCAAATAGAAAAGTGACGGGCAACCCACAAATATCCCATGATCCCCTTGGCGTAATGAGAGTGAGCCAATGAAATGCGCGTTGCTATGATGGTCACGAAAACAAAAAATGAACCAATGGTATGCGATCATTAAACTACAGTACAAATTTACCATCACATAAAATAGATCCCGCCACACATAATTTGAGTTGCTGAAATTATCAACAACCCACCATCGTCCATTGTCTCTCTTTCCATAGGGTGCAGTCAGTCTTAGTCGCAGATATAAACACACACGTAAGTTTCAAACCACGCTGGTGGTCGAGTGTCACTGGCTTGTGCGGCATTGTGCACAGGGTGACTGGCCACTGCGCTGGCAACTGCCACTGCAGACGGCTCAAACATGTTCCACTTACATTCGACAAAATCCTTTGCTTTGCTCCTTCTAAAGACAGTCAGTGCAATATATAAGCATCTGTGAAGTGTCCTCTCTCGATAACTGCAAAAACTGAGACATGCATTCGCAGAAAAACAAAAGATATGGACGAAATTCCCTTGGGCTATGATACGGACGGGCAAAACGTTAGAAAGGCGATTTATACGTTGTCCTGTAAACGGATCCCGCAAACGTATCTAAGTAGGTCAGGAAACACCCCTTCTGATGATGCTCATCGGTCACGTTTACGAAATACGTTCAAATCGAAAACGTAGTGCAATATCTATTGATGGAGCCTGACGCGTACCGTAACTTCGGCCATGCCGGGAGGATTAGCTGGGGAACATAAATAACCCGACCGGGTCTCTATGGAGCGGTGACATAGAGCGGGTCATTTGGAAAAAGACAAATTGGGGGGCTCTACCGAAGAAGCGGGACCAACTGGCTGACGTTCTCTGCTCTGACAAGGACGAAGTTCCATGGGAGTGGAAAAAAGTCGTTGCTGGTGAAAAGTGATGAATAAAGAGATGTGTCGCAAGAAAAACACAAATTAACAGGAACGTAATTTGTAAATTACCATGAGAATGAAACTCACAAGATTGGAGTGCATTCGCCAAAATAAAGCACGAGACGAGATAGCGTCGAGTGGTTTATTTGGGGAATGCACGACAGGGAGACTTGACGAAGTTTAATTAGCATCGAAGAGTAAGTTTGTACAATGAATTCATTTTTTATTGTAATTTAGGCAAAACATGTGTAACAGTATACAATGCATGGGCAACATCAACTGTTTTTGGCATTTATGGTGAAATAAACTGAACATCACCCACAGGTGTTATCACGTGAAAACGAATATTCAGTAATATAGTAATGAGGGCTTTCATCAACAGCAAAAGCGCCACACTGATAATTAATAAACAATGGGACAAACTGAACAGGCGGCCTGTTTCTACCCAGAGATTGAACGAAATCAATTTGGTTTGGTACCTTTTCCGGGCTATGTATAAACATGGCAAAACAAAACACTATAGATTACATTTAATTGGCCGATATGAGCCCCATCTGCACACTGGACACTACAAAACCTGATGGCACGATTGAAGCATGTAAAACACGTGACAAAGATAAGCTTACGTAACCGCGGAAGTAGGTAAAAATTAGACGCAGCGGCACGCGAGGGGCTGGAACATTCCTCGAAATCACAAGGCCGTGGTTTAAACCATGTTTTTGGTAAACCAACGCAAAACCAGCTTTGTGGTTACCGATGAGTTAGACCGATGGTTTTGTAAAACTATGGTTTAGTTAAACCTAGTCTAAGGAAACGGCTAGTTTAAATTAGACCTCCTTTATGCATTCGACCCGATATAGGCGTTGAGTCACTCACTCACCGCAAGGGCAACTGGACATCAAAGAGTTTGTAACCTCCGCGTGTTCGCCCTAAGCTAACTACATGCGCGTCTGGATACTTTGCCGAGAGATTTCAGTTCACTGCGTTGGCAGAGCGGACAATCGACTACATCCGCGTACAAGTATGAAGTGAAGTAAGCTTAGCATGAGCTCTGCGTTATGACAAGTGGGGCTGGGTGGTATCGCCCTCTCCCTCTTCACTAGCCAAGCTGAGCGAAGAACGAAGGAACAAGGTCATGGGTACATAGGCGCAGACGTTTAACACAACTCATATCATTTACCACCACCGTTGCAGTGAATGAGAGTCAACCCCGAATTGCAGCACTGAGCAACTCCATGCCAACCTATTCGTTCACCCCCAGTCCACTAGTCGCTTTTATGAGTCAAAAAGACTCACGGTCCACTGCACGCACGTTGTTACCCTGTTATGGTAAGGAGAATGCCAATGTAACAGTACATTCTTGAAAAAGAATGTACGAGGCGCAAGCCGAGTACATATCTTTTCAAGAATGAACTGAAAATTAAAGCAGTACTTTAAGCTCATTTACATTGCGGTTTTTGACGTTGTCCCCCACCCCCCACTTATCCTTTGCCACATACACACCGTTACAAATGGGTACAATTGCCGATTTAAGACTTGATTTATTAGAAAACTAAATTCAGGCCAAGTGGAGTTACAATGTAGGCAGTTTACCGTTCAAGCTACGGTAACACGTTGACTTTTTAACTTCAATTACTCACCATATTTTGCCTTGACAGATATCTATGGCTGGGCCGTTAGTGCCAGCTGGAATTGCCAAATTACAGATTCGATGGCGGTGTCCAGTAACCCCACTGGATTGCCGTGTGGCGAAGCGTCGCGTGATGACGATGGCCGCATTGGTCATGTTGTGTCGTCGTAGGATATAGCGAACATGGCGACCGGAGCCATGTTCGCCATCGTCTTGCCCGTCTAGGTCGGCGGGGAGGCCATATAGGCAGCGGTGTTGTGGATGGCCCCTGCGCGGTGGTAGGAGGCGGTGGTAGGCCCGTCGGACGTCCTGCACGGTTTGGACCGGAACCAGGGTCGCGTAGGCAGTTGGCAGTCACTCCTTTGCGGGTGACAGATTCAGGATGTCATGCGCGGTGACTTCAGGTAAGCGGTCTGTTTGCTTCTCATTTCTTATGACTCTGATTTGAATATGTTGTGGGGAGGCGCTGTCTCTGCCCTCCTGGGGCCGTATTCATAATCGCCACTTAGGCTACGCCAATAGACTTAGCGCTACTAATTGGAAGATTTGTCGAGCGATTACAGGGTTCAAAATACATAAGTAATCACCAAAGAAGTGGATTTACTGAGTGCCAAAATGATATTAAAGGTACATGCCGGGCCCATATCATTTACATTTCCAGCTACACTATAGGAAATTAACTAAACATTACACAGAATATATCTGTTTTTAATCATACATTAGCGAATTTTCAAGAACTTTCGCACGACCACCCAACTTGCCATGGGCGCCCGCCTCAGTGCACTGATGACGACGCCACCGGCGATGAAGCGACCAGTAATACGAATACTACTACCGGCAGCTATAATAATTTCTGGCGAGTCGGACGAAGAAGTTGAAGTAAACACCGAATCTACACCAACTGCTGATTTAATCGGGACCAGTTTGAATCTGTGGGGTATGACGTTGGTGGATCGGGCATTGCTTATACATGTCGTTGCCGACGCATTGCGTGGTCAGTGAAGCCGTGTTGCGTTAGAAGGAAGGGTGGGGGCGGTTGGGGGCCGGGTGGGGTGGAGTCATGGGTTCATCGTCATTGTTGGCAGGGTGCCCAATTTTGACTCGTAGAGTGGCAGGCCATGGTTCAGGAAGCGGCCGCTGGGGGGAGGAGCACTACATTACTACAGAGGTGGGGGTGTGCCGCCCACGCCGTAGAGAGGATTTGGAGAGTGAGAGTAAAGTTCCCGATTTTGTGAGCACGGAGAGATAATTTTTTTTTTTTTTTTTTTTTATATATTTTTATTGGCTCCAATGGTATACAAGAAAATGCGAGAACATCAGGAAAGGCTTGGCATGGTTCATAGGATACATAATTGTCTATTACATAATATGGTGCAAGGGCTGCACTAATAGCGTTTTGTCTAGTTTACTGATTTACATATGGGTCAACACAAGGCGCCGAGACGGTTTGCAAATTCCCCTAATCGATCATTGTTTCTTGCTATTCGATACTCTAAGTCAACGTATACTCTTAATCGTGCTAAAAATGTCTTCAAATCCGGGAACCTTGAATTACATTTGCAAGAATATAGATAATGTTTTCCCAACATCAGGACAAAATCAATGGTTATATCTTTAGCACCAAATAGGATATATTTCACATCGTACTCTATCAAAATTCCCAATCTATTTCCAAGCCAAAGGTACACAGACTGCCAAAATGTCTTTACAGGTTCGCATTCAACAAAACCATGCATCAAAGTGTCAATTTCTTCATTACAAAAACAACATAAATCACACTCCCTTAGACCCCATTTGTATAGCCTTTCATTCGTTGATAAGATACGGTGGAGAAACCGGTATTGGAATTCTTGCAATTTCACACACTGTGTTGTTTTAAGTAACTTTTGAAACGAAGCTACATATTCGGTCTCTGATATATCTTTGTTAATCACGCTGCTACGTATCTCATTATAAAGTATTGTGATCCAACGTTTAATTGAATTTCCAAAGTTAAAGTATTCAAGACTTTTTTGAGTGTAATCCCAATCTAGTTTATCTAACGCTTTTTCAAAGTCGACAGATAAGTAAATAGCTTCTATGTCGTATTCCTCTGCTGCATCAGCTCTCCATGCTTGGAATGGGGTCGTCGGTACTGTGGCAATTTTACTAATGAGACTCTTATATACAAGTTTACTAACATGTGTTGCTTCTCTATATTTCTGAAATCTCGTGCAGGTCTTAATGTCTGTACCAAATGCCAGCCAAGGTTTCCACTTCTCTGTAATGCTGTGCATAATACCATAATAATGTAACATATTTATATTACTTCCATACTTTTGGCAAATATGTGGATACGACAGGAAAGAGCCTTGTTCATCACAAAGATCTTTGACAAAAAGTATCCCCAATTTCACCCAACTATCATAACAGATAACCTTATTATTAACTTTTATGTGGGAATTATACCATAAGACCTCTTCTGGTACATCAACTATATCGTCTAGTGTGCAAAAATGAAATTCACACCAAGTTTCAATAATTTCTCGAGTGAAGGCGCTAGTTATATTTGTATAAAAAGGGATAGTTTTTAGGTCTTTAGCGTCCAAATTACATCTCCAGAACAGTTCGCCTATAATGCCAAAGTAACTGTGAACAAATATCGCACACGATTCATTACTGACAATACGTTGTACCCATGCAATCTTAAGTGATTTGCTTTTAATTGTAAGATTTGGGATATATATACCTCCAGTTTGCTTATTGTTATACAATACAGTTCGTTTGATCTTTTCCGGTTTTCCACTCCATATAAATTTGAATATTTCGTTTTGAATAGTTTTTAACATCATACCGTCTGGTGTTGGCAATATCGACATCAAATAAACCAATTGGGATATCGCGTACGTCTTAACGATGACGGCCTTACCAAACAATGTAAGGTATCTTTGTCTCCACATATTGAGGAGCCCAGTGATCTTTTTGAGAACTCCTTTATAGTTTTCTCGTAACATTGTTGCTTTATCTGTATATATTTGAACCCCGAGTGATTTTACTGGGCCCTTCGTCCAAACAATGCCAGATTCCGGTATTAAAACTTCAAAATGACTTCTGACTTTTCCAATAGACAATATAATAGTTTTTTCATAATTAACTTTCAGTCCGGACACTTTGTAGAAATAATCGAATAGATCAAGGACATGTTTTAGCACATCTACAGAATATATTAGCATTAATCCCAAGTCATCTGCGTATAGAACTATCTTAAATTCTCTATTTTGGTATATAATCCCTTTGACTTTTGGATCCTGACGGATGTTACTTGCGAAGACCTCGACTGCGATAATAAAGAGGTAAGGGGACAATGGGCATCCCTGACGTAAACCTCTTGAAATGGCAGAGGAATTGGTTGTCCAACCATCGTTAATCACGCTGCTACGTATCTCATTATAAAGTATTGTGATCCAACGTTTAATTGAATTTCCAAAGTTAAAGTATTCAAGACTTTTTTGAGTGTAATCCCAATCTAGTTTATCTAACGCTTTTTCAAAGTCGACAGATAAGTAAATAGCTTCTATGTCGTATTCCTCTGCTGCATCCATTAAATTAAGTAATTTAAAGATATTTTCACCAATATATCTTCCTTTCATAAAACCCGTTTGGTCTTTGTTAATCAGCGCCGGTAATTTTGCTTTAATTCGATTTGCTATGCACTTTGCCATTAGTTTATAGTCGGCGTTTAACAAGCTGATCGGGCGCCAATGTTTAAAATAAGCACTATCTTTACCTTCTTTTGGTACCAGTGTTATGATTCCTTATCTCTGAGTAATAGATAATTTGCCTTCTTGGTAGCTTTGGTTAACCGAATTTAGCACGAAGGGCTTAATGTCCCCCCAAAAGAATTTATAAAAGTCAGAGGGAAGGCCGTCTGGGCCAGGAGATTTGTTATTTTGACACGTGCGCAACGCTTCTGTGAGCTCATTTCCTTCTATATCTCCTTCCATATCGTCTCTCTCGTTGTCTGTTAATGAAGGATGGGTATTTTCAAAGAACGCTGGCTCAATGTTTCGGTTTACGTTTCCACTATACAGGTTCGTATTAAAAGCCTCTAGTTCGTTAAGAATGTATGCTTTACCTTGTCTTTCAGACCCATCGGCTTTTATCAATCTGCTTATGACTTTTTTATTATAATTCCTCTTTTCTAAATTCAGGAAAAATTTGGTAGGTTTTTCCCCTTCTTCATACCAGGTAGCTTTACTTCGTATGATAGCTCCCTTTGTCCTAGCTGCCAGTATACTATCCATTTCTTCTTTCACCAATTTGATATCATCTGATACCCCCTCCTCTCCGTCGATTAGTCTTTGCTCTAACCTCTTTAGTCTTCTTTCTAATACTGTCAATATATTTGATTCAGATTTCTTTTTCCTTATTGAATACTGAATAGTAGCCACCTTTAAATTATTTTTCATAGTATCCCATAATAGCATATCATTAATCGGCCCCTCAGTATCCACCGTCTCTAATATCGTGTTTTTCACGATTTGAATATAGCTAGGGTCTGTTAGAAGAGAACAATTAAATTTCCGAAGACCTTTTCCTTTCTGGCAAACGCTAATAGACATCGTAACTATCACCGCACAATGGTCGGATAAAAATTTAGGTAGTATAGAGGACTGCTCTGTTAAATTAACTAAATTCGTTGATATAAGGAAAAAGTCTAAACGAGAAAATATTAGCTCCGGGTATCTGGTGAAATATGTGAATTCTCGTCTGTCTGCGTGCTGTACTCTCCATATATCGACCATATCATATTCCTGCATATATGTTTTAATTGCGATTCTTGAATGAATATTCATATGGTCTTTTTTGCCACCTTTTTTGTCTAAATCTCTGTCCAGAATACAGTTAAAATCACCCCCAATAATTTGATTTACCGAGGTTGATTCTTCTCCTAATATATTAAACAGATTTAAATAGAAATCAGGGTTATCTTCATTTGGACCATAAATATTTACTAAATTTAATCTCATGTCTCTCAACATCAGGTCTAATATTAGATATCGTCCGTTTTCGTCTCTAGTACAAGAATACAATTCAAAAACAAGTGTCTTGTTTATTAATATGGCTACTCCCCGGGAATTGCTTGCGCCGTGCGAAAAGTAGATTTCACCTCCCCATTCTCTTTTCCATTTGTGCTCGCATTGTGCTATGCTATGAGTTTCTTGCAGGAAAGCTATCTCTACCTTTTTTTCCTTTTTCAACCAATGCCATAGTTTTTGTCTCTTGACTTCTTTTTGCAGCCCTTTAACATTTAAAGAGAGTAATTTAACTCTATCCAGCATTATATTTAAAACAGAATGTAGCAATCTCTGACAGTAAACCATGACTGCCTTCACCTTCCGAATAACTCGCATGCCTCTTATAGCTGGTAGTGAGCCTATACCACTTTTCCACAATCAAATTGGGTAGTTCAACTAAGGCTTGTATGTTGTAAGGCGACATGACAAGCCCGCTATTCAAGGTTCACATCCCCGTGGGCGATTATTGTTGAACTGCCAAAGTCGATCGTTGAGCTGGTCACTAATTGCTTTTCTAGTAGCGCCTGAAGTGGAGTGAGCGTTTGTGTGCATTCATTGCCCTTAACACACCCCTACGTTAACTCTATGAGTCCTACTGAGAATCGCTCAAGGAAATAACGACTACCTTAAAAATCGTCAATTTGACTCTTCCAACAACTGTCATTGCGGCCTTATTTGGCCACATGGGTTGATCAAGCATACAATTGTTTGTGTTTCTTAGGCCAAAAAAAAGACTAGTTGCTTTCTAGAATCTAGCACAAATTTTTACATATTTCAATAATACATACCGTGTACGTCAAAAGTCGAACACGAAAGGATGAAGACGAAAATGTTAAAGGTTAACCGGAACCGTTTTTGCTCTTACCATTTCTACATGAATCTCTTCACACATTTAGCAAATGGATAGCTCCGTAAATCAATTTGTTCATGATAAACGACGATCATTAGTCTAACGAAATATCCGAAATAACAGTCAGTCTGTCTGGTCAGGTCCGATTCGTTGATAAGCTTTTGCCAGTGCTTCATCTGTTGTTACGCCCCAGCGGATGCGAGCTACTGTACCGCGCTTGTCCTTGAGGAAGCATTTACCCCTCCAGCTCCAACTCTGGACGATGTGATCGCCGCTTCTCACACGGTTAAGCAGCTTGTGAAGTTCATCGCAAAGGTTATCCCCGATCGATATTCCCGAGGCTTTGAGAACTCGCCGTCTTTTCAGAATGTTTTCTTTGGTTTCCTCTGAATCTAGTCGTACGATGATAGGTTTGATAGGAATTTTGCTGGGCAGTGGATGAGCTTTGATGATATTGCTCTCGTTGATGGAGCACGCTAACTTTGTCTGAAGGAACTGCAGCACAGTTGCTTTGCAGCAGTTTTCTGCCGGTGGTGTCTGTAGCCCGAAGATCCTAATATTTTCTCTCCTTGAATATTGAGCATTTTCAATGGATTCTCTCCGGGTATGTTTGACGTCCTCGGCTAACGAGGACATCTGTGCTTTCATGTCGTCCTTTTCCTCTTTTAGACTGTTAATTTCGGTTTTTAGTGAAGCATTTTGTTCTTCTAATGCTGACACTCTGCATCCAAGTGTTGCCTCTAGGGTTCCAAGGCAGTCTTTAATTGTCGCCACCTCCATCTTAATAGTTTTTTCAATATCATCCATTTTATCATCGAGCTTTCGCTCAAAGCGGGCAATTACGTCTTCTAGATTCGGGGTCGTCATACTGGCCTGTTGTGTTCCTGAGTCTCTGAGGCAGGTCTTTTTGTATTCCAAAAGATCTTCCGTGGAAGATGTGGATGAGAAAGCTTCCGACCTAGAGCGCACACTCATAAAGATTTAGTTGGTTTGGCCTACATGTTAGGCTCGATGGTTGACCACTGGCAGTGGTTTCCAAACTGTGACCAATATCCTGTAAATACTTATATCCAGCGTCCGCGTTTTGATTTTAGCCCAATGTCTCTTCCAATTCAGATTCCTTGAGGTTATATTAACATTATTGGTGACTTTCTGTTACGCTCTCATTGTTTAAACACCTGTAATCAGGGAAATTGTTCAGAGCAAACAACGCATCGAGCTCACTCAGCCGCCATGTTATTTTTGATCCTTATCTTTTGGAGAGATAATTTTTTTGTAAAATAGTTACTGACAACATTTTGGTTAAATAGGCATATAAAATAGACACTGACATTCACGACAAAGTGTCTGGAGAATATTTCTTTAAACACTTTCGGTATCATTTAGACTATATAGTCAAGAACTGCAAGTTTGAAAACAAAGTCAGTCTCAGATGGGCATATCGAGAGAAATTGGAGATATCTGCTTCGGGGATTGAGAGAAAAGAGGCCGAAAAGGGGGTCATTTGGGCGGCACATATTGTTACGACTTGCTAGGGACAAATATCCCACGGCGATAACAAGTGTTAAAAAAACAAAATGGTTGACTGCAGATGGTATCGGCGGAAATGATTTAACAAAACATGGTAAAGATTGTCACAGTTTATATCACACTATAAATCCTTACCTCCCCCCTACCAATACAAATTCATACATTTAGTGCGTAAGCAATGCAACAAACAAGTCAGTTCATAGTCACCTACAAATTTCCTCTCACAGTGAACTCCTGATGCTTCCACGACGCTCTGATGCTCCCACGACGCACTGATGCTCCCACGATGCACTGATGCTCCCACGACGCACGGATGCTCCCACGACGCACGCCACCCCCGCTGATCAGGCTCCGCCACGTGTCCACGCCTACCAGCCCGCAGATCAGGCTCCGCCACGTGTCCACGCTTACCAGCCCGCAAACTAGGCTCCAAAGGCCTGTCTCCAGCCACCACGACGACGCCCACAACCACTCCAACCACGCAGCCACGCTTCAACACCTACAGCCCGGAGATCGGCCCTGACCCCGCTGTCACCAGCTATGTCCTCTGCCGTCCTTCTCCTGGTGCTGGTCCTGAGTCTTGTGTCGTGTCTGTGTCCTGTGGGCTCTGTTATTTATACCAGAGATCACTCCCCATGCGTCTCCCCAAAAGCTCCTATCCAATGTCACGTGTGACTCACCACTCCCTCAGAATACTCACAAAATCACCATCATTCACTCATCCCGTAGTTACTCGCTCAGCCCACAGTATTCACTCACCCATCCACTCGCCGGATCACTCACATGCATACACCTGTTCTTACTCCATTTCCTAACAATCCCTCCCCATTAAAACAAAAATAATCGGCGATTATTTTCACAGCGAAACTGAATACCTTACGATCGAGCCTTACCAGAGCTGGCCTAAAGGCCAGAGGAGGCAGCTTGCTGCCAAGCTGTTATTGTGAGAGTTCGGAAAAAATACAACATGTATTTCCACATATTATTCTTCAAATGACAAACCTCCGTAACTACTAACCTTTCTATTGTGGAAAAATGTTCAGCTGTAAGTAATCGAACTTGGCTGGGAGGAAGATTCGAGATTTTTAGCGAGAGCACTTTGCTTGTTTTGAATTGAAGGCGCCATGACTGTTGGGAAATAAACCGGAAGTTAGCAACGCGGGGTAAACGTAGTCATTTTCGTAAGGCCCATTTTCGAAAGTGAAACTTTTTTGCATGCAATGAAGAAGGCTGTAAATGACGTTTTGGTCGACCTCGGTCGTGTTTATCGGCCAAAGAAAGAGCAGCTGAGTGCTATATCAGCCCTTTGCGAAGGACTCCACACCCTAGTGGTGCTTCCCACTGGATTTGGCAAGAGCGATATTGCCGTTCTTCCCCCTCTTGTGATTAATAAGGTAAAACCGCATGGTTTGGGTGGGGTCGCGACATTTCGGTGCCCCGTTTTTTTCGTGATGCTCTCCCCGGCCGTAATGCAGGCTGTAGTATCCTAGTGATGATCCCAATTTGTGTACGGTTCAACCCTTTTTGTTGCCTTTCGGACTTGTCCAATACCTGTTTTAAGTTCTCCATATCTAACCAGGTGAAGTACATTTACTTTACAAATTTGTTGGTGGCTGAGAGGTAGATCACATGCGTGGGGGTGTCATTGTAACAAACTGCTCCCTTAAACTTAAGAGAGCCGAACTCCTTGCGGATTAATTTGTTGTGCACTTGTATAAATGCCTTCTTGGCGGCCTTGCTTTGCCGCAAAAGGGTGCGAAATAAAGTGTTATACCTTGACGAACGTAATAGTAGAGTAGCCCTGTCCTTGTCTGCCGATGAGTG
>OZ025249.1:34708431-34859206 GCA_964019135.1 Arenicola marina | reverse complement strand
CCGACGCCTATAGGCCTTATAGGCCACATGGTTGGCGGGGGGGGGGGCGTGGCCCATGGAGAGTTATGGAGAGAGGTTGGCTCCTTAATTGGTCTTCGCAGTTGCATTTGGCCCTGTGATATAGAGTGGTGACGTACGGCAATGAGGGAGAGTGAGATGAGTGGTGGGGGGTGGGGGAGGGGGGGGGGGGGGCATATAGACACCTTGACAATCTGTGACCAAGCAGGTCGCGCTCATGCCACTCCTGTGCGCGCACAGATCGACGCAACTTGTGTGTCCCCATATAAATGTGTGTCTCCTTACACATTGCTGTCCCAAGTCACCGATACAAATAGTTCGTACCTGACGACACATGCGGCTGCTTGAAGAAAATAACGGAATATCTTGCTTCTTCCTTCATACACATGACCCTCAGTCAAACCAGTAAGACTGTTGTAAAGAGGAGGATAAAAAAAAACCTTTCCCGCCAAAACGAGCAGACGATTCCAACGAGCAGACGAGAGGACGTTAACTGGCCGACGGGCTCTCCGTTATATCAGATCCATATAGATGTATGTAGTAGTCACACAGTCGGACTGTGTGGTAGCGAGTCAGTTCGGCGCCTCGCCAGCAGATGGGGTGATTACATATTCATAAAGCTCGGCATTTGTGTGCATAGATAATACCATGATATAGCTTGGCATAGCGGTCTCTGGTATGACACATATATGGGCATCGAATAGATATATAAGCGCGCGGCTAGTCCACTGTAGAACTACTACCGGTGACCTTCTGTGGTAAAATAACAACCTTCGATTTATAGGGGATTGATTAGCAATTGAGATCGATTTCCCGATCCAGGGGATCATCGGCGCTGGCAAGATGAAGATGATGATGGCAGTGGTGATGGTGATGATGGTGAGGTGTACCTCTCGGGTCACCCCCCGCGTTGTATGAGTCACCCGCTGCCTGGCTGTGTCTCTCTATGGATGCCTGGCGGCACTGCCTGGCTGACTGACTGACTACCGCGCTAGTTGTCTCTGTTGATGTGTTTATTGATTATCATTGCACACGCCAAGCGTGAAAATAGCGACTGATTTCATCTGGGACAGCGGGAGTGGCAATGCTGGCTGGGTGCTGATCGAACTGCTGTGCAGTCTGGGAACAGGTGCTCGGCCGAGGAACAATGGAAGGACACAGCTGAGTGACGGTCTCCTCCTCACTTGTCCCCAAATATATCGAACCATCCTCATGTGACTCCCAACTCCATTCTCAGCTTCGAATCAATGGGAATCGGACTCAGTCGGAATACTTACTCAGCATAATAATAGGATGGGCATTTAAATGGATGGTTAACTGTGTTTCGTAGCTGAGAAGGACATCTTGCAGGAAGGAATACGTCTCATTGCACGACAACGACACAGAGGATAAAACTCACTGTATTTAGTGTTGTGTCATCTTAATGCAAGGTCGCTCAGGCGTGGAGACAACACGTGTTGAAGTTTTCATATCGGCCCACATCAGTGATACAGGCCAGTGCCCCCCAGCTGATTGCGTACCGTGCGACCCCTCCCCCCCCCCCCACCCCCCACCCATTTAAATTACATTGGGTGGCAGTGCTGCCGCTATTGCTGCTATAGGGAGGACTTTGGCAGACACTCTCGTCGTAGCAGGGGGCGCCTCACGGTCGGGAGCCACGATCGCCAGCGGCACCACCAGTATTACTAGCACTCAGCGGACCTATATGGCGTGGCTATATATGGTTGGGATTGCTCCAGAATGTGACACTACTCCAGATCGCCCTGCCGCCTAACATAGTCCTGTATGCGTGTATCTAAAGTGTGTACGTAATGTGAAGTGGTGGCGGCTGACATCGGACGAGCCGAGTGGTGGATAGCGGAGAGAGGTACACTGTATCTGTTGTTATTGCATGTTATCATTGCTCATGGTTTACCTCATGGAGAGCTGATTGCGAGAGGTGGCTGCATATTAACAGGGGGACAAGGCCGTAAGGTTGCCTGGGAATGACCTGAAACTGCTGCCCTTCGAAGCGGTGTTTTTGGACTGAATGGTGTGCGGGGCTGATGTGTGTGTCTCAGCGTCTCACCTCTCTGGCACGGAGCGTGTATTGTTGTTCCCTGGGGACTGTAAACTAGGGCTGTTCGGTCCTGTTCTGTTCCGGATACGTCCACGTCGTGCGCGGACCGGGAGAGATCTACCCAGAGTTGAGCTGACAGCTGGATACAAGGTGCGAACGGAATCTGTATTACCGGGAATTTTAGTCCGGATCGCAGGACTGTAAAGAAAGGATAGTGTATGAGACTTTGGCCTGGAGGAAGGGAGGGGAGTGGGCGAGTCTCTTGCTCTGTAACGCACGCGATCTCAGCCCGCTCGCTGCGGGGGTTGTAAATGTTGACATATTCGCGGGAGTTGTGATCGTCACCCCGACACCGCCACCCCCGGGCCCGACACAGCCACCCCCTCACCCTGCTCCTGGACCGCGGGGAGGCAGAGGTGGTATTACACGCTCCGCGGCCTGGTGACATCTGGCTACGGCTCCCCCCGCTAACCGTGTCGGCGGCGGGCTGGGCCCTCCCCCTCCCCCGATCGCCCCCACCCCTACCACCGCCCGGTTTCGGTGTACTGTATCGGCTTGACCACCTGCGCGGGTACGTGTTGCGGACGACCAAGGGTACTCGTCTGGTGTCCAGCCTAGTTCGCTCCCCCACCCCCCATGGCTGTACATTAATGGCGACGTCATAGCTTCAGTTATAAAATAGGGTGATTGTTACCGCAGTTAAAGTGCCGTGGTCGCCATCAAACTTCACCATCTATCGCCGTTACGTCTTGTGACTGGTGATCTGGCCAGAGGGCAGGAGCCGGAACCGTGGTCCCAACATCACACCCCAAATCCGTGGCCGAGGCTGGCGGGAATCTGGACCAGCGTGTGCCCCTCCCACCCTCGCCAGCGGTCGGAGCGCCACTCAGCCTATGACCCACCCTCACTCCTACCCGCCGGGCTCTGTCGGTCACTCCCTGGCCGTCGTGCTTAACCGTCTCGCCGGGACGGCAGACTAACTGCCCCAGACAGGCATCGCGGGGGAATACATCCATATATACACAACACACCCGACGGCCCTCGGATACATTGGTGACGTCATTGCTGACGTCACCCGTTGACGCTGGCGTAGCGGAAGGAGGGAAGGAACGCTTGGGGTGTGGCTCTTTCCCAACCCGTCCGTCTAGAGCTGGATTATTATTTTTACGTGAAAGCGGTTTGACGCTGGTCCGTACACGCGGCAGGCGGCAGGTCACGTGACTGGCTCAGCACGTGAGTTTCCATTGGCCGCCGGAGTGGACGCTGCAGCATGGTCAAGGTATCTATCTCATCGAATATCGTCGCTTGACTCTCGATGTTATGTCCGCGAACGCATCGCGTACATCACGGTAAATGTGTTGTTTGCTGGTTAAATTGCATTGGTTGCTTTTGTCTCAAGTGTAAAGTGTATTAAGACGGGATCACGTAGATGGGTCCTTTCCGGCCGCCTGCCCGCCTCTTCGATGGAAGGCAGGGCGGGGAGGGGGGGGGGGGGGGTCGGTGCGGCTGGTGTAGGGGTTAGTGCACTGGACTGCAGATCAATGGGTTCGAACCCGAGCCGGGGCTCCTAATCTGGAGCAGGTTTCATCTATTCATCCTTCTTGTTCCAGGAAGGTGACTTGAGCTAGTTTTTTTTTGTCAAAAGCGGCATAAACCCCAAGTTATGTCATATCTGTTATCCCCTGATTTTGTCTTAGTCATTGGGAGCGGGCGGCGGGAGGCTTCCTGTACCACAACTCATGTCGGTCGAGGCAGACATAGCTCCACAAGGCTCTCACCGTGACTGTTTGGACAGTTACAAGGACTCCTACCATACCATACCATACCATACCATACCATACCATACCATACCATACCATACCATACCATACCATACCATACCATACCATACCATACCATACCATACCATACCATACCATACCATACCATACCATACCATACCATACCATACCATACCATACCATACCATACCATACCATACCATACCATACCATACCATACCATACCATACCATACCATACCATACCATACCAACCAGCCAACTATCGACATTAGCCATTGCTCCCCCCCCCCCCCCTCCCGACCGATCCTTTCTCATCGCGTCTCCCTCCTGCCATCCCTTACCGTGAACCATTATACAGCGTCCGTTACTTAGCGGCCCTGCCTCTTGAGTCCCTCTCTTTGAACCTAATGAGGTAATCACGCCATTCTTTACCCCCCCCCCCCCCTCCGTCATCCAGGTACGTCTTCTCTGCGCTGTCACCACGCCCTCGTCTCTTACTCGTACAGACAGGGCACAATGCCTCACCGTCTCGAATGCTCAAGTACCTACCTACACTGGCCTATTTTGTTTGAAATTTGTTAATCAATGTGACCAACGGCGCGGTACGCCATGGAGATAAGTGGTACGCCCTGCTCATGGGTAGTGGGTGACTGAGAGACAAGCGGTACGCTCTGTGTCTGTGTAGTGGGTAACCGAGAGATAAGTAGTACGCTCTGGTCATAGGTAGTGGGTGACCGAGAGACAAGTGGTACGCCCTGGCCATGTGTAGTGGGTAACCGAGAGACAAGCGGTACGTCCTGGCCATGGGTAGTGGGTAACCGGGAGACAAGTGGTACGCCCTGGCCCGGTGTTGTGGGTAACCGAGAGACAAGCGGTACGCCCTGGCCATGGGTAGTGGGTAACCGGGAGACAAGTGGTACGCCCTGGCCCGGTGTTGTGGGTAACCGAGAGACAAGCGGTACGCCCTCGCCCTGTGTTGTGGGTAACCGAGAGACAAGCGGTACGCCCTGGCCATGGGTAGTGGGTAAGCAAGGGCCAAGTGGTACACCCTTGGATCTGTAGTGGGTAACCGAGAGACATGTAGTACGTCCCTGTCCCTATACAGTGGGTAACCTTCTCGTCCGTGTTCACAGCACCCCTTACTGCCCTCCATTCACGGTCTCTATGAAGGTGGGGACAGGAGCACATCGTGTGTCTATAGAAGGGAGATATAGTCGATGGGAGACATTTTGAGAGCAAAGAGCCCCTCTTGAGATGTTACCAAACAGGTAACCGCACCTTACAATCCGCTCTAACTTATAAATAAGCTAACAGGGCCCTCTGGAAACCCGTGTATCACGAGGTAATATCTGTGAGATATCGTGCTTTCCACATACGGGTCGTTAAACACCTTTAAGGGTGGGTCAAGTCTGCCATTGAGTGGGCAGCAGGGGAGAGTGATGGTAAAGGTGTCGTACATTGAGGCGGCTGACAACTGAGGCAAATTTCACCCTACATTGGCAGCTTCAATGGGACGGCATGCATGGTATTCCTTGGCCGTGGTGAACGTACGCTGTGGACGTACGCCGACTGGTCTATATTGTATGGCGTACCATCTCACTCACTAGCAATGCAACTGAATTACAGCATCCTGTATCAGTTTAGTCACCAACATGTCCTGTTGTTTTGTATTTTAATTGATTGTACCTTCAAAAAAAAAGCGAAAAGCGCAAGCGAAAGGGCTGATGACATTTCGTACCGTCGATCGTACTGCTCGCGTTCCCAACGCAGTGTGTCAGTAGCAGTGGTCTGTGGTGTTAGGCTCAGTGCGCGTCCTACACTGCGACGACGGTTTTAGGCCCTATTGTATTGCACAAAAAACAGCTCTCGATCGAGCCAGATTTTTGGTATGCATGTGGTTCTTCACATGCCCCTCCCCCCCCCCACCCGTTCCCACTAGCCCTCCCCTCCCACCCCTACCCCGCGCCCTTCTGACACAACTCTATAGGATGTGGCGATGTATTGAATAGAGTTATCAGACCACTTATCTGAATTATCTGCGGCCATACCGCCGCTCCGCGGGGGTAAATATATTGACAATACGCTCCTGACTCTATCTGCACTATCTGTCACGATCTGCCACTCTGTTTGATACGTGCAGCCATCGCCGGCGGTAAGCGCCCTGCATGGATTTATCGTGGGCCCTGATAAGGGGCCAGTTTGCCGTGTCCCGCCCCACTGACCCTCTCTTGTGTCCTCAAAGCAGCTGACTGATATAACAGCTCTCGGCATGTTGCTGTGATTGACGTAACTGTTTGTGCACTGGACGTGTGTCTGGCATGCTGTTGTGACATCGCTTATCGTGTCGAGGTATTCTAATGATTGTGATTCGCATTCCGCATTCATTTTTATTATTAGTCTAGATTACCAGTTGTAGTAACGAATCTCAAGTTTCATTTGTACGTATTTGGCGTCCTTGTACCAGGACTTTTTGACAGAATATTAATTTTTTGTTTTCTGTTGTAAGTGTAATCCTCAATGTGTTAATGCGTCTGTGCTCCATGTGTATTTCCACAGTGGATTGAGTATTTATGGATGATTCTGCGCACCCTATTTGACGTCACATGTAATAGAACGTGTACACTGGTAGACAGCATGCTACCTTATGTATGTATGTATGTGTACATATATACATATATATATATATACCTTCCTAGAGCATCACTCGCCGTGATTTTGACTAGTCAGTTTCAATACTGTCCCGTAGTTTTTTTTCGTATACACATCTTATACGGTTCGTTCCCTGAGTGAACTGCTGCTGTCCCGATACGCTGTATTGACCGGCTGGTTCCCTGGTTGTGTTGCAGATGGCGTGGCGGGTGCGGAGCTCCAAGTTCCGTCACGTGTTCGGCACGCCCTCCAAGAAGGAGCAATGCTACGAGTGCATAAAGATCACCAAGAACGCTCACGACAGTAACTACTGCGCCGTCAACCCCAAGTTCCTGGCCATCGTCACCGAGTGCGCCGGTGGAGGGGCCTTCCTGGTGCTACCGTTAAACAAGGTGAGGAGCCTTCCTGGTGCTACCGTTAAACAAAGTGAGGGGCCTTTCTGGTGCTACCGTTAAACAAGGTGGGGAGCCTTCCTGGTGCTACCGTTAAACAAAGTGAGGGGCCTTCCTGTTGCTACCGTTAAACAAGGTGAGGGGCCTTCCTGGTGCTACCGTTAAACAAGGTGAGGGGCCTTCCTGGTGCTACCGTTAAACATTGAGGGGCCTTCCTGTTGCTACCGTTAAACAAGGTGAGGGACCTTCCTGGTGCTACCGTTAAACAAGGTGAGGGACCTTACTGGTGCTACCGTTAAACTAGGTGAGGAGCCTTCTTGGTGCTACCGTTAAACAAGGTGAGGGACCTTACTGGTGCTACCGTTAAACAAGGTGAGGGGCCTTACTGGTGCTACCGTTAAACAAGGTGAGGGGGCCTCCTAGTGCTACCGTTAAACAAGGTGAGGGGCCTTCCTGGTGCTACCGTTAAACATTGAGGGGCCTTCCTGTTGCTACCGTTAAACAAGGTGAGGGGCCTTTCTGGTGCTACCGTTAAACAAGGTGAGGGGCCTTTCTGGTGCTACCGTTAAACAAGGTGAGGGGCCTTCCTAGTGCTACCGTTAAACAGGTGAGGGGCCTTTCTGGTGCTACCGTTAAACAAGGTGAGGGGCCTTCCTGGTGTTACAGTTAAACAGGTGAGGGGCCTTCCTGGTGCTACCGTTAAACAAGGTGAGGGACCTTACTGGTGCTACCGTTAAACAAGGTGAGGGACCTTACTGGTGCTGCCGTTAAACAAGGTGAGGGGGCCTCCTAGTGCTACCGTTAAACAAGGCGAGGGGCCTTTCTGGTGCTACCGTTAAACAAGGTGAGGGGCCTTTCTGGTGCTACCGTTAAACAAGGTGAGGGGCCTTCCTAGTGCTACCGTTAAACAGGTGAGGGGCCTTTCTGGTGCTACCGTTAAACAAGGTGAGGGGCCTTCCTGGTGTTACAGTTAAACAGGTGAGGGGCCTTTCTGGTGCTACCGGTAAACAATGTGAGGAGCCTTCCTATTGCTACCGTTAAACAAGGTGAGGGGCCTTTCTGGTGTTACCGTTAAGGTGAGAGGCCTTCCTATTGCTACCGTTAAACAAGGCGAGGGGCCTTTCTGGTGCTACCGTTAAACAAGGTGAGGGGCCTTCCTATTGCTACCGTTAAACAAGGTGAGGGGCCTTCCTGGTGCTACCGTTAAACAAGGTGAGGGGCCTTCCTGGTGCTACCGTTAAATAAGGTGAGGGGCCTTTCTGGTGTTACCGTTAAACAAGGTGAGGGGCCTTCCTGGTGCTACCGTTAAACAAGGTGAGGGGCCTTCCTAGTGCTACCGTTAAACAAGGTGAGGAGCCTTCCTATTGCTACCGTTAAACAAGGTGAGGGGCCTTATGGGTGCTACCGTTAAACAAGGTGAGGAGCCTTCCTGGTGCTACCGTTAAACAAGGAAAGAGCGAGGGATCCTGTTAAAAACTGTTGCGTACGTTATCACATTTCACGTCCTGTTTTAGCGACATCAACATGAGCTGGTGTATACAAGACACGCTGGTACCCAGCATGTATTACGCGTTATTTGATTCTAAAAACAGGGTAGGGATGTACTCATTATTGGCTCTCCTTAACACTTGACTTATTATTGATACATATTACATTCCGACGGTGCCTAAAGACAGACCTTTTGGATCCGTTCTTCGTGATTTTCCATTCTCTTCATTTTGATGGATAACGGATTATATACGACTGTTAGAATTCTTCTCACCTGCTAAGCAATTATGTTGTGGTGGTGTTGTTATTTATGTCTTATATTCGTTCGTTCTAATAATATAATTTTATGACATAATATCCTGCCAATGATTATCATAATTATTATCCAAATGCCCATATTTCGTGAAATCCATCACCCGTTTGTGTTTTTGTATGGGATTAGTTTTCATGGAAGTAATGTATCTTGAGATTGAAGCGGTAGTAATGCAAGTGGTGTGGGCGTGGATGAATCACTGCATGGAGTCGGTTAGGAGGGGGTGGGGGTGGCGGTCGAGTCCTCCTCATGGGCTGAGTGTCGCCGTGACTGGATGTGTGCCTCAAGACTATCCCGAATCCTGGGCTGACTGACTCAAGGTGTCAACGACATCGGCCCGTGGGGTGTGTGAGTCACCAACGCACTGATCCTGCCGCGCCCCCCCCCCCCGCGCCCCCTCTTCCCGCCCCTCTCCCCGCCCCCACCCGCCTCCCTCACCACAACCTATTCTTCACCCGGGCTCGAACTCGGGAAGCAGTTTGAAGGATGGGGATGGTGTTCTGATGGAGGAGTGGGGGCGGGGGAGGGGGAGGGTGCAGAATTGAGGTTTGAAGATATGGGAATTCTGGTTGGTGGGTACCAGGGGGCGGTTGGGGGGGGGGGGGGTAGGCAGGATATCGACATGGGTATTGTGCCGGAGTACAGGAACTGGCGTCGGGGAGAGAGTGGTGAGAGTGCGGGGGTTGGAAGGGTGCTGTGGTGGGAGAGGTACATCGGGGCCGAGTGACGAAATGGGAGAGGTCGTCAGGGTGATGGGACGGTGCGAGGTACTCTGGTCAGTGGCTGGTGGGGGTGGGGGTGGGCAGGGCGCGGAGGTCAGAGGTGCCGCCGTTGCCGTGCGCCAGGCTCAGACTGTGACACGTCCCTGGATTGGACACGACTGCTCCATAGAAGTCCCCTTGTTCGTTGCCCTCTTCTGTTTTCTCCACTTTTATGGGGGGGATGCTTTTTGTGCGCCCCTTCAGATCCTACTAGCTATAGTGACAGGCCTGTCAGTTATGTTGTCCTAACCCACCGACCCCCTCAATCCTCTCCTCATCTCACCCCACCCACGCAGCCTGCCGCGCGTTGTGACCCCTCCATCCCCCCTCTCACCCCCCCCCCCCCGCACCCCCTACCCTCCCTACCCTCTACCCTCCCTACTGGTATCCGATTTCCTCCGAAAGCGGCGCTGGCTACTCCTGGCGCGCCATTCTTCGCGAGTCTACGGCTTGAGTAACACCACCTAGGGGTGTGACATAACACTATAGTGATTTATTCCGCCCGCCTGTACCGTGTCACAGCGGCCTGTCTGCGATCTTACCCCAGAACCTTACCTATGTAATGATATACTCCCAGGTCAACCGGTGGGCTTCACGATACTCTTTTAGGCTCCCTTTGCCTTCCTTTGGCTGGTTGATTTACAAGTGCTGGGGTTGGAGGGAAGGTATGCGTCCTGGTATATAATACATGGTAGAGTGAGACGTATGGCTAAGCTTAAGTGGCGCCATGCACACGGGGAGGGATGGGTGTCACTAAACATTACCAGCCCTAGTGAATCCATGCCCACATATAGCCAGCCCAGACGTCACCACCTGTGCCAGCTCAGGCCCCAATCTCCGTCATAGCCTGCCCAAACCCCAGACCCGTCATAGCCAGGCAAGTCTCCCTAGCTCACTTGGTAAACAAGCTGAGCTGCATATCAACAGGTCGTGGGTTCGCGCATTGGCAACTGCATCTGGGGCACGTATCACCGCACATGCGCCAATCTCCATCATAGACAAGCACCAATCTCTGTCATAGACAGCTGCCAATCTCCGTCATAGACAGGCCCTAATCTCCGTCATAGCCAAGCGCCAATCTCCGTCATAGACAAGCGCCAATCTCAGTCGTAGACAAGCGCCAATCTGCGTCATAGACAGGCGCCAATCTCCGTCATAGACAGGCGCCAATCTCCGTCATAGACAGGCCCTAATCTTCGTCATAGACAGGCCCTAATCTTCGTCATAGCCAACCAGGCCCTAATCTCCGTCATAGCCAACCAAGGGCCCAATACCCGCCATAGCCAACCCGGACCCCAATCTCCGTCATAAGCAACCCAGGCCCCCACCTCGGTCATAGCCGGGCCGCTGTCGTCGTCTGTCAGCCAGTGGGCCCGGGTCACTTAGCTGACAAGGCAGTTTATGAGTGACGTTATTTGGACAAGCAAGCGCGGTCTAGACGGCGCGACCTGCAAGGTCAGGCGACCTCTTGGTACTTGGTCTACTTGCAGGACAGTGCGCTGTGAGCGTTTCTCGCATGGTCGTAATTCTTCGTCCAGTGAAGCCAATTTCAAAAGACTTTGTTGCAGCCGAATTCAAAAGACCTCGTTGCAGCCAATTTTAAAAGACTTTATTGTAGCCAATTTTAAAAGACTTTATTGTAGCCAATTTCAAAAGACCCTTCGTGGAAGCCAATTTCAAGACACATTTCCTTGAAGCCCGTTTTGAAAGCTACAGACCAAAGTGCAATATTGCATACTGAGCCATCTTGATCGAACGGTACATAATGATATTCATTTGCCCATTAAATGCATTGGCTTTAGTTCGAATCAATCGACTAACGCCGCATTTTGAAAGCCAATGACATGAGACAAGCAGCCTTCCTAGTAGCTGGTCGATGCAGGCCAAGGCCTATTTCACACGGCTACCCCATCAAGCCAAAGCTCAGGCCATTATCTTTCGTTTCGCAAAACGACAATCTGGCGTAAAGAGGAATAGATAAGTTTAGATGTATGTTTTGATATTGTTATTAAGTACTGCAAAACTTGACAACATAGACTGCTTTAATGACGTCGGTTTCGCTACTTCTCGCCGTGATGAGTGCTAGACGTTCACCCCGCACTTCACATTCCATCCTTGATTGCAGCTAATCGATGACGCGACTGGCTTTAGTTTTGTCTCGATGTAATTACTTCCTTGCCCGGTGTGTGGCGCTAGGAGCGCTGCATAATAATCAACCTGACAATGATAACAGTTCGGCATCGCCAAACTGAGACTGACTATCGGATAATTATGTCTTCTGCTATTGTATGTCCCACCATGCAGTTGTCCTTGCTACGAGTTTCTTACAATTATCTCCATCTAAATACCATGTGCCAATTGAATATATAATGCCGTTTATCTGTTGTATATCATAGAACTGTCGTTATGCAACCAGTACCTCAATAAATGATTCCCGCCTAAAAGAAATTAGATTTATTCCACCTTCTACATATGTATTGACTTTCAATATATTGTTCCGGAGATATATTGGACACCTCTGGTTTTAGTTGATCCCAATGCTGATGATCTATCTAATACATGAAAAGCCACAATTCCCAAGACAAAATGCAAATCTGGCCAACAAGGCGTCTCTTAACTAGATGCCTTCTTCCACATTACATCTTTGTATTTATCCGCGAAGGATCTATATACATTCTTTTTTTCATTTAAAATTGTTGAACAGTCTCTCGGGTGGGAACAGGAGGAGTGAACTGTGAAGTTGCAAAATCTTTAATGTTTGTGTCCCGTCGTTGCAGACTGGCCGTGTTGATATCAACTCACCCAAGGTGTGCGGCCATTCGGGACTGGTGCTGGACGTCAAATGGAACCCCTTCAACGACCATGTGATCGCCTCCTGCTCGGACGACACCACGGTAAGCCCCGCCCAGTGGGCTCCCGACTCCACGGTAACCCCCGCCCAGTGGCTCCCGACTCCACGGTAAGCCCCGCCCAGTGGCTCCCGACTCCACGGTAAGCCCCGCCCAGTGGCTCCCGACTCCACGGTAACCCCCGCCCAGTGGCTCCCGACACCACGGTAACCCTCGCCCAGTGGCTCCCGACTCCACGGTAAGCCCCGCCCAGTGGCTCCCGACACCACGGTAACCCCCGCCCAGTGGCTCCCGACACCACGGTAACCCCCGCCGAGTGGCTCCCGACATCCCAACCACTGGTTAACTCCAGGCCAGAGACATATTGCGCGGCGCATGCGCCCTGCAGCACCAGGCTTGCCAGTTGTAGTCAGCTGACGTTGCTTCTGCTAGTTCTCCAGTTGTAAGGTGAAATTTTATGTTGACCTAAGCCTTTAATTGACGCAATTTATTTGTTTTCCTTCGCTAACGGGGTATTGAATATCCTCTTGCTCAAGCGGTTCGGATTTTGTTGATTTAGTATTAAGTTTCATTTAAAATATTGCCAACTGTTAGTCCAGTGTTAGTTCTCCGCACTGTATGTTTGTCACCTGACGCTTATTATGGCATCGAAATAAATTCTGCTGATATTACAGATACATGTAGATCTAGCAACCATGGGTCTCATTTAATCCAAGCAAGTGTTCTTTACGTCAACTTGGCCTGCCTTGTAACTAGTTCGCGTGGCTTCCCCGCATTAGTAAACCAAAGCCAATTGTAGTGTATAATGATGTAAGCCCCGTTTGCATTATACATTTTATGAATTAATGTGCGGTGTAACAGTGTCCCCGTGTGTCTGGCTCCAGGTCAAGCTGTGGCAGATCCCTGAGGAAGGCCTGACCACCAACCTGACAGAGTGGATGGTCGACCTCCACGGCCACCAGAGGCGGGTCGGCTTTATCGAGTGGCACCCGACGGCCGAGAACATCCTGCTCAGCGCCGGATACGACTTCAAGGTCAGTCGTTTGCTCCCCGAGGTCACGTGTTACGTCACTCTCAATGGTCGCGTTCTACTTCGCTCGGTCGTCTGCTCTCAGTGGTCACGGGTTATTTCGCTCTGTGGTCTGTTCTCGGTGATCACGTCTTATTTCATTCGGTCGTATGCTTTCAGTATTCACGTGATATTTCGCGCGATCTTCTGTTCTCAGTGATCGCGTGTTGCTTCGCTCTGTCGTCTGTTCTTAGTAGTCACGTGTTATTTCGCTCGATCGTCTGCTTTCAGTGATCACGTGTTATTTCGCTCGGTCGTCAGCTTTCAATGGTCACGTGTAGCTTGCCGTGCCTGGACGATGCCTCTTTTTGAATTTCGAACCGGCACAGTCATACAACGCAACAGGCATACTTCGTGTTAGTTTTGAGCCGTCCATGTCGTGCATCGATTTTATGAAATGGACTCTCTAGGTACGAAATTAATATCGATTTATTTGAATATCAGTGGTAACCGTTCCACGGGATAACGTGGGTCTCTCAGAGAACTCGCTTCTGTTGGGGACATTAATCAGGCCTGCTAAGCATTGTCATCATGGAGCACGCGTTATATTACAAGAGACCCTTAGATCGTGGTAATACGGAATTAACCACTCCACAGGTCATAGCACCCCGCGAGGCTGAACACCGACACCGCTATATATGTTAAATGATAGAATCTCTCTCAGACAATCCTTATGTTACAGGCATTATAGGCCGGCATGGACCGGGAGTTGTAATATTCACACCCACGAGAGACATTGGCTGGGCGGTGGGCCAACATCTGCTTGGCGCACACTCGCATGCTTTGTAACCATAAGGCTTTTTTTTTTTAACCTTTCATATTGTTTTTGTGGTCGGCGTGTTTTGCACCTATGCCTCTGTACATCAGGTGACCTTTGTCGGGTTGAATTACTCTTTTGGCGCCTGGCTCCATTGACCAATACAGGTGGGAGGTCGGCTGTGCAGCTATCTCGTTTGATTTGCAATTTGTGGCTTCTATGAACCAATAAAATGCGGCTGGACTGTAAACATGTAGCGAATAGACGATTAGCGGTGTAAAGTTTCCCCTGAATCCTTCCATTTGTCACTCTTCCAGGCTGTCCAGTGATCCTACTTTTCCTACTTTTTCCTACTTGTTTTGTCTCCATCCTATTTTTCCTACTTTTTCTTCAAAACACCTACATTTTCCTACTTTCTCCTACTTTTTGGTATTTGCTTCACCAGGCGCAATTTCAAAATGTCGTGAATTGCTGTAAAAGTGTGCATATCGCTTGTACTATAGGGCTATAAAGTCTCGTTCGATTAGACTTCCGATTTACTCATTTTGGGGACAAACAAACGAAGCACGTGTTCGGAACGAGTTTAGAATCTCTGCGCACACTGGTAGCCTGACTATCTGTGACGTAGGCGTGACGTGTATGTTACGCAAAGAGAGACTGGGAACCAGACTACCTGCGCAAAAGCCAGGCGCCGAGGGGTGGGTCCATTGCGGAAGGCCTAGCGCTATGATTAAGAATATTTAAGAAATATAGCTTCACAAAACGGATAGATGACATATTTTTTATTCGTTTGCGCCATCACAATGACGAATATTTGTTACGACGGGACAATACGACTGAGAAAATAATTTTTTTTTGCATTTCCTACGAAAACGAGGCATTATGATGTCACACGGATTCTCCCCGGTGACAACGTTGGCGCAACGCTTCAAACAGAAAACTTACAAAAATGAAGAAACTTGGTCTTTTCGTGATCCAAAAGTTATACGAAAACATCCAACTGGTCTTATTTTATCTTTACCATGTGGTTTAATGACGCACCCGTGTGTTGTTACTCCATGCACTGCACATTTTGACAGCGGAAAAGTTAAGTTGATCACTTGCTCTCGCCATTTTTGTTACCGCGGAGGCACGCGAAACTCTGTGACGTCACTCTCTGCTTGGTGAACTTGCGAAAGCCCGGGTGCAGGGCTAAATTTAGAACGTTATTTTTAGCTTTCGAGTGTTTTGAAGACGGATTTTTCCTTGTATATTCCCAAAGTTCTGCGCTTCATCGCCTCCAAATATTTTAACGTATATCTCCCATAGCCATGTTTAGTGAAATGGTACTCATAGTCTTTAGAATAAACCTGGTAAGAAATTGACTTATAGCTGCCTATACTTCAACATGGAGCACGTGTGTTTGTTTGTCCCTAAAACTGAAGTCTCGCGGCCCGATCGCGAGAACTGTATAGCCCTATTGCAAAAGTCAGAGGTATTTTCTTTTTGCGTCCTGATATATCATTAAATCAACACTAGTGTCTGTCAAGTTCTAAGAATGAAAATTCAGGTACGGCTGAGCAGCATATAAGAAATGTTCTAAAAAAGCATTTTCTCAGTAATATAACTTTTTGTCATTTGTTTATCCGGAATAATGTTGCTACATATGTTATTTGAGTCATACTTTTTGCTTCTATTTTCCTACTTTTGTCCTACTTTTTCTGTATTTCCATTCCTACTTTTGTCCTACTTTTTCATGAGAGTGCGCTGGACAGCCTGCTCTTCTGTCCACCGGGCTGTCCACCGCGGACAATATAGTCTGTCGAATAAGCGTTTCGTACAGGCAATAACCCATGTAACATGCTAGTTAGTATTCCGCCCGCGTGGTATGTGTGTATCTATGTTACAGCCATATGTTGTGTAGTAATACCGAGGGGGATGGGGCTGTGTGTGTGGACTTGGGGTAGGGGGGGGGGGCGTAGATGCCCTGCGAGAGGGGAGGAGGGGGAGAGAAACCGTGAGCGTCGCCAGCAGCTGACACCGCGTCTCGTCGCGTCGCAAGGTGTGGACACACGGGAGGGACGGGCTGGCGGTGGGGGGGGGGGGGGGGAGGGCAAGCGGGGGGTCACGTGATTTGCCCCCCCCCCCGCCCAGGGCTGTCGGCGACGTGCTAATGAGTGCGCCGTGAACACCGCCTGCGACCCGTTGGCAAACGACATGTTGCTGCTCCCCGAGCTTCTGACTGTAGTGTGTCCATCTGTGCCCTACGCCCAACCACACCCCCACTACACACACCCACTCATATCCCACCTCGAGCAGTATCGCCCATAGCCCCTGCCCCCTCCCTTCCCCTACCTCTGCCACCCTCTCACGTCCGTCCCGAAACTTTCCGTTCGTCTCGCGCTTCCCAATGCCCGCCCCCATTGCCACAAATATTACCCCCCCTCCCCCCCACCACCTCATCTCCATTGGCCACACAGGCCCACAACGTGGCGCGCAGCTACCCTGGAAAGTATGTATCAGCCAAACCCCACGACATACTCACGGCTTAACTATTACACCCCCACCCCTACGCCCCGCCAGATATGTAAGTCGCTGGGTCGTGCAGCGTGGTGTTGGCGTTGGTAAATATCGTCAATGCTGTACTTGTATGCGATACGAAGACGCCTGCTAAATATTACAACGCGAGAGAATACAGTGTGTTACCATGTGACTATTCATTTTAAGAGGCTTTTGAACCTGTTGCTGCTTGGTCATAATGTATTACCGGTACTTGGCTCGGTCGTCTGCTTTCACGGGTCACGTGTTACTTGGCTCGGTCTCGTTTGCTCTCCATGGTCCCGTTTAGCTTTCCGTGCCTGCAAAATAGGACTGTCCGTGCGGATTCCTCTCTCGCTTAAATATCAATGCATTAGATACAGCTCTGTCCAGCAGTAAGAAAATGAGTGGTATAGCGGTCGTTAACACTGAAAAAACTACCAACATATTTCTCCCTTTGAGAATTGGCTCATTATAAAGCCGGCTGAGCGACATACAGACCACCAGGTCATGATTGCGAACCCAGGCGCCTGCATGCCATGTCTTTCTTCGCAAAGAGTAGAGGGTTACACCCGGGGACATGGCTCCACTCTCCCTTCCTTCTCTCATTGACGCGATATGACCAAAAGTGGTTAAAAGCGTCCTGAATATACAACCAACCAACCAGGCGCCTGCATCTAGGACCACTTTTATGCCACCCGATTTCATCATCCAACGAGTCTTCATAGCTCAATTAAACGATAGCCGAAAAAGACAACAATGCACAAGTTTGTGTCACGTCTCTTTGTCCTTTGCATTGTTGTAGTGCATTCTGTGGAACACGGAGACTGCGGAACCGATCAACATCATCTCGGTGCACAACGACACGATCTTCTCGCTGTCCTGGAGTCGTGATGGCAGTCTCTTCGCCACCACGTGCAAAGACAAGAAGATCCGCCTCATCGAGCCGCGAGAGGGCGTCGTCATCGCGGTCAGCATGCCTTCTGGCCACCCAGAGAAAATGAACAAAAATATAAATATTCAGAATTATTTAGTTAAAAGAATAACTTATTTAGTTAAAAGAATCACTTATTTAGTTAAAAGAATTACTTATTAGAATCACTTATTTAGTTAAAAGAATCACTTATCCTAAGATAAAAGTAACAAGGGGACGGAGTCGCGGTGTTTCATATAATTGGTTAGACAAATGCGTATAATGAAATTTAATAGTTTGATTTAATAGGTTAGGCAACAGTGAATTTCGTAATTTTAACTTTGTGTTTTACTTTGAGGTGATTAGTTACATATAATGGTGATATATGTCACGATAATCCTGTATATATATGGCTACTTGTCTCAGGCTTCACACTAAGCTTGCCTCTGTCTGAGCTGCTGCTGATGGTCTGATGCGGTTTGTAGGAGGCGACTGGTCACCAAGGCACCAAGGCCAGCAAGGTGGTCTTCATCTCCAACACGAGGCTCTTCACTGTCGGCTTCTCCAAGATGAACGAGCGGCAGTACGGCGTCTGGGACATGGTGGGTGGTGGGGGAGGGGTGAGGCTGGGATATGGTGGGTGGTGGGGGAGGGGCGAGGCTGGGTAATGGTGGGTGGTGGCGGAGGGGTGAGTCTGGGTAATGGTGGGTGGTGGGGGAGGGGTGAGGCTGGGACGTGGGGGGGAGAGGTGAGGCTGGGACATGGTGGGTGGTGGGGGAGGGGTGAGGCTGGGATATGGTGGGTGGTGGGGGAGGGGTGAGGCTGGGACGTGGGGGGGAGAGGTGAGGCTGGGACATGGTGGGTGGCGGGGGAGGGGTGAGGGTGGGACATGGTGGGTGGCGGGGGAGGGGTGAGGGTGGGACATGGTGGGTGGCGGGGGAGGGGTGAGGGTGGGACATGGTGGGTGGCGGGGGAGAGGTGAGGCTGGGACATGGTGGGTGGCGGGGGAGGGGTGAGTCTGGGTAATGGTGGGTGGTGGGAGAGGGGTGAGGCGGGATATGGTGGGTGGCGGGGGAGGGGTGAGGCTGGGACGTGGGGGGGGAGAGGTGAGGCTGGGACATGGTGGGTGGTGGGGGAGGGGTGAGGCTGGGATATGGTGGGTGGTGGGGGAGGGGTGAGGCCGGGACGTGGGGGGGAGAGGTGAGGCTGGGACATGGTAGGTGGCGGGGGAGGGGTGAGGCTGGGACATGGTGGGTGGCGGGGGAGGGGTGAGGGTGGGATATGGTGGGTATTGGCGGAAGGGTGAGGCTGGGTAATGGTGGGTGGTGGGAGAGGGGTGAGGCTGGGATATGGTGGGTGGCGGGGGAGGGGTGAGGCTGGGACGTGGGGGGGGAGGGGTAAGGCTGGGATATGGTGGGGGGTGGGGGAGGGGTGAGGCTGGGATATGGTGGGTGGTGGGGGAGGGGTGAGGCTGGGATAGAGGGGAGTGGGGGGGAGGGTGCGCCTCGGATTATATTGAGTGAAACTGGAATCTATGGTGGTAGATGTTCTTTAAACCGGTGGCGTCCTGTACAAAATACCACAGTCGTTTTAGATTATTACTATTAATAGTGTTTTACCCTAAACCGAATTTTAGCAATGTTGGCCAAATACAACCAGCATATACAACCCGCTAAACGCCTTATCAAAATAAAATACCTTTATCCCGCGCTTTCTTCACGTTTGGTTTTGATATCTGTAATACATGTTAGAAGCCGGGACTTTATTGCACTAAAAGGCCTCAGGCCCATGGTAGAAAATATATATACAAACGTCCTTGTACTTCATTGTCGCTGTATATACCAGTTTAAATTAAATTGTTTAATTTGTGAGATATCTGTTACGCATAGTAGATGCCGGGTCTGATATCTGTTACACTTAATAGATGGCGCGCCTGATATGTGTTACAAATAGTGGATGCCGGATCTGATATATGTTACACTTAATAAATGGCGCGCCTGATATGTGTTACACATAGTAGATGGCGGGTCTGATATCTGTTACAAATAGTAGATGCCGGATCTGTTAACCATAGTAGATGCCGGATCTGTTAACCATAGTAGATGCCGGGTCTGATATCTGTTACAAATAGTGGATGCCGGATCTGTTAACTATAGTAGATGCCGGGTCTGATATCTGTTACAAATAGTAGATGCCGGATCTGTTAACTATAGTAGATGCCGGGTCTGATATCTGTTACAAATAGTGGATGCCGGATCTGTTAACTATAGTAGATGCCGGGTCTGATATCTGTTACAAATAGTGGATGCCGGATCTGTTAACCATAGTAGATGCCGGGTCAGTCTCTCTGACGTGGTTGTGTCTGGCTCTGCTTACAGAAGAACTTCACCAAGCCGCTGAAGTTGGAGAGCATCGACTCCTCAAGCGGCGTCCTCTTCCCCTACTACGACTACGACACCAAGGTCGTCTTCCTCGCCGGCAAGGTCAGGACGAACGATGGGTAGAGGAGGCATGGGGGCGACAATGTGTCTATACGATGGTGGACCATTGTGTTAAACGATATGGTCTATAGATGGTGAAACAATGTTTTAAACGATAGAGATATGCAATGCGCGATAAGGTAGAAAAGGGAACAGGCAGATGTTAGCGAAATAGCTGTATAACCAGTACTTAGATAGGCATATGAAACACACAAGTTAGTGCGTATACAAGTGTGAAAAAATTCGGATGTTATTTATTCAAGTGTTAAACTGTTTTGTTCTCAGGGTGACGGCAATATACGTTACTACGAGTTGGTGGACGAGGCTCCTTACTGTCACTACTTGAGTCAATACCAGTCTGGGTCGCCACAGAGAGGCCTGGGTGAGTGTCACTGCGTCAATTAACCCTGGGCCACTGGGTCACATGTTGTCATAGTTACCGCTATCGGGGTCGGGTGGGTATTGCTCCTTGTGCATATATGTTACCGACATGTACACTAATGGACCATAGTGTCTTGGTCCTTGTTTCTTGGCTTAGTTAAAGCCACATGTTCGCTAAATATGGTTAGAATGCGGTATTCTGTCATTGCATCTGTGATGAAATAATTTACGTTTCCCATGTTTGCAGGTTACATGCCGAAGAGGGGAGTGGATCCTCGCAAGTGTGAAATAGTGAGGTTTTACAAGCTGCATGCAGTAAAAGGCGTGTGTGAACCGGTCGCCATGATAGTACCGAGAAAGGTAGGCCATTGCTGCAACCACAGTCCACAAAGTATCATTTCTTGGCTGCTGTGATATCCAAACAAGGCATCACTGGGATCACGACCCTATTAGCGCGGATATATTTCCTATTTATATGACGGCATTCCCCTCTTCTCTAGGATGGCTCAATTTAGCCTCCAGGTGTACAAAAATGTGCTCAATGACCAACGTTTCATTTCATGTCTCTTTGCCCTCGATCATAATATGAGGCTAGGGCCTGGAATTATCTCCCCAGTCATGACCATTGTTTTGCCATGTAGGAGAGCAAGAGATGAGTAAAGTGACCTTGAATTGTCTTGTATTGGGATGCCGTTTTCCCCCAGCTCAGTTCATGTTAATGTGGCCCATGGCTGTAGCATCACTTTCTCACGGCGCCGACTGGACTTGTTTCCCCCCCGACAGTCCGAGATGTTCCAAGATGACATCTTCCCACCCACGGCCAGCGCCTGCCCCTCTCTCACGGCGGACGAGTGGCTGAGCGGCCAGAACAGGGAGCCCATCCTCGTCTCCCTCAAGGTGAGTCACCCCCTTCCCCCCTAAACAGTCTCGGTCCGTCGCTTGGTGGCCTCTGCGCGCACAGGGCGGATGGTGGAGGGCCCGAGAGCGAAGTCTCACCCTCACCCATCCATCCCAGCACCCTGGCCAGCTGCAGGACGGAGCCCGGGGAGTGACCACGTTATTAGTCATGGCCGTGGTGGGCCGAGCGTGGTCGGGTACAACATGGCGGTACAATGTTCCATCGCATGATTGGGTCATCACTCGTGAGTTAATACCCTGATGTAATGATGGTCTGACGGCTGAGGCTGGCGGGTACACATCCTGCCCTATGACGTCAGCATTGTGAACAGTATTAACATGGTTTGTTCCTGTGTCTCTGTACAAACGACCCGTATGTATCCTCTGCGCGTCACGGGATCACGTCCGTCACCGAGACTTGATCACTGCTACATACGGACACGGTGGAGACCAATAACCCGTCGTCATCATATTTTCACGTTTCTTATGTTTAGCCTTTAAAAAACATTAATTCTCATTGCGCAACTTTTGATTTAATATTTGTTATTATGCCATAAATCGTTTCGCCGTCTGTGCTACGTACAGCAAATGGACCTACGAGAGACGATCCACGCCAACGTTGTGGCTTTGTTTTGCTTGGCTCTTTTGTCTTCCTTCTCTTACGTGTTTTACCCTTTTTTCATCACATCCGTTGCGCTCATGCAGGACGGTAAAATCACGACTGTCCCGGAGAGTCGAAGGGCCAAGGCTGTAAAGCCTAAGGTAACCAATGGCAACAGTCACGTGGCAACTACTCACAGGGAGCGCAGAAAGGTGCCTACAGTATTTGTCTCAAGGGGAATTCTGGGAAATAATGCGTGCATAGGGCGTTAGACCTGGAGTACCCCCCCCCCCGCCCTGCCCTTCTCCCCCCGAACATCTCTGCCCGCGTTACCCTGCACGACGTATCCCCGCCGTGTGCCCAGCTGGTGGAGACATTTATCTGTTTGTTTGGTGGCGCGATACACATCTAAATGTCCTGCTCATAGGGAGACGGCGGCCTCTGTTGGTGGAATGCGGTGGTCTGGTTTCTATTGTTTCTATCTAACAATTTTTTTTTCCATCACACTCGTGCGAATGTTGGAGCTTTTTCTTGTATTCTAACATAACTCTGTGTGTTATGCTTCTGCCTTCGTTCAATTTACTTCTCCTTTCACATGAAACTATCCTTTCCCCGATGTATAAGTGTCTTAGCACCACATAGTAAATGTACTATGCATCAGATTAAATTGATGTTGGTTTGCTTTCCCAACATTTATCCCAGGCTATTCCCACACCTTCCATACCTATATATCATTTAGATCGTCATTATCCCAAAATAGAACTATCGGTGCAGACATAAAGCCTGAAGTAGTCATTTCCTCAGTAGTTCATTAGTTTACCTAATGTATTATCCATGTATGAATAGTCTGTTGATGTTAGTGCATGTGGGCTTGTTATGTCATCTTTATGTTCATTATTTGAGTGTGACAGATTGTTGTTAATTCCATGTAACTTCAAATAAAGGGTTGGTGCTTTCTGTAATCTAATGTACTCCCGGACAAATAGTTTCATACCTCTGATTAATAGTGTTCCAAGATTTAGCATGTAGCGTTCTTTCAACGGTGACTACAAAGTCTTAGACGCTAGATTTACTAAGTGTAGGAATCCAAGTATTGCCTAGTCATCGAAACGATAGAAATCTGTTTCTGTTATGTAATTAATGCTGTTAATCGTCTTTGTTGTTGCTGCTTGATTCGCTTGTGGTTCTGTACCAGTTTAACAAACTAACTTCCTGCTTGATACATAAGTTTTGATTTTTGTTCTTGCATTACTTATCTTTCTACTGATTCCACGCTATTTTGTTTGAATCTTGTACTAATACTCTGGATACTTCGGTGGTGCGTGCAATATCGCTCACTTGCAAGACGATAGATGGCAGCACCAGAATCCCGGTATCCACCAACACGAGACCGCGTTCTCCCAAAGCGCCAATCCGCAATGGCACAGTCTCCCAAATCCGGAAACAGTTCACGCACAAGGTGACCCAGCCACCGTCTGCGCAGCCTGCGTCCCATATATACCTATATATATATGTGTATATATATATATATATACTCCACTGCTGTGTGCACACACGGTCCGCTATAAGTTGGCCCTGTAAATAATCCGCCACACACCATTTGACCAGGGATCGTTGGGACATTTCGCAAGCTGACGTGAAGCCGCATAACTATTGCCTCAAACGCTATTGAACATTGTTAGTAGTTTCAACCAACTTCTATTCAAGTATAACTTAACTTTACTTACACGAGTTTTCATGTCACTGCACTACTATAATCACTTTAGCTATAATATATCGATGTATTTAAATTTAGACTTTAAACTTAGGTTAAGGGTTAGTTCACCTCTTAAGCTTGCATGAGTTAAGTACTAGATCAGGCTGATTCGCTTTAACAAAGCTCTGACTGTCTAATACCTGCGAAACAAGTGGGGGGGGGGGGGCAGCTCCCTCTTCACCTAGGTCTATACAACCGAACCTGTTGTTTTTACCGTAATATTCGGGCACCAATGCAGCACCGCTCATGTCAGACACACGTGTCTATTGACGTTATTGGCACTTGCTCTGTACGCTCTGTACGCGCGATCAGCAGACACTCGAAGCTGAAGGAAGACATAGAAGTTGTCGTGGATATTTGTCATTTCGCACTTAATCCGTTAATGTTTATTCCTCGTACTAATACACTCATTGGACCATTTAATCACCTCATCTTTTTTTTTTTTTGTTGTACGTTTCGTTTACTTGTTTTCTATTTATTGCCCGTACATATAGACTGTATAAAGCTTGTACAATCGCCCCCGTCATCACCGGGGGGTCACAGGTGATCGTTATGTTGCCAGACCACCTTCCTGGATCGTCAAAGGGGAAACTACTGATCCTTTATATATCTAGCTTCGTGGTTTATATATTTAGCTTCATGGTTTACATGGTTAGCTCCATTGTCTACATGTGTAGCCACGATGAAATGCACAATGAGATCTCATCTCATCTCATCTCATCCATGTATGTGGTAAGGTAGGGGGGGGGGGGCATCTTGTCGTCTGTGGTTCTCTTCAGGCTCACCAGAGGCGCCACTTAGACACAATGTGTAATCACAGTATGTTGCCTGAAGCCTCTGTGTGAACCCCGGTGGCCAAGACAACAAGTTATCCCCCACCCCGACCACCACCCCCTCACATCGGTTATACGTCACTTCACTTCACCTATATTGGCATAGCATGTGCTCAGTATGTATCTGATAACTTGATGAAACCGTGATGGGTATCATGCCAAACTGTGTTTCCATAGCATTGATATGGCACACTTAACTTGCATGGCTGCGACGAATAAGATACAGCTTTTATGGACCTACGTAAGGATGAGCTTAACAATTAATTGTTTAAGGGCTGGACGTCATTAAGTGCTTCTATAGCAGCTTTCCGTTTTCCATATTTTGTAGGTAAACTCAATTGATAATAATGTACAAGTAGCTTTTATTTTCATTTTTACAACCTAGTTTAATCTCTTCTTTAGCGAAAGATATATAGTTTTTTTGTACGAGGTATTCCTTGCTATACTGCAGACTTCTCTAGTTACCATGGTCACGCCCCCCTGACCTCGCTTGCCCCACAGGACGGCGCGCTGACCCAGGCTCCGACCATCACCACTTACAAAGCCGTCAAACGAGGCGCCTCGGTGGCAGAGCCATCTAGCGGCAACGCCAGCAACAAGCGCAACGTCAACCAGGCGGTGTTGTCTAGGATGGCGTCACTTCCGGCCTCCGTGGCGCCGCCCAGTCCGGACAAGTTTCCGGCGTCTATCCGGAACATTAAGCGTCTCAGTGGCGTGGAGCAGGAAGAGATTGACGTCCAGAAGGCTGTCGAGTAGGTCACGAGTAGATGGGCGTCTGATCCGTCCTACTGCGATCGACTACGGCTATAGATGTTTTATACATATATATATGCAGTTTAATAATAACATAATGATAATAATATGACTATCGTGGTTGTCTTTGGACGTATCATCATTATGAATATGTTATTTGAAATTGTAATGGTTACTTTATATTATGATGTCCCTCGTGGGTGTCGTATGTCGGCTTGTGGCCCTCGGCAATTCTTTGATTTGATCACATATGTAGAAGACGGCTCACGGCTAAGCAGTAGTCTAGAAAACTGGACCATGGAGCAGCCAGTTTTAAATAGATATAAACCGATATTTAACATGAACTACCTTGCCGCTCACGACATTTCAGTTGATCTTTTTACCCTGTTTTATCAGTGGCGAGGAAGGACGTCACTGACACCCAGACGTTAAATTAAGCTTTATCTTATCTTATTTCACCTTATCCTGTGACCGCGTCTTAACGTGCGCCACTCGCGTCTCCAGGGAACTTGACAACGTGACGATCTACGACACGAAGCGTCCCGTGTCGACGTCACAGAGCACGACGCGCATGACGAACGCCAACGAGCCGCTGCGCGTGGACAAGAAGGTGTGGTCGTCGGCCTACACCTCCACCGCCATGAGCAACGCCAACGACCCCGCCAGCAACGCCGCCGCCACCACCACCAACGGCATCCCCAAGACCGACCCCGAGGTAAGCCCGCCCCTCGCTTCTCATCCGCTCATATTTGTTCTCACCAATTTTGAATGCTTTTAACGCCAGAAGCATTCCTTGTTTGCGGTGATGTTCTATTTCAATAGAGATGCCGTTTACTGACAAAAAAGAGGGCGTTTAGGGGGAATACTGTGTATAATAGAAGAAATTAAGAAAGTGAGGCGGGGGGGGGGGGGGGCGGGGGGCTTACAAAGCTGAAGGGTGATATGGAATGGTGGTTATGCCGGACGCATCATCAGCATGTTCGCGAATAACAGTTACTAGCTGCATGCCAAGTTACAAAATCTCCTCTCTGATTTTAATGCACAGAAAAAACATGGTAAAAGAAATCTGAGTGAGACTAGTCTTTCCCTCTTTAAGCTTGGCTTTGGGCTCGTGTGACCCTTTGCATGTGACAGCATGTGGATGAGTAACAACTAACACAGCTTATTAATTAACTCCTCGTGAAGATGGTAGATATAAAGATTAAACGTCAGGGCCTCGCTCTCCTCGACCATCAGTGGCAGCAAGTCTCACGCCGAAGGAGGTTATTGTAGAGAAGGTGGCGAAGATAACTCTCAGGGGTCAAATAGAATGTATCCTTAAGAGTTGAAGCGATCCAAACCACGCGTTACTTTAGTGGACTCCTTGTGGAGTGGAGCAGGTAAGTTATTATAGCGAGTCAATGGCACGTTGGGACAGATGGCTGACATGGTATGTATGTAAAACCTTAAGTTCATCTTTAACGAATTTACAATGTAACCGTTAAACAAGGTGCTGGCGTTGTATTTTCTTGTATATCACATAATAACACAGCAACTACATCACCTAATGGTAGCATATGGTGGAGCAGTAGCAGGGGCCAGGCGTAGGCTGTACCCGACATCCTCTGTATGACAGGCCCCTTTAGTATTGCAATCCCTGGCAGAACAGGCCGGGGTTCTCTGTGCCCACCCTGTAACCATGGTAACAGAGGGCTGGAGGAGGCTTTCAGATCACGTGACCCTGGGTGGGGTCTCTGTGCCCCACCCTGTAACTATGGTAACCGGGGGGGGGGAGAGGTTCTCCAATTACGTGACCCTGGGTAGGGTCTCTGTGCCCCTGGTTGGGGTCTCTGCCTTCGGTATCCATTCAAAATACAAAGCACAACTCTTAACCAGCTTTGCGAAATTTGCAATTACGACGAAATAGGGAATGCTTTGGTTTATTTATTAGAAAGTAACAGCAACCACCGTTTGATTGGTTAGGGTACGAGTTCCCATCTGAATTTCGTAGCCAGAGGGTGACGGATGAGGTTCTTGATAACAATCAATTAGGCCGTATTGAGAGTGATTTTAACGTTTATTTAAACGTCAATCAGCACCTTTATTGACGACATTAGTACTAATATCTTGTTTCTAGAGATACTTTGAGACTAATCCTTCGCTCTAACATTGCGGAGCTTGGTTTGTTTTTACCCTGGGTGCCATGTCATCTAAACATCAATGAACCTTGTGACTTTGTGCGGTGATGTTGAGTTAATAGCGGTGTGTGGTTGTTATTAGTTGAGCTATCTTACTGCGTGACGTTTTGAATACATTATTAGTTCTTTCTTTCGTGCCTGACGCGCGTGTGTTTGAGTGTTTGATAAGTCGGGTTGTCTGTCGTTATCGCTGTTGTGCTTACTATCTGCTGCCATCGAAAGTGCAAGTCCGTATTGTACATAAATAGCGCTTTCGTATTTTATGCTGTAGGCTTTCATCAAGTATCAGTTTACTTGTCATATTTTTATAATATGTTATTAAGGTGTACTTTATCGTGAATTTAGAAGTACTATTTTGCTTTAATTATTTCCATTTAATGCGTATAATTTTGTTATACGAAGAACATATATTGAGGATTTTTAGGCACCATTACCATGAAGGCGGGCAGAAGCGCACCGGCTTTGCTACTATACTATTCTGTACTATATTATATTATGCGTTTTCTTGTTTTGTTTCCTACTTTGTTGCCCGGGTAAATTACTAGAAGTACCCTTGGCCTTGACCTTGCAATCGGACCTTGTTGTCTTGCAAGATTTCCTCCACTCTCCAGGCTCCTCCTAGTGGTTATGGCTGTAACTATTGCTGCTATGGCTGGTGCCTCTGTTGCTATGATGGCTGGTGCCTCTGCTGCTATGGCTGGTACCTCTGGCGCTGTTGTCATCTGCATTTGCTGTTACTGGTGCCTATGCCTCAGTTTCTGTAGCTGGAGCATCTGGTTCTGTGACTGGTACCCTAACTACTGTGGCTGGTGCCCCATCCTCTGTGGCTGATGCCTCTGCTTCTGTAGCTGGTACTCGATCTGTTGTGGCTGGTGCCTCTGCTGCTGGGGCTGGTGCCTCTGCCGATGTGGCTGGTGCCTCTGCTGCTGTGGCTGGTGCCTCTGCCGATGTGGCTGGTGCCTCTGCTGTTGTGGGTGGTGCCTCTGCCGATGTGGCTGGTGCCTTTTCTGCTGTGGCTGGTGCCTCTGCTGTTGTGGCTGGTGGCTCTGCTGTTGTGGCTGGTGGCTCTGTTGCTGTAGCTGGTGCCTCTGCTGCTGTAGCTGGTGCCTCTACTGATGTGGCTGGTTCCTCTGCTGCTGTGGATGGTGCCTCTGCTGCTGTGGCTGGTGCCTCTGCTGCTGTGGCTGGTGGCTCTTGCTGTAGCTGGTGCCTCTGCTGGTGCCTCTGCTGATGTGGCTGGTGCCTCTGCTGCTGTGGATGTTGGCTCTGCTGCTGTGGCTGGTGCCTCTGCCGATGTGGCTGGTGCCTCTGCTGTTGTGGCTGGTGCCTCTGCTGCTGTGGCTGGTGCCTCTGCCGATGTGGCTGGTGCCTCTGCTGTTGTGGGTGGTGCCTCTGCCGACGTGGCTGGTCCCTTTTCTGCTGTGGCTGGTGCCTCTGCTGCTGTGGATGGTGGCTCTGCTGTTGTGGCTGGTGGCTCTGCTGCTGTGGCTGGTGCCTCTGCTGCTGTGGATGGTGGCTCTGCTGCTGTGGCTGGTGCCTCTGCCGATGTGGCTGGTGCCTCTGCTGTTGTGGCTGGTGCCTCTGTTGCTGTAGCTGGTGCCTCTGCTGCTGTGGCTGGTGCCTCTGCTGATGTGGCTGGTGCCTCTGCTGCTGTGGATGGTGGCTCTGCTGCTGTGGCTGGTGCCTCTGCTGATGTGGCTGGTGCCTCTGCTGCTGTGGATGGTGGCTCTGCTGCTGTGGCTGGTGCCTCTGCCGATGTGGCTGGTGCCTCTGCTGTTGTGGCTGGTGCCTCTTTTGCTGTAGCTGGTGCCTCTGCTGCTGTGGCTGGTGCCTCTGCTGATGTGGCTGGTGCCTCTGCTGCTGTGGATGGTGGCTCTGCTGCTGTGACTGGTGGCTCTGCTGCAGTGACTGGTGCCTCTGCTGCTGTGACTGGTGCCTCTGCTGCTGTGGATGGTGGCTCTGCTGCTGTGGCTGGTGCCTTTGCTGCTGTGGCTGGTGCCTCTGCTGCTGTGGCTGGTGCCTCTGCTGCTGTGACTGGTCTCTACCTCTGCTGTTATTGTATAACCGTCTCTGATAGACACTGATGACCCAATTTTAGACAAGAGCAGAACTCTAGTTAACGTACACGTGCCTTGAGTATTAACTCGGGGGTTATCCGTGGAGTCTCCACTCACGACATCCATATAGAAACTCACGTACTCAGGGTACGTTGTTTACGATTCTACGTGCTTTGTACGGTTTCGTTCGGCCCATATATGGATCTGTCACAGCCAACAGAGCGGCATACTGTTTCTGCTCAGGGGCGCCAGAGGCCCGTTCTGCGGCAGGTGCATGATATCATTGGCAACCAGTCTCATGGCGGCAGGTGCAGCAACGGCAGCATGCGTCCAGTTCACCTTATTTCCTTTCTTCCCACCCTCTCTATCTCATTTAATTTTTTGTAGCCCGTTTATCCGTCATCGCGCGCCCTTGCCGCCAGCGATCATGATCTCTGGGGGTCGGGGGTGGCCAGCCGTCGGGGGCTGGGACCCGGCCTGAGGGGCGCGGCGGGGCCCTTCATGTCGCCGGCCGTGCCGCTGGCCCAGGAGGCGAAGCGCTCGGGGCAGTGGCCGGGGACGGAGCACTCTCCACACCAGGCCGGCCCGCCTCAGCACGGCAGCGCCGCCCAACGGCAAGGGTATGAGGTGAACGGAGCCGGCCGCGGCGCTAGGGTCACGACCTCTGACCCCAAGCGAAGGAACCCCAGCGGGGGCAGCAACACGTCGGACAACTTCGTCACACCCCCGACCAGCCCTCTGAAGTACCCAGGCCGGGAAGATATCTCGCCCGTGGCTAACACCGTGGAGAGGAAGAATCTTACCTGGGCCAGCAACCCGACCTTTAACACGCCCGTCCACACCGACCCCCCGACCGGCAATGCGACAATGGCGTCTCCGCGAGTGGCGCCACCTGGCGAATACCCGTTCTCCTCGCCCGCCGGTAGGCGAGCGTCGCCGCGAGGTTCTCGCGTGGACACGAGTCCTCTGGACGATATTCTACGGGATGTTGAAACGCTGGCGCGGGACTGCGATGACCCGGCGTCCGGTTCTCCCTCTGGACACGCTCCGGTAACGTCCCGCCCGTACACGCTCCCTACCAGCCCGACCTACGCCAAGGTACCGGCGCCATACTCACAGACGTCCACGGACAGCGGTCAGGATGGCCAAGTCGCCAGGTCGCCGGTGTCGCCGCGACATCACCTGGCGGCGTCACCAGGGGGCGACGACGACCATGCGCGCTCGTGGAGGGCCAAGTCCGTGGATAACGTGGGGCCCGGCAACTCCTTCTCGCAGCTCAAACCCAGCAAATCTCACGAGAGCTTCAACGGCGCAGCCTCAGCCGCCGGTCGCCATAACAACGGTGGTGTAGCGATGGACGGTATAGCGGAGGGTTCACACGGTATGGGTCCAGGGTATTCTGGGCAGGGGGGTGGTGATGGGGAGGGGGAGGAGAACCCAGCCATGATCGACTATATTTCGATGGACGCTCCAGACAACACCCTGGTCAAGCCGTCAAAGCTCAGAGCCTCCATGAGATCCAGAAGGAACAACTCATTCCGGGATACGCCGTCGCCCAAACAGGACGCCCAACCCAGCTCAGAGTCTCAGGCCGAACAAGAGTCGTCCTACCTGCCCAGCCGTCACCATGACGACCTAACCGTTGGACGGGCCGAGTCGGCCTTTTCACGGGCCAGCCCCGCCCGCCACTCCTCTTACACCCCGCAGCGCCGACGGGAGGTGAGCCCGCCCAAGCCCCGGGGGACCCCGCGCAGCTACACCCAGCCCATCAACGGCGAGATGGTCTCCAGCTCCCCGTTCCCAGGCCCGAGGGACACACGCTACCGCCGTCGCCAGACGTCCCCCGGTCTGATCCCAGAGGTCAACAACAACACCAACCACCTCAAGGGGACGGAGGCCCTGGGGACCCAATATAAGTCGGCCACCACCGTGGTGCTTCAGGACTCCCCGACGGACGCCAAGCCCAGCTTTAACCAGAGTCACGGTCATGGCGTGCGCCTCACGCCCCCTCGCGACGACAAGTACGTCTTCCTGTCCTCCTCCCCTGACGTCACCGGGCAACCAGCCAATAGCACGGCGCCAGGCCGTGGAGCGGACAATAGCGAGCGGTTCACCTTCAAATCTGGACGAAACACTGCGCCGCACGAAAGCGAGGCTGACGGGGTGCACCCCTGGAACAGCAAATCGACAAACCGCAGCCAGGAAAAGTACTCCAAATCACAGCCTGAAATGCAGGATATAAATAGTGTGAGTACTCCCCAACCCATACACGACCCCACTCCCATACACTATACGACCTCTGATATGTTGATACCTACCCACCCACCCTTACCATCTCGGCTCCTTCTTCTCTTACCATATTGACGCCTGCAACCCGGAGTTTACAGTCAGTACTGCTTCACCCCCTGGCAACCCGTGTTGTCACAAACAAATCGGTGTATCGTCTTCTTTGGTTCGTGTACATTTGACTTGCTTAGACCCTGTACAAGTGCTAAGTTGCTGTTGTTGTTATTTTGTTGATATCGTTGTCACGTATTGCACTTTTTGGTCCCCAGATTTGTTTTTATATGTATATGGGAATATTTCTGTGTGCTATCTAAGATCGAATAGAAACGTAGGTCAATTTTTTTCATGAAAAGGAACTGAAAACAGCGATCACCGGTTTGTTGAAACTGTACTGCTGTAAGTTCACGTGGTGTTACAAAGGTTTGAGTATTTGAACATCGTGACGTAAGAAGCTGACGTCATTGTTTACTCGCCAGTGATGGGCCGACATCACGGTACGTTTATTTTTCTTGTGTTTTTGTACTTTAGTAAGTTATGTTACGTTGCAATAGTTAAGTTCACTTTGTTTGGTCGGAACTCCCTCATTGCAGGTAGGTATGTATATCTGTCTGCCTCCTTAAACTTCGCACTAGTTTGTTAGCTATAGTGTGTCGACAGTTGATAGTTGGTGTTAGCATGTGCGTTCCAATGTGATATTGCTTGATGCAATAGAGATAAGAAAGTGGCTACCCTCTCTATATAGTGGCACGTGTTCGGTGTTAAGAACGAAGGAGAAGTCACTGACAATTATTCAGTATCCATTAATTACAATTGTTTTAGACACTGAATAAACTGTATATAAATCGTCAAGACCCAGGACACGAACAATATACATACTAAGAATCGTGAAACCACTCATAAAATCAGAATAATATGTGTATGCAAATGTCTTTGAGCTTTCAAAGATTTCCTCAAGGACCATGACAGGATCTACCGACAGGTTTTGCATGTATAGTGTACGCATGCGCCTTGCTTTGACGGGTGATTGATCACGTGATCGTAGGATGCTGTGTGGCTATGTACATTCCCTGCACTTGAAGGCTTTCTGAAATTTCCAATTTTCCCAGTGTTTAGCTTGACTTTACCTTTCGCTACATACTCCCCCAGCTTTCTTCTTCATATGACTGCCAAGAGCACTGGTTTGTGCGACAGACGCGTTACAGTGCTTGTCGAATAAACACTTAAAGTGGGGAAGATGTAAAGGTTACATCTGAGGCAGGAAGATACTCTCAAGGGTACACTTAGAGTGGCGAATATATCATGAAGGGTACGTCTGGGATAAGGAGCTGCTCTCGATGGCACACTTATAGTAGGGAGGATATCATGAAGGATACGCCTAGGCCAGGATGATACTCTCAATTGCACTTAGTGGGGAAGATATGATGAAGGGTACATCTTGGATAGGAAGCACTCTCTGTATTTCTCTGGAGATATCATGAAGGGTACGCCTGGGGCTGGAAGATGCTCTCAATGGCACATTTAGAGTGGGGAAGATCATGAAGGGTGCGACTGGAGCAGGAAGATACTCTTAATGGCACACTTAGTAACGCTAATATAATACTTCGGGTCAGAAATGGTCCACAAGTGAAATTGGCTCTATTAAACTGATAAATATATATGTTCCTTATTAAGTATTTACATTGTCATTTAAAGATATGGGTGATATGCAAAATACTCCCTTAGCGCTAATGTATGGTTTACTATCACTATCTTCTATACTATCCACATGATATGCGGTTTTTGGTGATAGTCTGGGCACTTCATTGAGTCATTAATAACTTCATTTGAGTCTATATAGAACATATAAACAATAGTTTGCTTTCAGAAAGAGACAAACAAAGGGCCATTTCAATTTTACTTTACAATGATTTCAATCTGTTATAAGCAACTGTTCTGTTTGTCTTAAAACATGACTGTGATCACCCGTTTTTAATTCAACCCCCCAAACAATATTTTGTTGATTTGACACACGTTTTTTACTCACCCTCCGCATTCAACTCCGGGACTCGACCCCACACCCACTCTCCCGTCACTCCCTCCCCTCTACGCACCCAATCCAAACGGGCTCCGACCCCCACCCCTAACCACACTCACGTACTGTGCCTTGTCGGCCAGCAGTCTGGTCCCGTAAGGAGGGTGTTCACGGTGGCGGCCCAGCACGCACCCCCTGACCTCTACTCTGACTGTCACCCTGACCTGCCAGGCACTGACCCCGAGGTAAGACATTGGTTCCCTACCAACACCCCCACGTGCCTCCCGCATCCATAGTAACGACACCCAGTACGGTAAGGTCTCTTTTACGTTGTGTTGACAACTTTCCGTAGTCGTCGAACTTCGCAGGCTTTGCAGGTAGGTGGTTAAAGCATCGCTAGGTCTGTTAGCTGTTAGCCTGAGTCTCTGTTAGCAAGGCTCGTAGTCACGTGGCCGCGTTCACCAGCCAATGAAAGTGGCGTGCTATACCAGCGACTCTGCGTATTTGTAGGATGCGCCATCTCACGCATCGGAAAGTAATGGTAGTAAATATCCGAGTAATAACGTTGTATTAAGTCGGTGCTTTATTTGATGGTTATACCACATTTATGTTATGCGCGCGATCAGCGTTCGACACAGTCTAATATTAAGGACCGCCGCCATGTTGTATTTGTTTCTCCGCCCTGCAGTTACGGAAGGCCTACTTCAGGCAGCTGGAAGAGACACGCAGTCTGAAGGAACAGATCACCTTAAAGGACAAGCGCATCCGACAGCTGGAGACCGAAGTCCGGAATCTGAGGGCTTCCGGACCGGATGAAAGCAACTGCTGAATGCGCCAGTCTAGAGCAGCTGCAATGGCGTCGACGAGATACGGATTCTCCTGAACATAGTATTGTGTATATATGCTATTATCCGGATAGGGAGTCATGGAGACGGAGTCCTGTATTAGGAGTCATCCGGATACAGAATATATATTCTGTATAAGGAGTTGTATGCGCATACGGTTCTTGAACACGATTCTGGATACGTAATTAAGTGTAAAACGAGTGTTGTGTGAAGTAGCTTTCAAGCACGTATGCCCATCGTGTATATGGAGAATACCTTCTGCGCCAAGGGGTGCCCCTAACTGAGACATTACACACGTCTGAGTCCAGTGACGAAAGACCTACTACTAAGTCACCAGCACACCATTAAATATAAGAGGCCATCTTCACTCTTGTCTTTTTTCGACTGCTAGTTGAACATATAAGGAGGCAGCGACTCGGTCAGTACTTAGACATGTCACTTCCTTGTTCGTCATTATGCGTGTATGACTACGTCACAAAGCGTCTGGTAGCGCGTCACAAGTCTCGTCTTAGGTGTTGGAATTGTTTTATATTGCTTGGTAATGCATGAACTATCGCCGCTGTCAGTTATCATGTTTTGGTAGACATTATCCTATTTATAGACAGTCTTTGCTATCTGTAAGCAAGCCTGCCAATAAGTTCCTATCTTCAATCGAGAAGTTAATACGGCAATGCGAAAGGAATACACACTCCTGTGCTGAAAAGGTCTTGAAGATGAAGATTGATTACGTCTCCTGCCCCTATTATCAAGTTCGTGTTGAGCTACGTTATAGAGAAGTGTCAACTTCATTCAAGGTCATTCAAGCGTTTTAAGAAATGAAGACTACTTTGCTATCCATATCTGTGAGTACTGAGTAGCTAACAATAAAAGATGAGATTCTATCGAAATCGGGAGAAAATTGAGGCCGGAAATAACGTTGTAGAATGTCTTGTATGTTATCCCTTAAGTTAACGCGTGTGTATAGCTTTCCTCTTACGACCAGCCTTCTCCAGTGGGAACCCCTTCCCGGGATTCTTACCTCAGTCTAACTTCCACCATCTTGAAGCTATTTAGAATCAGAATCTGTACGACCCTGGTCTTCAACAAACGGAATGCTAAGGATGAAACCATTCATTCCGAGAAGGAGAGGTGAGTTAATAATCCAAACATAGTTGCCCATCTGTGCCCCAATACATGCTTGTATTTATGGACATGGGGTATAGTCCTCTAAATATGTGCTAAGGTGGAGAATATATGAAGAACACGCCATATGTTCTCAAGAAGAGAATGTAAGAGGGACCCCCAAGAGTCCTGGTTCTTGATGTTTGGATAGCCACCAGACAGATGAAACATTGTGACTTCCTTAATTACAGTCAGTTTAATACGTTGTGACGTACATTGTTCACACCTCCGGTTAGAACGGTCCATCTTCCATGTAAGAACCCACAAAATGTATTATTGTAGTAAACGTTAGGCGTGAGTAATACGTGAGCTATGCTGAAACACTGGTTCGCCCTTGCATGGAAGAACGACCGTTAGAACCCTCTCTGATTTGTTTGGTAATTTTGTTACCCGTAAATACCATGATATTATCTTTGAAACTTGTAAGCAATGGTGCCGTGTTGATTGCCCTTGAAACAACCATGTGCACGTGTATTGTTTTGTACGGCTTCTGCTTCGTAAGGCAGTTCAGCAAGGATGTGATATGTGCTACAATACGTAATGGGTTTGATAGGGTAGTTCGTGCTCAGTTTCCTTTGATGTATCTGCTTCATAGTGCGCGGTGTAATGACAATAGTCAAAGAAAGCTTCACGTGCTTGCTTTTCTCTTTCGTTTGATCTATGCAATACATACATTTTACATAACTTAGCGCTTGTCTTGGGTAAAACGATTAATTCCAATTTTTTATTAAATGTATTAACATACTGCTTGCTTAGTTGCATCTCCTTTTCTTTTTCGTTTTGTCTATGCAATGTATACCTTTTACATAATTTTGCGCTCACCTTAGGTAAAACGATTAATTTCCAGTTTGCGATTCATAGTTTTTACATCGCTTACTTAGTTGCGCCGATGAAAGAAGTATTATATGTTAGCCATGTTGTATTTATAACGCCGCGCATTATCATAATGTCAATGGACGGATGGGGATGGAGCCACTGTTGGGACCGGCACGCCATGCTTTCTAATAAAACTAGTCGCTAAACGTTCACCAGTGATATTACCCAGCATTCCCTTCAGTGGTAGGCTGCAAGTGACATGGAATGAAAGCTCTGGAAAGTAGGCACAGATGGAGGTCTGCTGCGCTGTATATGGAATGCATGCTGAAACACTGCAGATATATAACAACGCGTCATACGTTTGACCACGGTTCTAATCCACCAACGGTGCGCCGTTCAGCTATACATGTATATGAACATCGACGCTTTTCAAGGAATGTTTTCAACGGGATGTTCTGACTCAAGAATTGTAGCATTAACTGTTTAGTACTTGTACATATGCGAGTAATGTTACCCAGAGTAACAAGGATAGTTGTGGTGTCATTAGTGCAGTTAATGCAAACCGATCTCATTGTCCAGAAGTACGTATCAGTTGAACTGAAGTACGTGACGGGGGCACTGAAGGTCAACTATGGAAGAGTCACTGCTCGCAGGGTATGGACCAATCATTAGAGTGTGTGTTGCCCGGGCGAACAATAACTGTCTGAAGCATTGTTGCTACATGTGTTCAAAGAATATTACTTGAACAATATATTGGTGGCAACTTCTCAGCTTAAGATTGGTAATAACGCCAGCCATAGCAAATATTCAGCTGTGTCGGATAAATATTTCTCATGTGTTGCAAAATATACACCTATAAATGCGAATTAAACTGTCTGACACTAAACTTACGCGACGTAAACGTTGTCTTGGATACCGTTCACCTATCCCTTCTCTCTCAAGAAGCGCTGCTCGACGCTGGAGTTACGCGAAGCTTTCGTTGTGGTTTCCTCACATTACGGAGACAGTATAGTGTAGTAACCAATGTATGTAGCCTGTGTGAGGGCGATCTGTTCGGTGAAATGTGTATTTTGGGGAATACTCTGTGTGGATGCAATCTGTCGTTGTGTTTAAGGAACTTGGACTTTTAAAATGTACAAATTTATGAATCAAAACTGTAATGGTATGGATATTTCATCCAATGAATGTGTAAATTTGTGACTTATCGGCAATGTTTTCGTGAAACCTGTATTTCTTTTGTAACATTACTAAGTCGTAAATTTCGGTACTAAGTGAACAATAAAGTTTCATGAAGAGAGCCATATTTGTACTGTTTCATATTTGTCTCGATGAGAAGCGAAAGTTTCCATAAACTATCAAGGGTTGTCGAAAAACCTGTGCAACAATATTTACACTAAAAATTGTAGTTGCGCGAAAGCAAGGAACGAGCACATTTTTCACTGGCGGTAATTGATAAAGACATTCGAAATAAGAGATCTAACATAAAATATATTTGCTTTTTTAGTCCTCAAAAAAGATCATGGATACTATCGACCTTCAATTGTTTATATTAGAATTGTGGGCCAATTGTGAATCAATTGCCAGATTTTATGGAACATATCCAGTATCCGATGCAAATAACCTTGGAACGAAGTAATTGTCCAAAAGTACCAAGCTTTAGATGAAACCTTCTATGTTCTGTCGATACGGCGTCAAGGGTGCTTCGGATTACAATTAAGATCTCCCGTATTAGAACACTAGGAGATATAGCATATTATATGGAAAGAAACAAGGTTTGGGCAGTTTTATATAAAATTTATTGCAACAAGTCCTACATTTTTCTTTCACAAAGGAATGAGTCGGACATACCTCGCAACATGTGAAATTTGCTTTCTAAAAAAAAAAAACTATTATATACCTGAACAAATGTGAACTGTTGAGAAGACCGATCAAAAATACTTTCTTATTTCGTAGAACTTTTAAATGTTTTTTTACAGTAATTACCTTCTATGAGACCTCTGGCCACGAGAACTTTTCAAAGTGTACAAATATAGAAATATTTACAAGAGAAATACTGGTAGCAGTATCACTAACAACATGAAACTGTTCCCCAGATCAATCTAGGCTGCCTCTCGACAAGTAGTACAGAAGTTGGTAGATCTTTAATGATATGGCGATTTCCATTGTGACGTAATGTGCCCTCTGGACAAACGTTATACATCGCCAGGCATCACCCCCCGCGCATACTTTCCCCCTTGCTCTTTCAACTCCACAATCCTATGAATAACACATGGGAAGAAAAGCCAGCCTCGTAATGACAATTAAAACACTTTATTACGCGAATCGAAACTAATGGCCAATGAAATGCGGATGGGCGCCCACACAGACTAAGAATTACAGGAAATTACATTAACATGGGGAAACTTTTTGTCTAAGTACTTTTTATGAAAAAGAGTATCTACAAAATGAAAATCGAGTGGCGGTGATTTCATCAAGGATGGTTTTCTACAGAGAAACAACTGCCGTGGAATTACACATATCAAACAAAGAGACAAGTGAGTCGGGTTTTATCCTACCACCCGAAAGATGGCTTGACCCAAAGTCACATTACCCGAGGTTTAGTAATTGTACAAATACAGAAATGTTTCCTGGGCTTCGCCATTATTTCCTGGGTTCTGCCAGTCTTTCGCAGGTTCCCACTATGTGTCACTCGGCAAGCCCCTGCTCCAAGCACATCACAGCACAGCGCGCCCCTCACCCCACTCCACCCAGCCAGGGCCGGCCATAGGCGGCAGGCTGGAAGTGGCGCCGTGTGGTCGAGGTCTAGGTACTATGGTGGCGATAGCGGTAGCGAACGAGCAAGCAAGTCCAGGAGAGTGGCATGGCGCACAATGGTCTGGATCCGCCCTAAGATGGATGCTGCTGCCCCGGACAGTATTCTGTACAGTGACGACACGAAGATGGACAGCTATGATACAAGTGTTTCCTTCCATGCCCCACGCACCGAGGGGAGGAAAGCATATACAGAATTTATGCCAGTTTATGTATGTTTGTGAATGCTTCATGCCTCTTCATTCTCGTCTTCTTCAAGTTTTCTCTTCACCCCTCGAACGTCGCCATCCTCTGCAACACCAGTCACAAACAGGTTATAATGAGATAAAAATCATTCAAATTTATAACGCAAATATAAAGCAAATTTCTCAATAACGGTGCAAGCAAATTTGTTTCTAATTCAGTTTCAAAGTCAATTACCTTCATCCTCAACATCATCGTCATCATCTGGGATATCCTCAGCATCCTCACCCTCTCCAGGGTCGAAGTCACCTCCCTCCTCGTCATCCTTCGAAAGAAGATAAGCATGAGTGCAAGTGCTATGCAAAATTGTACAAAAAGTTCATATTGTAATGGGCCAGAGAGAAATGCTAAGGAGAGGACTTCCTGATGAAAGTTGATCGAGCTCAGATTGACATGCCAGAACGCACTTCTGTGTAGGTTTTATATCGGGCATTTCATGTATATATATTTATCTAATTCTAACATCCTTGCCAAGTAGAATTACTACCTGAACTTGAAGGGTAATATTAACTTAGACTAGTATTAGCAGAAACAAAATTTACTATGCCTTTAAAAGATTAACTACCAGTAAGCAATTAAGCTCAAGACATAAGGACTGAAACAAACACATATTCTAATGGTTAGCCAAGAAATTACACTTCTTTAAATTTAAACTAAAATAAGGCATTGATTTATGTCTAGTCACCGTCTATTGGGAAACTAATAAACACCAGTGATACATATGGGCATACACCAAAACCCAACAACACAAAACTACATCTACCAAATTGAGAAATCACACTAACTTCGAGATCCTCCTTCTGTAGATACTCAAGACCGACCTCGTCATCATCATCCTCCCCATCATCATCATCATCATCACCATCATCGTCATCATCGTCGTCGTCATCATCATCATCCTCGTCAACATCTACTACGTCATCATCATCGTCGTCATCTGCGAAATAAAAAACAGAACTGATACAAATAATAACATAATTAATAAGAGGCTCATAAACTATGACTGAAACATTGCTTTAATCAGTTTCGTCAACAGGTCTACTTCCACTAAGCTAATAATGAACCGGATCCCCAGACAATGAGTTCAAAATGATATGTGAATCAAATCCAGATGTACAGGTAGAGAATCACACATGAGGGTGCAACCAATCGTTTGGATCTCAATAATTGTAGCTGTTCTAACGCTAATTTTATTACTAAACAAACCTTCATCAAAAGATGCACCCTCCACATCATCATCCTCTCCATCAAGGTCTTCTCCATCTTCCTCCTCATCTTCAGCTTCTAAGTTGTTTCTGTCATACCCATCCAAATACTGTAGATTCGGCAACAACTCGAACAGCTTGTCACGGTAACAGTCTATTCCTGTGACTTCACAATTGAACAGATCCAGATTCCGCAACTCACCAAAGTCTTTCTGTCATAAATAAAATGATAAAAAGCAAATTAGAGATAAATATGGGAATAAAAAAATACATCATATCCCAGATTGTAGCAAACACATACTACCACACTTAATTACTTGATAACAATTACACTATTTCTACTAAAACTTCATATAATTATTTTAAATTACTTTATCATGAGGAACCACTTTGATACATTTCATAATATATGTGCATGACTCAAGCGATGTAGCATTAAAAAGTCAGAAAAAGGTAATTAAAAATACAACAAATAATTACCAATGGTTCTAATATTTCCAGATCCTTTATTTTGTTACCACTGAGGTTGAGGTACTGCAGTTTGGGACATCCATTTAACAAGTTTAAGCTCCCAGAAATTCGGTTATCACTGAGTTCCAACTGAAAAATAAAAGGAGAAAGAGAATATTACATTTGGCATCACCTTGAACATCTAATATAATATTACATAGCCACCTGCGCATAATTTGTATCATTAAGTCCTAATATGCAATAATATATTACTTATTAGAATATAACCAATTTTCTCTACCCATTTAACATACATCATTAGTTCTCATATAAAATCAGATATGTCCATTGTCGGTTTTGAGTTATTTAAACATTATTTAGCCAATAAATCTAGCAAATGGGTAACAAAGTTTATTAATATCCACCATCTATTGTTACTTACTTTTCGCAGGTTTGGCAAATTGGGAAATCCCTTTAGGGTTGTAAGACCAACATTGATAAGGCTCAGTGATTCCAAGTTCTTGAAATCATCTGTCAATGCTTCTATCTGAGTGGCCCTACAGTTGTCCAAGTTCAGATCTCGGATCTGTAAAACAAATATATAAATAGTATTAATGTATAGGTCTTTTATTGAATCAATTATAAACCATTTTACAGGATGCATCAGGGAGAGATATAACCAACTGCCCAGGATAGTTGAATTCCTTCATTTTTTGGCCCAGATAATATATCATAAACTGTGCGCTCAGTCATAGGCGCTCACTTTTCAGGACATGATGTTGCAGAATCGTCAAAATTCTTGCAAATAACACAGTAAATAAATTGTTTATTAATTGTATCAACGTTTTTTTTTTTTTAATTAGATAGGACAGGTAATTTTTATCAAGGGGGGCACTTAAATCTCAACACCACCTGCCCGCCAGGACATGCCACATCTTAAGTTATTGTCTGTCCCTGTGCATTTGTAGTTAGAACTGTAAAAATTGTGGTTAAAATGGAAGCATTTTGGCCAGTTTGGTACTCAAACTCTGTACCTGTAATATATCTCAGTGACTACAGCCAAATGTGACTACCAGGGTCATTTTCTCCTCCTCGTTCACCGTCTAGTTCCCCACCTCATCAACATAATTTATGCTACCGCCACAGGTCATGTGACAGCAGCCCCACTTGCACAACAAAACAGCCGGTCGCATGAAAACGTTTCAATGCCCCAGTTAACAAATAATTCTTTTTATTATAAACATGAATTGATCACTCCTTAAAAATTAGATTCGCTAAGTCCCCTCAACCAGAGAAATCTACCGCAGCGGTCGGTCCCACTAAACGCAAGGCCCGACCAGGGAGGGGATCTCAAGCATGCGCGTCTCGCTTGGTGTTCACGTGCCGTGTTAGTTCAGGACAAAGGCAGTCAGTGAGTGGGCCAGTGCCACGTCAGGCAGAGCACCGCGTCGCGCCTGCCTTTCGTTTCTGTGCGTCCTCACACACATATATGTGCGTGAAACTATATGTAAGCCTATAATCTACAGGAGAGATCTAAGAAAGCCATGTCAATTTCGTAAAACGGCACATCGTTTAATGTTCATTGGCAACAAACCGATCGAGTGCCACGGGAGAAAGGCCGGATCGCTGGTTCAAAATGGCGGCCTACAGGAAAATGCGTCGATAGTACGCTTACGATTTTCTCACTTCAAAAGCAGCCAAGAATCGAAACAAGTTGATCACAGTTTGATTGCAACGCGTGATTTAAGACAATCTCTCTCAAATGTGCCCACTTTAAATGCACTGTCTTCTCGCGAATATGGACAACATTGATAATATATATGCCATACAAGCCCAAACACCCGCCGTCCGACGCCGGTTCGCGTTGTGCGCTGACTCCGCGGCCTTCGTGGCTTTGGCTATCGCAGGCTGCGATCGCCCAGGCAGCCGGCCATTGCAAGACCACTGGACGGGGGGTAATGGTGGCGATGGGAGGAATCTCAAGAAATTGGGTCAATACTCTGACATTAGGCTGAATATCTCAAGGACTATTGAAAGCCCTACGTATTGGTGATGGGATTGTGCCACAATAATATATACAAACGTGACAACATTAACTTCCTTAGTAGACTACAAACCAACTTAGCTGTATGTAGATCTATAAGTCTTATTTAACTTTTACATGTTAATAAATGTCATGGAAGCTCTACTGATAATAGCACATAGCTCTATAGAAGCTTAGTGGAGTAGATTTAATGATAATAGATTATACTATAGAAGTAGATATAAATGTTTTGGTTTAGTAAAATAGATCTAAACCAAAAAGTGCAGCATTGCAGGAAATGCCTAGATCTATAGGCCCAGATCCCACCTGCTTTATAAAACAGAACATAGATCTAAGCTTACAACGTATGTGTCAGATGTAGGCCTAAAACCAAACACAATTTATGTTTGTACATTTCAAAGAGTAAATTACAAAGTCAAAGATGATACAATGAACTCCACAATCTGACTCATTTCCAAAGTTCAGACACCAATTTCGCCAGGAAGAGACAACAAAGTTTTACAGCTCAAAGACATTCGCCCTAAATACAAGGATCAGATATCTCAATTCCCTTCAAATTCACCCCTAAATGTATTGTGCAATTATCGACATATATCTGTAAATAGAAATGTCTCCGTCCAGTCATGAGACCGGCAGCACTGGGTGTTAGACCAGCCAGGCCCAGGTTTTGGTAGGGGCGCCATATTTGACTGAGTGGATCTAAGCTGGCTCGCATACGGCGGATACGAACCCAAATACCACCGCTGACAGCCTTCACCAATTCCAAGAACAACAAACCAACAGCCGTGATCAACCAAAATAAGTAACAACCTGATGATACCTTTACTGCATTATATTCTAGGCCGTGGAATAATCGAGTAAAAGGCCTTTTGCCAGAACAGGAACCGGCCCACCAACCATAAGCATAACACGTGTGGCAATGAGCCAGACTCTCCGCCATCATAACTCGACAAGTCTTCGAAAGATAGATTTTAGAGCAAGATTAACAACATTTCGAACCAAATCACGGGTAGTAACAAACATGCTAACCTCTTCTGCGGGTCTGCCCCGCTTTTCCAGCTCTATCCTCTTCTCCATTTCACGTGAAAACTTGTGGGGAAGCGACCTCCTATGTCACAGAATCAAACACAGTCCCAACGCCTGCCTCAACCAAGACAAATGAAATGCTCGCCACAACGCGCGGGCTTGAAGAAGGCCTCCAAGCGGGGTCCCACGTGATTGGTTTGTCCGGGGCAGCTACTACGTAGACTCATGCATATGCATATCGGCTTCAAACCGACCAATCATACAGCCGTGCATATCATTGGAGCCGCGACGTCACCGGCCCAAAGGAAAACATTGGGTATCAACCTCGGGCATAATCAGGCAGGGCGGCACTTGGCCGCGAAATTCAAAACAATCCAAAACAGAGCGGTGTGCCTGGCCATGTGGCCCACACTGCCCGGGCGACGACTGCTGCACCTGAGGCAGGGAGTTCCCTGAGGCGCGGCAACCGCAACCAAAGACACTTTAGGAGGTACAATGTGCTCTGAAAGTTATCGGAGGAATAAAGGGCAAGATGAGACAACACGTTGTACAAAGAAAGGTAAACCCTCATAACATGATTTGTACAATGAGGAAACCAAGCAATACATAGCCGTATAACGCAGGGGAGTGGGGGAGCAGTGGCGGATCTAGCGGGGGGGGGGGGCTACTGCGGCTATACCCCCCCCCCACTCCTGGTCAAGCCGCAAAAGCCCCCCCACCGACGGGTTTAGCCCCCTCGAATAAAGAAGCCTATCCCTGTTCACGAGCAGCAACCTGATGCTGAATAAAGACCGTGTCCCCGCTTCGGCCGCCTATGAACTGTAATCTCGAAATTCAAGCCCCCACCCCCGTCTGGATCCGCCCCAAGGGAGGGTACGATTATCTTGTATCCCGGGAAAGAAAAACACAGAACTAATGCGTGGATGGGTTGTATAAATTTCTATGGACATATAAGAAACATACTTTATAAGGTATAGCCTACATTTTATAAGGTGAAATTAAATAGGTAGGCTTACATTGTATCATTTCTTGATTTTAATTTTAGCTATTTTTACTTGGTTCTAGCCTACTATTCTACTTTTGTCGGTTGTCGAATTGAAATATCCAATCCGATGGAAAATAAAGCACAGAACCTGCTACTTTTTTGGGGGGCGGGGGGTTGATAGAACAAGCAATCACAGGTCTATATAGGTCAGTCATTGTTACGAAAGAGAATAAATCACCACGTTCGATGAACAGATGAGCAGTGCGTAGCCAGAGGGATCGGTTAATAGACGTGATAGATGGTTAGCCCACCCTCACCCCCGCCCGCGCTGCCATGCATGCACCACATATAAGAACATATTCTGCGTTTCTCTTGTAGACAATAGCTTAAACCTCCCTATCTAGGGGGGTGGGGTGGGGTACCTCTGCCGATCTCCGCGATTGGCATCCAGGAATTATTGGAGGCGTTGACCTTTCATTAGATCTTTAAAATGTTGCCTTTTTGCTGTTTTCCGGAATAACCGTAATTGTTCGCAGTAGAGGCCCCCTTCACGTCACAACAGGTTTTCGAGTATCTTGCAGCAGCTTTATAGAGTTTGACCGACTGGGAAACCAAAGGACATAATCAGAAGAAAGATCGCACGAAACTTGTTGTGGAATGATCGGTGACCACCTGGCCAACTTAACGCTGTTTCTTTCTCGTTGAAGTTCTCGATGTCAAAATGGCTATACATAGAATGAGAACGCCCGGCCCACTCATCACCTCTGACGTCCTTCTTCGCTTAATAGTTATCGATGCATCTTACGGAGAAGTCAGTTTTTCGGAGAGCTCACCCCACCCCGACCGTCAGTTTTTTCGGAGAGCTCACCCCACCCGCCCCACCCCGGTCGTCAGTTTTACGGAGAGCTCACCCCACCCCGACCGTCAGTTTTTTCGGAGAGCTCACCACACCCGCCCCACCCCGGTCGTCAGTTTTACGGAGAGCTCACCCCAACCCGACCGTCAGTTTTTTTCGGAGAGCTCAACACACCCGCCCCACCCCGGCCGTCAGTTTTGCGGAGAGATCACCCCACCCGCCCCACCCTGGCCGTCAGTTTTGCGAAAAGCTCACCCCACCAGCCCCACCCTGGCCGTCAGTTTTGCGGAGAGATTACCCCACCCGCACCACCCGGCGTCGTCAGTTTTGCGAAGAGATCACCCCACCCGCCCCACCCGGCGTCGTCAGTTTTGCGCAGAGCTTACCCCACCCGTCCCACCCTGGCCGTGAGTTTTTTTTCCGAGAGCTCACCCCACCCCGGCCGTCAGTTTTTTTTGAGAGCTCACCCCAGCCCGGCCGTCATTTTTTTGGAGAGCTCACCCCGGCCGTCAGTTTTTTTGAGAGATCACCCCACCCGCCCCACCATGGCCGTCAGTTTTTGGAGAGCTCACCCAGCCCGCCCCACCCTGGCCGTCAGTGGTACGGAGAGCTTACCCTTCCCCCCCCCCTCCCGCCCCCGGCCGTCAGTTTTTTGGAGAGCTTACCCCAAGCGCCCAAGCCTGACCGTCAGTTTTGCGAAGAGCTCACCCCACCAGCCCCACCCTGGCCGTCAGTTTTGCGGAGAGATCACCCCACCCGGCGTCGTCAGTTTTGCGGAGAGCTTACCCCACCCGTCCCACCCTGGCCGTCAGTTTTTTTCGGAGAGCTCACCCCACCCCGACCGTCAGTTTTTTGGAGAGCTCACACCAACCCGGCCGTCAGTTTTTTGGAGAGCTCACCCCACCCCGGCCGTCAGTGTTTTTCGGAGAGCTCACCCCACCCCGACCGTCAGTTTTTTTGAGAGCTCACACCAACCCGGCCGTCAGTTTTTTGGAGAGCTCACCCCACCCTGGCCGTCAGTTTTTTTCGGAGAGTTCACCCCACCCCGACCGTCAGTTTTTTTGAAAGCTCACACCAACCCGGCCGTCAGTTTTTTTGGATAGCTCACCCCACCCTGGCCGTCAGTTTTTAGAGAGCTCACCCCATCCGCCCCAACCGTCAGTTTTTGGAGAGCTCACCCCACCCGCCCCAACCGTCAGATTTACGGAGAGCTCACCCGACCCGTCCACCCTGGCCGTCAGTTTTACAGAGAGCTCACCCCGCCCTGGCGGTCAGTTTTTCGGAGAGCTCACCCCACCCGTCCCACCCTGGCCGTCAGTTTTACGGAGAGCTCACCCGACCCGTCCACCCTGGCCGTCAGTTTTACGGAGAGCTCACCCGACCCGTCCACCCTGGCAGTCAGTTTTACGGAGAGCTCATCCCGCCCTGGCGGTCACTTTTTCGGAGAGCTCACCCACCCGTCCCACCCTGGCGGTCAGTTTTACAGAGAGCTCATGCACTTTGCACAGTTCTGGATGTTGTACTCACCAGTTTCACATTTGATAGATATACCTACATTCAGATTCCATTCTCAATTTACGATCTATATCTAATATTTGTGTACAAATTTATGGGACACATGGTCTGATCTTGTTAATGTCAACTTTCACGAAATAGAACAACAATTTGACCTCGTTTGGTTGGATGGTTATTCAGGACGTTTTAACCACTTTTGGTCATATCGCGTCAATGGGAGAAGGACGGAAGATTCGAGTAATGTCTCCGGGGGTAACCCCCTACTCTTTACGAAGAAAGACATGGGATCTTTATCCTGCAACCACACAGACATGGCCACAGCAGGGCTCGAACCTCCGATCCACGTGCCGTTAGGTTATCAGGTGGCCAGAGCACTTAATGCGAGCACTCTAGCCCGCTGAATTCTTTGTTTAAAAAGAAGTCTGAGGGGGTATTCGGAATCGGACTAATTGCTAACCGCGATACGAATAATTTTAGGGGCGGATCCAATATTTGATTAGGAGTTGATGGCGGCGGTTGCTGTAGATCTGATGGATCAAGCGGCCACCCAATCTGAGCCTTACCTGGAAACAATAGTTTGACCGTGATTGGTTGGATAGTTATTCAGAACAATTTAAGCACTTTTGGTCATATCGCGTCAATGGGAGAAGGAAGGGAGAGTGGAGCCATGTCCCCGGGGGTATAATCCCCTCCTCTTTGCGAAAAAAAATGGGATCTTTATCCTGCGACCACACAGACATGGCCACAGCAGGGCTCGAACCACCGATCTACGTGCCGTTAGCTTATCAGGTGGCCAGAGCACTCAATGCGAGGGCTCTAGCCCACTGAGCTACCGGGCCGGCCTTCATTTAATAAGGGCATCTTCGTTTCAAAAGAAGTGGGAGGAGGGATTCGAAATCGGACTAGTCGCTAACCACGACACGAATAATTTTAGGGGCGGATCCAATATTTGATTAGGAGTTTATGGCAGCGGTTGTTTTAGATCTGATGGATCAAATGTCCACCCAATGTGATCCTTATCTAGAAACAATAGTTTGACCTCGATTGGTTGGATGGTTATTCAGGACGCTCTAACCACGTTAGGCTCTCAGGTGGCCACAGCACTTAATGCGAGCGCTCTAGCCGACTGAGCTATCGCGCCGGCCCCTAGTTTGACCTTGAAGGCTCAAACCAGAGCAGCATGGGCGTGTCCAGTGGGGGGGGGGGGGGGTACAGGTGAACGTCCTATTCCTGTCAAGACCCTAAAGTATATATGTGCCCCCCCCCCCCCCCCCCCGAGTCGTCAATAAAAAAAAGGACCCATTGGTTTCAATTTTGAATTGAACCGATTGGTAGAGAAGGTCTTTGTGGTTTGTGATACGAGGTATTCTTAGGCTTGGAACCGCAGTTGGACTAATATATATATATTTTTTTTTCACATTTTGACCCAGTGACGCTTTCTCCATGGCAGCCCTGGGGGCAGCCACTCCCCCTCCCGCGCTCCCCGTCCACCGCTCGCCTCCCCTTTTAGAGGACCGCGATATTGCACACCCTGGCGAAGTACTGTATCCTCCAAATCATGGGCGTGTCCAGCAGGGGGGGTTGGGGGGGGGGGGCACAGGGGGTACGTGCCCCCCTTTCAGACCCTTAAATATATACCCCCCCCCCTCGTCAAATAAATATTGGACCCCTCCCACCCCCGGTCGCCACATTTCAGTGTAGTCCATCTTTATTTCATTGCGGCCCCCCTTTCAAGGATTGCTGCACACGCCCCTACAAATGGCGACAAGACGGATTCTGAACTGTTAACTTCGTAATGGAAATTATAGTTTATCGACACGACTTAAGCTAATGTTAAGCGAATTGAGATATAAGAGCTGTCTCATGCAGACTGCAGGCCATTCTGCATTCCCATCTACAAGAGCGCGGAGACAGAAGACGTATTGAATACGCTTGCGGTCGAACCCTCACTGCGCACGCACACACTGCACGGTGTGACAGGTAGACCAGCAGTGACGGGTCCAGTCCTTGGGGTAAGAGAGATAGGCGGTGAGGTGGCGGGGAGACTGGGCCAAAGGAGGGGGACGGGGCGAGGTATTGAAACGGGTAGGGGGTGACAGACTGCATGCAGCAGTGCAGCCCGAGCCGCCCGAGCAAGCTTGTCAGCCAGCCTCGTTCAGCTATCACATCCGGCCTGTACAGTGCTGGGCGAACGGGTTACCTGCCTGCGCCAAGCCAAGCAGCTATCTGGGTTAAACAGTATTTGCGTAGATTGCCAACACTGGTGGGGAGATCACGTGACTACCACCCCCCCGCGGCCGGCCATCTTGAATTTATGATGTGCCTTCGTATAATACTACAAGTGTATAACATTTAATTGAACATTGAAATGTTGAAAAAAGATATCCGAGAAACTTACCTACACCCCGGAAAGAGACTCAGAATGGGTGTGCCATTTTTGTCCTCTCTTCAAACCATCTGTGCGCGGTATTTGTCTTTTACTGGTAGAAACCAATGTCGCGTTTTTCGATGATTATATACTCAAACAACAAACTAATATTTTAGCCAAATTCCAATATTTTTGACAGAAGCGACCACTTCTCGTGCTTCTCGGGATTACAGATGGTTATATTTGTCAGCCTATAAGCCATACGTTGAAAATCTATTCGCGAAATCAACATGGAGGTCAAAGTGGCCCAGAGAGCCAGCTTGTCCGCCATTGCTGTCAGGTTCTCACTGGCAGTCGTCGTGTGGTGTGATAGCGCGTTGTGAGCTAGCGGCGCTTCCCGGGCAGCGAGGGCCAGGGCGCCGGAGGTGCTCGGTAGTCACTTTGTCTATTCTCACACGCTCACACACTCTCGCTCGCACTCTCTCCTAGCTGTTCACTTTGTGGATTGCCGGACGGGCTCTCACATTTTCATTTACAACCAACTTAATGCATACGTTACACGGTATATCTCACAAAATTTGAGGTGTCAGGATATAGTGTACATGCCTTATTATTGCGCCATTCTTGATGAGAAATGCTCTAATGTCGGTCGGCTTGATCGTTATAATCTGTCATATTTATAGAGGGGTAGACCTATGACGTATCGCATCGTCTTTGGGATGCAGTTGATTTACGCTATAGCGTGATTAACGGACTGGGTATAACTTGATCTTGGTGACTCCAAAAGGCACACCAGCATTGATCGCGAGCAAGCTTGCTGCTCGGGCTTGATTTAGGTGCCTCTATACCATTGGCGCCATTTTACAGATACATCTATTTACAGGGCTGCCGCCCCGCCTCTCTCACTGTGATACGGTCGCCGGCTGACTCGCGGCTCTGGTATACTGATTTCTCCGCTGAAGCCGGGAGTCATGACAACCCACATGGAGCCCCTAGTCAAGAACGGTGCGTCCACGCAGCCGGCAAGGCGTGGTGACTGCTAGCGTTGGTTCTGCCGTCAAGGGCATTGCACCTAAACCTCCAAACTGGGACGCGGTCGGGGGCCTTCGAAGGGGACCGAGGCAGAGAGACCCATACGCTCACACACATGCAGTTGTGGCAAGGCCCCGCGCTCTCTCTATAGCTAGATACCCAGCCGGCATATAGATGAATTTAGTGCACAGCGCGGCCGTCTATCTGTAGCAGGGGTGTGGTAGGCTACACATTACAAAGACACAAAGGCGCAAGAATACAGATCTAACCAACAACGCAAGCTCAGTGGACGTTATATATAGGTAGGATGGGGGGGGGGGGGGGGGGCGGGGGGCGGCTGCCCAGTACACTATAGGCCTGGTAATTTTTTGCATGGGCTTTCCAGAGGGTGGGAGAGGGTAGGGTGGGTAGGGCACAACAAAAGCGGGGACTATAAGCGAACAAGAATTGGGAGCCCACAACAAAAATTAAGTTTAGTTTGTTGACATTGAAAAATTGCACGAAAAATAAGGTAGGCTATCTATACGCTCAAAATGGGAATCTTGGCTCCGCCAGTGGGATTCACAAGCAATAATCACTTTCCTCAAAGTAATCGAATTTCTTTGAGACCATATCATGGTTATAATCCGTCCACGTGGTAAAAGGGGGATCATTTATCCTTGATACCTATCACCCTGGGTCGAATGACGCCCTGTATGATCTTCACCTATCGAAAGGGGCAATTTAACCCGCATCTGAACCAACGCAGCAAGTTCTCATCAGCACCTCGCTTCGTTCCGGTCAGAGATCATACAGCAATAATCGCCGGTCGGGTCTAAAACACCGGTAAATGAACGATAATGCAGTGACACTGGTGACGTCACGCTCCCAGCAGATGTCGCTCATTCACCACATAACGTTAGCGCAGCGCCCTCTGCTGGGTGGAAATGATCCATCCAGGGGCGGATTCTCGGAGAAGCAGACTAAGAGTATTTGGTCAGGTTCCCAAGGGTGGGGGGGGGGGGGGGCGGGATGCAAACGTAACCAGTAACCGCACCCCCACTTCTAGATCCGAAAATTCTTCGGGAACTGGGAATGGGATATTACCCGACCGTCGTGATCAATGTTTTTTCTCAATCGTGAACTAAGAATTTTAATAACAAATAACCGAGAAGTGGGAAATCGCCAATTTATATTATGCATCCGCCCCTTCCATTGTATACGGGGAGTTCTCCGTTTAATTCATCGTGACCTGGGAATAAAGAACTTTATTCTTCGTAATTTGGGAGCATTGATGCAGTAAGTCGTCACCTACTACAAACTGTAGTTACCTGAATTAATGAAATCGTCCATGGGTTTGATTGGGGGCCCACCAAGATCCACCCTCGCGCGGATACGTCAATCCCGTGTGGTACAATTATTTACTGTGACAAATAGCAATCGTGGGTGGATTTCATTTCTCCATATGTACACAAAGGGGACGTGAAACATCACTCCAGGGTTGTCCTCATTAGGTTAGCGAAGTTCTTTGCTCGTCGACCTAAGTGATACAAGTGCATTAGCACGGAAGCATACACGGTTACCGTAGAAAATTACTAGACTTAATTAGGAAGTGCTGTCAATTAGAATCCTATTACGGCTTTCCCCAACCAGCAGGAGTGGCCGCCGCCGCGTACAGTGGCCGACCTCGAAGGAAAGCCGTTGGCATCAGGAATAGTTGGCAGTTAATGACAATGGTCGATTTAAACTATTGCGTCTGACTGTTGTTCTCTGGCTTACGCGGACATATTTAGGAGAGTAGAGAGGGTGGTGTCAAGAAAATGTTACCGTGTTACTATAAGAGTATTCTTTCTGTGTCATGCTTCAGACAGACGAACGATGTTTTGTGAGACAAAAAATGAAGTCAGCTACATTTCAAGCGGACATTAAATTATTTTGTTTCAGCTCAGAGATGAATAACACTTATTATAACATGAGTATCAAAACTGTACACTCCAGCTTGTAGAATGACATTGATACAACAGATTCAATTGTCCATTGCCAATGAACAACCAAACTGGGCACAAAACCAAATATACAATCATTCGAACCGTTTAAGCACATCAGTCGGGCCGCGAACACAAAAGTCATTATTCAACAAACAAGGTGTTGGTAAAGCCAGAATAATTCTACACATGGAGCAGGTAGCATTTTTATAACGGTGTATTCTCGCAAATAAACATTTCACATCACCAGCAATATTGTTCATGGTAAAAGACATTAAATATATAAATATTTTCAAATTATTTTTATTTTATAACTGGTGTTTATAACACCCAAGGGAACTTGGCAAAGGCTTGGAGGCATAACACGCCCGACAAAATAAGGAGGTGGGTATATCATCACTAACAGCTAATCAAACCAAAGCCAAGAGATCATTCAACAGTTTTAAAAGTAATGGGCTTATAAACCGAGGCTCCCAAGTTTGGGATGTGTTGGTGTGAAGTCATCCCATGAGCTGATTACAGGGGCTAAACAGAAAGTGACGTTCTCGTGTTTCATAACTGGTCACAGCACATGATGGCACCCATCACACAGGACATGTGGCTCCCACTGCGACAGACAGAACTACTTATTGCATAATGCTGTTTTGATACACATGATATACATGTATATTTGACCCCAGCGTAGTTATGATATTGCTGTACAATCACAGTTTACATCGACACGTGGTTGTGTTTATTTATATTAAGTCTTCCTCCTGCGGTCACCCTTAAGGCGTTAGCCCTGTGGTAGATCATTAAATACACACGCATACATACATTTGACAGACATACGACACAGGCATTCAGAAAGCTAGTTGTACAGCATGCAGACACACTGCGGTGTCCCGACCATTACAAAGAAAGGTGTCGACATCTACTGACCACATTTCCTACCACAGTCAGGTTGCCATATCCATTATTAAACTTCAACTTCTTTTCACAACTTTTCACAAAGCACACCCGTTTTATCAGAAAAGCCAAAGCGATCTCGAATGTTCACGTCTTGTTGTAATTTTAGAAAAGGAAATTGACTAATTCTCAAGACGGAACACTTGGAGAACACATAGCAGAGGTTGAAATAAATGCTGACTAAAAAAAAAACACTTTTGTTCTGTACGAAGGAGGGTGTAAAGGCATCACTCAAAACAGAGAACTTTTCTGGAAGTGTATATTTAAGAAAAGACAAATATCAATAATAAACCAGGAAAACAATAACCAACACAATATACACGTAACCATTTGAAAAACCAGTACTATAGCATAGTTCTAGGATGGTGGCTATTGAAATCACGGGGGGTGGGCGGCAGGGTTAATGATGTAAAGAAATGCCGCTGAGATAAGTGTCTACAAGGAATAAGACCAGGTGTACAGGGAGGTGGGGGGGGGGGGGGGGTGGGAGGGGGGCTGGCTGTCCCGCCGCCTGTCGGTCGCTCAGTCTGCCGGGACCCCTCACTCGCAACCCTCGATGGAGATGCCGATCTTGCCGGCGATGGGAGTCACATCCATGGTCTTGTTCTTGTCCGCCGGGACCCGGATGACGCGGATGGTGTTGGTGTAGCCAGACCCCTGGCGCCACCCAGTGACGATGATGACAGACATGTTGACCTTGGCCACGCCGAGCTCCTTGGCCACGTCGATGGCGTGCTGGATGCGGTTGTCCATGTCGTTAACCCAGTCCTTCTCACGCTCACCTGAAATCAGGGGGAAGGGTGGAAGGCATTCAGTTTAGCGTGATTTCTTTAATACCACTTAATACTCGTGGCAGTGGCACACAGGCCATGCACTCGTGGCTCGGAATAGGGGCACGCATTATCGCATGTTTTCTCGCTGGGCTACATAAGACGCTGACCTGTAAGGTGGTAAAATGTTGACGACTGAGCGGCTAGCAAGAGGAAAGCGTGCGCCGTCATCTCTACTTTGACGATGGAGACCTGGAGTATTTTTGTATAGATGAGATACCCGTTTAGATAGCTGGCCGTATGGAGACGGTCATCGGGGTCGCCCAAACGCTAGTCTGTGCAGACAATCCGTTGTCTAAACGAATAGTGTGAAGGAGATTTTCGTCATAACGTGCCCATGGGTCTCAAAATACAAGACTTCGTGGTCCTGCAGATGCAAGGTGGAAATTGACTTGTAAGGGCTTATATACGGCTCGGAATAATCGTCGTATTAATTGTTATATTGTGCTTGCTTCATTTCACATGGTTTCGTTTATTTATCTTAGAGCATAGTGATCATGGATATGCCTTAAAACTATAAGTAAAAGTCTATATCTTGATAATTTGAGATCACATGAAGGCGAAATATGTTCACTACATTTTATGACAAATGTTGTTAGGAAGGTATATTTATTCGCTACATATAGAAAATAATAAACCTTTACGTGCTCGAAAACATTTACCATATCGCAAATTCACACGGACTGAACGTTATCAAACAGAAATTTGCACTAAGAATGCCACAAGACGGTTTAAGTCACATTATAAAATTAGTCGCACAAGACAACAAAAAAACCTCATAAATGGGAGGTATTGAAGACGAATGAGGTTCTCAACAGAGGTAACAATGGGAATAGCCTTCAACTATTCGCAACGCAACGGAACAGGAGCCATAGTCAGGCTCCCCCTTACGGGACAGGTGGAAAAGATGTCAATTGGTGTTGAGGCCGGTTTTGTGAACACAAAGGTTAAACTGGGCAAAGGAACCTCCCGGGTGATGAAGGATAAGTGGAGAACACATGCCACATATTAGAACCCTGGGCCTATTAATCTGCGGTCTTGTTCGCTAACCACTACTCCAGGGATGGCCCCTTCGGGACAAGCCGAATGGAAGCTGTAACGTGGCTCCCCCTGACGTGACAAATCGAAGGAACGCTAGTGTGGCTCCCCCTGACAGGACAATTCGAAGGGATGCTATGACGTGGCTCCCCCTGACGGGACAAGTCGAAGGAACGCTATAACGTGGCTCCCCCTGACGGGACAAGTCGAAAGAAAGCTGTAACGTGGCTCCCCCTGACGGAATGAGTCAAAAGGATGCTGTAATGTGGCTCCCCCTGACGGGACTTAATACTGACTGCTGAAGCCGGTAACTTAAACATGACTGACCATATAACGTGACATAGCAAACGGTATTAAGCATATCATGCATCAGTGACCAAGTCATACAGTTATCTGTGCATAACTTTGATATTAGCTACAACAAAAACAGATGTATCAACAAATAACAGGATGCCGGTTTTTCTGTGGAAAGGGAGATTATGTAAGTCGGCAACATGTAAGTCGTATGCAAGCATTACACCAATGCATTATGATTTCCACACGTCAGTAATGCGCAAAGGAAATCTCCCCAGTCGGCTGGCGCTTGGGTTGTCCCTCGAGCACCTTTACCGGCGGAGAAAACGGTGAAAGGGACATAACAAACGAAACCACATGACCAATACACATGCCACACACACACATACACACGAGTGGATGGATGGATGCGCGAGGGACTTGGTGCGCCGGCCACTGCAACATTCCACTGAGTGTAAGAAACAACCTCGATTGTCCTAATAACCGGGAGTGATCCCTTAACAAAGTTCTTTACTTCTGTGGAATTTTGTCATGCAAAATACCACATATTTAAAATCGATTTCTAGTTACCAATTAGGGCGGGAACGCGCATTCTTCACATGGACAATCGAGGTGTTTCCCAATCACGTGACGTGAACGAGGACGCCAGCTGGGGATGGGGGATGGAGGAGGAGTTGGGAGGACGCATGCGTGGGGGGTACGGTGAGCAGTCGCCATGACCTACGGGTCTAAAACTAGAGTGAATCCGGGTCATGCCGCCGCCCCCGCCGCCCTGGCCACCCCAAGCCGGGGGCCTCTGGGGGAGGGCCCAGGCGGGACCGGCTGATTAGGGTTCGTAGGGGACGACGCGGATGGTGTTTGTGAAGCCCGGGCCGACCCGCCAGCCGGTCACCAGCACCACCACGCTCTTGGGCCGCAGCAGACCCACGTCTGCGGCCACCTGCTGGGCGAACTTGAGGCGTGCCTCGGCGTCACTCTGCCAAGATTCCAGGCGCTCCGCTACAAGGCAAACCGATAATGGCGCTGTAGTGAAACCAAGCCAGCCGACATATGGCATCTCCGGGGAAAAAAGCTAGCTAATGGAGACGCTGCGGCAGAGGACCCAAACGGGGAGTCTGTAGTCTGTGGCCAGTGGAGACCAAGCTAGCCGACAGGCGGCGCTGTAGCAAAGGACCCGAAGGGGGAGCTCTTGTCTGGAGCCAGCGGAGACTAAGCTAGCCGCTAGGCGGCGCTGTAGCGAAGAACCCGAAGGGGGCGCTGTAGTCTGTGGCAGGAGTCAACAGAGCGCTTGAGGTTATATAGTAGACTCAATGGGTCTGGAGACCAAGGGGACCAGACCATCCGAAGAGACGCTCCAGAGTGGACATTATGTATGTAGATCGCGAGGGGTATCTCGTATGTAATAAGGAAAGTATTAACGGGGCAGGGGAAGGGACCGGGGTGGGGCTGTGTGGTCAAGGGAATTGGACAGGCAACCAAGATGGTTAATATTGCTACCAGTATTAGCTGGTTGATCAAGGTTATGACCAAGTGGTTCGACATAACTATTGTTCATAACGGTGTACCTGAGCACACAACACCAATGGAAAGGAGGCTTCGTTGCACATTTTTTTCATTTTAATTTCATTCATTTGTAAAATTCAACTTGGTTTAATACGCTAATAAATAAAATATCAGTATTTATATTTTATTTCTGGGTTAAATACTTTATAACAAGAACACACTTTGCTTCGTACATTTCCAGCCATGTCGGTCTTTCCATTTGGTATGGGGTTGAAGAGGTAATCGTGCAGTCAGTAGTGGTACCAACAACTAACGTGCGAACGACAACATCTAAGGCGTATAACTACGGGTTCAATGCCCTTTGTTATTGGGAAGTGGAGGCTAACCTGTAAACATATTATACAGAGGGTCTCGTGTGTGCAGACTGGGCCACGAGGTGGCACCCCTGCAGGGGTGGAACCCGCAACCAGTTGGTTGGCAGTCGAGTACGTTACCATGGCGACTCGCTCGCTCGCTCACTCACCCAAGATGAACATCAAGTATCAAAAGCCGCTCATTAACGACAATAGAGGTCAATAAGTGACATCAAAGAAGTTAATGTAGCGGACAAAGCAAGGCTTACAAGTCAGTTGTAAATTGACAGGTTTACTCGACATGGTGACCAGTGTATTCTGTTGTGTGATTGTGGACATGTTTCGCGGCGAGGGAGATGGGACATGTGATGTCAGCATTTCATCCGAAGCGTTGCCAGAATTCCAGGGCACCTGCTTCGGAGAATATCACGCCCGGTGTTTTTGATTTATAGCGTGACCGGCTGCAATATGCAGCGCGACACAATATGATGTCACCTCGTCGTGGCGCGGCGGGAGCGAATAAAATCACAATAGTTCTAGCGAAAAACCACCTGGCGGGAAAACCGACCAGGGCGGCCAAAAAGATCTGATGATATCACCTCTGGCAAAAGATGTCGGCGACGGAGTTTTAAGTCACCTCGCTCAGTTTGGGTGTTTTTTTTTTTTTTGCGCCATATATACCGTGCATGGATGTCGAAACATTTGTTGACAATAGTAAATGAGTTTGGCACGGGATGGGTTGGGGGTGAAGATATTTTTGTGCTTGTGTTTAAGCCTTAGGCTATGCGCAATGACACGTCAATCACGGGTACGTGTCGGCATCAAAATTCGGATCTGACGCCTTTAAGTCATGCATGAAACCAGTCATGTTTGATAGGAGTGTCGTTGGGGGTGGGGGGGCAAAGAGACAGAGATATATTACGCCAAGAAAAAAAAAAGGGGAGAGAAATTTGCCCCAGATGCGGGTGCCATGATTCCTACAAAAATAGCAGCACTTGATGGCATCATTTACTTCAGACTGTCCACTATTCAAGCTATTCAGACACTTATTTTGCCGCCAACATCACGTCACTATCAACAATGTTAACATTTTATGAACTGATTAATGCAAGAATAATCGATGCTTGTCACTAACGATCAGTGCCTGGGTCATGCTTAGCATCATTTAAACTGTGTAATAAGCCAGTGGGCTGCACACACACATGTGACACAGCATACATAGCTTGTAACAATCAGCTGCCAAGGAAAACAATAGTTTTCAGTGATATTCACCATTACAGTTAAAGCAAATGTTAGCTCTGTTAAATGTACATGTCAATCTTTTATTTAAGCATATACTATGCAGAATTTTTGTAATTGACGGAATAACTTTGAACATATCACACGACAAACCTAAACGCCGAAATAATGGAGAGAACGAATATATTTCTTCGACAGCGCTGGTCTTGTGTTTGTGTTTTAGTAATCATGGTCACCCATTGACAGCGGGTTGTAGCGCCTCGAGACACATCTCTTGACACTGTCACACGGCGGTCGACAGACCAGGGAACGCGGCCAAAACAAGACCGGTGCTGAGGGGTCCCTCCTTGGGGGCCCCGCACCGTGGCCCCTGGCTGGCAGGGACGGGGGAGAGGGAGGTAGGGGGAAGGGGGCAAGGAGGGGGAGGGGGCCGGGAGGCGGAGGCGTCGTCTTGGTGGTCCGTCTCACGCGTTGACAGGCGGTGTGACAGGGAAATCCAATGACTGCTGCTACCTACTTTTATCCGCGTAAAAATGACCATGTACCTAATATCAATTAGCGAAAGGACCAAGGGCTGTATGCATTTATCTCCAGGGGCCGGTATTCGACCACGCCGTCATTGGCGGGTCGAGGGTATGCAGACCAAATAAACACATAAACAGTATAAAACGTAAAGGCAATAATCTAGCTGGAAGCAATCATGGAAGGCCTCGCCTTTCCCAGGGCATATGACCATTTTTTATATATATGATTTATGGCTAAACACGCGATATCGCCGATATACCTCACAGCGAATCTCTTCCGTATTAAAATCACGTTCCTTTATTGGATGACAGAGGCACCCACACTACTCAGTGCCACGTTTCTTCCACCCCCCGACGCCGGCCTGACCACCACGAGGTCGCCCAAGGCTACGTCTCTTCCACCCCCCGACGCCGGCCTGATCACCACGAGGTCGCCCAAGGCTACGTCGATGACAATTTATCTCGCACGCCTCTGGTTCCCGCAGCCTGCTGTCTTGGCCCAGAAAGTGCGTAAAAGTATATCCCATTGTGTCTGATGTATGCATCGAAAACAATGCATGACTGAACTTCACGCAGAAACCCCCATATATCATTGCAAATGTTGCGCTACTCTTGTAGGGTTCGAGTCCCACCCGTGCCAAGACATACATATACATATACATTTACGCGAAAGAAGGAAGGGTACATGCATAACATCTTCAGCAAGTGAAGAGTTGAGACCACGACCCGGGACACCGCAAACCCTCAAAATAAGGTGCGACCATTATCGAACATCACTCACACCGCGCACCATCAAACAAACGGCATGAAGGCAGACTGCTCTTGACGTCTCGCCCCTTCGACCGCTGGTCCTGCGCCGAACCAATAAGCCACATCACCTTGACCATCACCACCACCATCACCACCACCATCACCACCGCTCTGCCATTCTACACTCTCCTCCCACCCTACACCAACCACCCACCACCCTGAACACAAACAAACACTAAATAAAGCCAGTGCCGTCTCTATGTCACGGACGTCAATGTCCATTTCAGAGTGAGCTCATCATAACGTGAGTGACGACACATTGTGTCGACGTCGTCGACGGACAAACGTCGTCTGTTCAGGCGACGACGACACGCCATTGTTTTCTCCATTTCTCGGTGGCCGGTGAAGGACGTTTGAGCGCGCACGAGGAACATACATGATAACGACCGTTCGCAATGGTCCAAGGAAAAAGATAGGGAGGCGCGCTTGCTCAGCCACGGTCACGTCAAGGTCACGCCGTGTCACGTGCCGCGGGGCGCAGTCGATTTATGACGCCGCGAAAAAATTAAACGCTCCAAACCATTGAGACTTAACATGTCGCCCACGGCGCTGGTTTTTAAAATCAGATTTCTAAAATTGACCCCCTCGCCATGTTTCTTCAAGATGAAAGCACGCTAACGGCGGAGTAAATCACATGAGGGAGCTAGGCTCGCGCCGTGCTAATGTGACGGGCAGATTTTCATGAAAGGTCAGGCCAGCACTAAATTTACGAGACATTTAAAAGTCCATGCTTCAAAGCGCACGAGTTGCTTTTGTTATTGGATTCGTTATTGTTTCGCGTAGCCAAACATTAAGTATTAATATAAACATGCCAGAGCAATCCGATACGCATAAAACATATCGCAGTATTTTGCTTAGTTTATGAAACAAAATGGGGGCATATCGGTATCTCGTAACAACATAAAGGTTCCGGGATGGCCCCAAAACACAGGATTGATAACTTTCAACAGGCTTGGATCCAGAAATGATGAGATAATTTATACACCCCATCGTCCACTGTTGCTATCGGATGTCACGTGCTGATGAAGTAATCAAAACGATCGATAAAAAAAGTGAAATCGGTCCCGCAAATGAAGTCCCATCAACCGGCACAGGAGGAATGAATACCGATATATCCCCAGGCAACATTCACATCTGCAGAGCCTAGCATTACTGGTTGGTTTGGTTTTATATTCAGGACGCTTCAAGCACTTTTGGTCATATCGCGTCAATGGGAGAAGGAAAGGAAAGTGGAGCCATGCCCCCGGGGGTAACCCCAGACTCTTTGCGAAGAAGGACATGGGATCTTTATCCTGTGACCACACAGACATGGCCCCAGCGGGGCTCGAACCACCGATCCACGTGCCGTTAGGCTCTCAGGCGGCCAGAGCAGTAAAAGGCACTCTAACCCACTGCATTACTGAACGGAGTAGCCCCATTCCCAATGTAGCATCGATCTAACTGCTTAAATAACAGACAAAAAGCTATATATAATATGTATCTGCGGCAGTTCATTCCAACAATTCCGGAAACAAAAACATATACCACAACGCCCAGCGCTGGCTAGAGATGACCTGACCACGACATAGTGAGTGCTCGGGTCAGGTCAGCGAGTCGCTGCATGGGACAGGGACACGCCTACAGCCAGGTAACAACATGGCCGCCTGCCACGCGGTCGTCACCTGGAAATGGCTAGCACACGCCCGTATAGGCTATGCCTAGAATTGGTCGTCAGTGGTTGGCGGCTGGCATACACCCAGGCCGGTCTGGAGTCGGTCGGGGCCTCGCCTTGCCATAAACGGCCCTGAGTCAACACCACAGCCCAAAATCGGCGGGCATCGGTGGCCAACAACCGCTCTATTTTTCTCTTCATAAACCACAGCACAGGTGGTACTAATGTATGTCCTGGAATTTAGCCTGCCCAACGTCACTTTCACTTGTTAGACCGGCCGTTTAATTAGTGCGATGGAGAAGGCCCAGATTTAGTTTGACGGGATATTAATGGCGTATAATGTGATTCTGACCACGAAAGGTTTACTTAATGTATTAACAGCATCCGCCGTAAATGAGCTCTCTCGACCACTAACGACATTGCTAGGACTGGATCGCGGATCCCCAGCAGTTGTCTGTTGATCCCATGGCCGCGAACGAATCGCTTCACGAACACACGATTCAAACCGGGTCAATTAATGTTCTCGGGATTGCATTTGTTTTTTTAAGAGCCAGGTAGAGGCACACTAAAGACAGATTTTTAGTCGCAATAAAGCTAATAATTATCAAACTGAAATTGAATAATATAGGCCTAGGCTTTCCACTTGTAGTGATGCAATGCACTAAATATTTTTTTGCGCCAATAGTGCCAATATTCCTTAGTTGCTGCAATAGTCTCATGAATTACTGGGTCTATTATTTTCTTTAAAAACATCTCTGACGAATTATATCGCAGTCCCTAGCAAATGAAAGTCCCCAACGTAAGCAGAGAGAAATATAATGATAGAAGCGGAAGGTTATGGGCCGCACTGTGGGTGGTATTATGGGCCGTACTGTGGGTGGTATTGTGGGCCGTACTGTGGGCGATATTATGGGCCGCACTGTGGGTGGTATTGTGGGCCGTACTGTGGGCGATATTATGGGCCGCACTGGGGGCGGTACTATGGGCCGCACTGTGGGCGGTACTATGGGCCGCACTGTGGGCCACACTGGGCGGTATTATGGGCCGCACTGTGGGCGGTATGATGGGCCGCACTGTGGGCCACACTGGGCGGCATTATGAGCCGCACTGTGGGCCACACTGGGCGGTATTATGGGCCGCACTGTGGGCAGTATTATGGGCCGCACTGTGGGCCGCACTGTGGGCGGTATTATGGGCCGCACTGTGGGCGGTATTATTGGCCACACTGTGGGCGGTATTATTGGCCACACTGTGGGCGGTATTATTGGCCACACTGTGGGCGGTATTATTGGCCACACTGTGGGCGGTATTATTGGCCACACTGTGGGCGGTATTATTGGCCACACTGTGGGCGGTATTATTGGCCACACTGTGGGCGATATTATGGGCCGCATTGTGGGCGATATTGCGAGCCGCACTGTGGGCGATATTGCGGGCCGCACTGTGAGGGTATTGTGTGCCGCATTGTGGACAGTACTGTGGGCCACATTGTGGGGGGGTTACGTGGGCCGCGCTGTCAGCGGCATTGTTGGGGGTGTCGTGGGTTTTACCGTGGGCTGCACTGTGGACCGCATTAGACGCCCTCATCAACCCGTGGACAGCTCACTCAGAGCGAGGTGTGGCGGCGCATGGCGATCATGGCAAACTGTCGCAAGAACAGAGGGCGGTTTCAAAAGGCCCCGCGCACGTGGTGCTACTCGGTGATCAGCGGCCCATCCTCTCACCCCTGTGTTCCCCGTCGCGGTCACGGCGACAGGCAACAGCCACACCGCCAAATTTGAATACAATACATATGTTCCGATGTTGCGCAGCGGGGCTTGGGGGGGCCCGCCCACCACATTATGCACCACGTTGAGACGACCAGTCCGCAATCAGCGCACACCGTAACCCGGTAAAACCATGTGTGCCTTGTCATCAGGGAGGCCGGGAGGCGGGCAGGGATTCCATTCGCTGACGACGGGATAACATCAACGCCATGTGCGTTTGTGGACAAGTGACCGCCCCCGTCGCCCGCATGCCCAGCCCATGTCTCTTTGCCCCCCCCCTCCCCCCTCCCCTCCCCCCGCCTGCCCCTCTGCCCAGTCCCAAGGATCCATTCCAGGGAGACATCACCGGCGCCCATTACGGCCTAGCCAAGCCCTGCCTTGGGGCCCCATCCCGCGGGTCTGTCGGCCTGGGCAGGGCAGGGCAGGGCAGGGGCCGGGGTCCCGCTCCGGAGAAGGCGGGCTGGGCCCTCCCCGGTCGGCGCGGGTGTCCCGAGACTCCTCCCCTTCTGGCAGCCGCTCCAGGTGGGCCGCAGGTATATATGTCCGGAGCGCCCAGACAACACTCACCATCCCGGTGATCGCGGGGACAGACAAGGCAAGGACGCCGAGGACCAGATTGAGGAGAGCAGTCAGGAACAAACGACTCACCAGGGGGGACGGAACACTCGCTGGCAGGCAGATTTCGGATCATACTAATACACACCCTCTCAGGGCGGCGGACTTCCCCAGACCGGCGGTCAACCACCCCGAGGACCTACTTACTATCCTCCCTCCTCCTGCTCCTGTCCCCCGCCAGCCCACACCATGGTGCGGCTCGTCATCCTACTTTCGCTGGCCGTGGGTCTCCAGGCCTGGCGCCTTCCAGGTAAGCGCTCCACTCGCCATGACATACGGGATAGCAGTCACCTGGGGCGGTATTCATCATCCCTCCTTAGAGCTACGCAGACCTCCTTAGCGCTAAGCACAAATTTAAAAGCAGTTTTACAGGTTCACTATTTGAATGTATTTTGTAAGATGAGCATGAATACCGCTTACGCTTACGAGAATTGACAGGCCCATTATTATACATTTACCGACGTCGTGACCATAGTATATGTCGTATCTATTGGAACCACTGTCATATCTCACTAGAATGGCACGTAAGTCACCGTAATTAAGTCGTGCGTCGGTAGCTGTGACATAAACCTTGGAAATGTGATGCGCAGCCTACGTAAAGGATGGTATTCATAATAATTTACGCACGAAAATTGACTTTCTGGCATCGAGGCCCGTGTTGATCGGATTTACAATCGAGGAATTGTATTTAGTAGAATTTTGACACTTTTCTAATTCAGAAAATCCCTTCCTTGGTGAATTTTGATAAAATAAATTTTGGACCAGATACGCTCAAAAAATGTTGCGTATCCCAAGAAGGGTTTACGAATATCGGCCCAGGGCCGGTCACATCATGGGGCCGGCCCGGTAGCTCAGTGGGTCAGAGCGCTCGCATTGAGTGCTCTAGCCACCCGAGAACCTAACGTCACTTAGATCGGTGGTTGGCGCCCCGCTGTGGTCATGTCTGTCTGGTCGAAAGATAAAGATCCCGTGTCCTTCTTCGCAAAGAGTAGGGGGTTACCCCTGGGGACATGGCTCCCCTCTCCCTTCCTTCTCCCATTGACGCGATGTGACCAGAAGTGGTTAAAGCGACCTGAATATATAATCAACCATAAGGTGGCGAATACCGTCCTTATGATATGTGAGGACACATGTATTATATAAGTGAAGACGTACATCGTGCCTCACAGTTGACGAGAATGGAATGAAAGAATCGGTGTTAAGCGCCACCTTAGTGCGCACATCCGTGAATCCAGATCGTTGAAATTGGCTGTTGTTTTATGGCAGCTTTTACGCACACAAGAGCTAAACCGGGCCAAGGAACCTCCCGGGGCGATGACGGGTGAACGAATGAAACAGGGTTAGACCAGCTAAAGCCAGATTAACTGCCAGGGTGCGGATTCGAACCCATGACCTATTCCCGGCCACTGACATGGCGCATGTGACAAGACTCATATAGCGATTTTGTCGTAGGGACTATTGCTAATTAACGTCCAATATAAGACAACATGGTATTTGATGCTCAAATGCTTTTCAGATCTGCATTAGATTTTGCACAGCTGATAAATCTTGGGTGAGGAGAGGGGGAACCATAAAAAGGCTATGTATGTCATCCTATTGTACCATTGTCCTTGAAAGCGACGCATCACCTTGGGTGACGTCAGTCTTCCATTATCTATCACTTTCATTCCGGTTTCAAGACAGTTGCAAGCAGGGAGGACGTAACACGTATCATCATGCCCGGCGACGTAAATGCACATTACCTTTTGAGTCCATGACATTGACATAATCCGTGTTAAATTCGGACTTCAATGTCGGCCCACAGTGCGGCCCATAATATCATTCACAGTGCGGCCCATAATATCATTCACAGTGCGGCCCATAATATCATTCACAGTGCGGCCCATAATATCATTCACAGTGCGGCCCATAATATCATTCACAGTGCGGCCCATAATATCATTCACAGTGCGGCCCATAATATCATTCACAGTGCGGCCCATAATATCATTCACAGTGCGGCCCATAATATCATTCACAGTGCGGCCCATAATATCATTCACAGTGCGGCCCATAATATCATTCACAGTGCGGCCCATAATATCATTCACAGTGCGGCCCATAATATCATTCACAGTGCGGCCCATAATATCATTCACAGTGCGGCCCATAATATCATTCACAGTGCGGCCCATAATATCATTCACAGTGCGGCCCATAATATCATTCACAGTGCGGCCCATAATATCATTCACAGTGCGGCCCATAATATCATTCACAGTGCGGCCCATAATATCATTCACAGTGCGGCCCATAATATCATTCACAGTGCGGCCCATAATATCATTCACAGTGCGGCCCATAATATCATTCACAGTGCGGCCCATAATATCATTCACAGTGCGGCCCATAATATCATTCACAGTGCGGCCCATAATATCATTCACAGTGCGGCCCATAATATCATTCACAGTGCGGCCCATAATATCATTCACAGTGCGGCCCATAATATCATTCACAGTGCGGCCCATAATATCATTCACAGTGCGGCCCATAATATCATTCACAGTGCGGCCCATAATATCATTCACAGTGCGGCCCATAATATCATTCACAGTGCGGCCCATAATATCATTCACAGTGCGGCCCATAATATCATTCACAGTGCGGCCCATAATATCATTCACAGTGCGGCCCATAATATCATTCACAGTGCGGCCCATAATATCATTCACAGTGCGGCCCATAATATCATTCACAGTGCGGCCCATAATATCATCCACAGTGCGGCCCATAATATCATCCACAGTGCGGCCCATAATATCATCCACAGTGCGGCCCATAATATCATCCACAGTGCGGCCCATAATATCATCCACAGTGCGGCCCATAATATCATCCACAGTGCGGCCCATAATATCATCCACAGTGCGGCCCATAATATCATCCACAGTGCGGCCCATAATATCATCCACAGTGCGGCCCATAATATCATCCACAGTGCGGCCCATAATATCATCCACAGTGCGGCCCATAATATCATCCACAGTGCGGCTCGCAATACCGCCCACAGTGCGGCCCACAATACCGCCCACAGTGCGGCCCACAATACCGCCCACAGTGCGGCCCACAATACCGCCCACAGTGCGGCCCACAATACCGCCCACAGTGCGGCCCACAATACCGCCCACAGTGCGGCCCACAATACCGCCCACAGTGCGGCCCACAATACCGCCCACAGTGCGGCCCACAATACCGCCCACAGTGCGGCCCACAGTGCGGCTCCCGCAGCTCAGCTCAGAGCCAGGCCAGGTCTCCCCCATGCATATGTCGCCCCCGGGCACCAGGACAGCAATCGCATATCAAATACACCCAAATCTGGCCTATCGATCACAATAATAGAACTATCAATACACGATCGGGTCACCATTTACATAATGCCCGTAGTTAACATCCCATATGATTCGCTCGAGAGTTACACAGGTTTCGGTAATGAGGGACGGTGGTAAACATACTATGACGAAAATTTCAACTATGATGCTGGCGCTTTGGCAGTTGGGCGGAGCTTTCACACATCGACAGCGGTAGACAGCTGGCGTGTACAGCTAGTCGTAGGAGGTGGGTAGCCACCGCCGACAGACAGGTCCACATGGTTTAGGACATGTAACACTGGTACACTGGACATACCTGCACACACACAGACCCCAAGACCAAGAAAGACCATTGTGACTGACAGATCTACATGCAATAACACCAGGCAAAGTACCACGCGGCCGACACGTAGCGCGTATGACATATAAAGATATAATTGATTAATTACTTCTCAGTAATACAAATTTAGACCCATTAATAATTTCCTCAACATGTCTACCAGGTGCACTGAGTCAGTATGAGTCCGTCTCTACGCAACCATACCCACCTGTCTCTACGCAACCATAACCCGTCTCTACGCAACATTACACACTCGCCCAACAAATCTTCAACTCAACGTCCGCTTGACTTGACTATGTCATCCTAGTAGGGCCACTAGGGGGGGGGGTAGAGGTGTGTCCCCTTGCGTTGTATATACCGCTGAGCCCACGTATACAGCACCTGTTGAAATCTCTAATGCCACAAATGTTTACGTCCATAAAGCAACTGCTGTGTTTCCGTTGCAGACAATGGCCATGGTAACAGCAATGGCCATAGCAACGGCAATGGCCAAGGTAACGGCAATGGCAACGGTAACGGCAATGGCAACGGTAACGGCGGGTCGGACAACCCATGTACCCCCGAAGCCCTGAGCCGGGAGGAGTTCCACCACCCAGATCCCTCAGACCCCTCCCGTTACATCCAGTGCACGGAGTGGGGAGGGTACCACGTGCGTAGCTGTCCCCCTAACAACGTATGGTACGCCGGCTCTAGCACGTGTGTGGACAAGTCCAGCGGGGACCAGGCTCCGGACCAGCCCCCAGTCGCCATGCCAGCACCAGGGTATGCCCAGCCCCCAGTCGCCATGCCAGCACCAGGGCATGCCCAGCCCCCAGTCGCCATGCCAGCACCAGGGTATGCCCAGCCCCCAGTCGCCATGCCAGCACCAGGGTATGCCCAGCCCCCAGTCGCCATGCCAGCACCAGGGTATGCCCAGCCCCCAGTCGCCATGCCACCACCAGGGTATGCCCAGCCCCCAGTCGCCATGCCACCAGCAGGGCATGCCCAGCCCCCAGTCGCCATGCCACCACCAGGGTATGCCCGACCCCCAGTGGCCATGCCACCAGCAGGGCATGCCCAGCCCCCAGTTGCCATGCCACCAGCAGGGCATGCCCAGCCCCCAGTTGCCATGCCACCAGCAGGGTATGCCCGACCCCCAGTCGCCATGCCAGCTCCAGCCCCAGCCCCAGGTCACCATGGTAACATGCCGTCGCCAAGCAACGGTGGTGGCCAGGAGCAGCCCCAAGATGGGAACGCGTACGACTGGTTTGGTTGGGCTTTGTGGCACAAGAAACGGAACGGCGACCACGGCAGTCCCCCTCAAGGTGGCAACGGTGCAGCCCCAGTACAGCCATGGGCGACCCAAGCCCCAGTCGGGAACGGCCAGATGGGAAATGGCCAGATGGGAAATGGTCAGAAGGGGAATGGTCAGATGGGAAATGGACAGACGGGAAATGGACAAATGGGGAGTGGAGCAACTAACGGCAAGACATGGGGAATGAAGGGGCAGAATGGAAATGGTGCAACTAATGGACAGAACGGAAATGGTGCTACGATCGGCAAGACATGGGGAATGAAAGGTCAGACTGGAGATGGTGCAACTAATGGGCAAAATGGAAATGGCGCTACCAACGGCAAGACATGGGGAATGAACGGCCAGAATGGAAATGGTGCAACTGATGGTCAGAACGGAAATGGTGCTACGATCGGCAAGACATGGGGAATGAAAGGTCAGACTGGAGATGGTGCAACTAATGGGCAAAATGGAAATGGCGCTACCAACGGCAAGACATGGGGAATGAACGGCCAGAATGGAAATGGTGCAACTGATGGTCAGAACGGAAATGGTGCTACCAACGGCAAGGCCTGGGGAATGAAAGGTCAGACTGGAGATGGTGCAACTAATGGGCAAAATGGAAATGGCGCTACCAACGGCAAGACATGGGGAATGAACGGCCAGAATGGAAACGGACAACATGGAAATGGTGGCACCAACGGGAATGGTCAGGGCAGTTCTAACGGCCAGAACGGTGCTGGCATGGTTCCGAGCGGGATGCCCAACCCTTGCAATCACCCTAACCTCAAGTACGTCCCCAACCCGACCGACCCCTTCAAATACTTCGAGTGCGTTGGCGGACAGATGATGGAGCGGGCGTGCCCGGCGGACCACGTCTGGATCCAGCCCGACCACGGCTGTCGCTCCCTCAAGGACCGGATGGGGTCCGGAACCCCTCAGCAGGCCAACCCGTGCATCGGCGCCCAGTCCCGCTTCCTGCCTTACCCGGGCGACGACAAGATGTACATCGAGTGCACGGGGTGGTACCGGCCCGAGGCGAGGCGCTGCGAGCCGGAGGGCAGCGTGTGGGTGCAGGACGAGCAGCGGTGCGTGGCCATGCCCCCCGCCCCGACCATGTCCCCGGCAGACTTCTGCCTCAACGCGGACTCCTACTACATGCCGTACCCGCTGGACACCTCCCGCTACATCCAGTGCGACGAGTGGGGCAACATGTTCATCAGGAGCTGCGGCGGCGGGATGACCTGGGACGACGGCACCAAGACCTGCCTCGGGGGGCATAGCAACGGCGGTGAAAATGGCGACCATAGCAACGGCGGTGGAAATGGCGACCATAGCAACGGCAACGGACAGAACGGCGGTCACTACCCGATGGGTATGTCCGGGATGGGGATGGGGATGGGGATGGGGATGGGGATGGAGAAGTCGGCCCCTGGGGGTGAGCCGGAGCCCGTGTGGTGCCCCCAGGGCTCCACGTGGCACGCCGACTCCCAGCGCTGCGCGGACGGCCAGGGTAGCGCGCCGGTCCGCCCGGCCACGTGCCCCGCCGGCATGGCGTGGAACGACGTCGCCCAGGGCTGCTGGGCCGACCCGGCCGCCGCCGCCGCCATGATGAACGCCCTCATGAGGGTCGACTGCCCCGCGGGGTACCGCTACAACCCGCAGACCGGGCAGTGCGACTGGGACACGAGCGCCCCCGCCATGGCCATGGACACCGTCGGCGGCCCGGATATGATGGTGCCCGAGCCCAGCTGCGACGAGGGTTACCAGTGGGCCGAGGAGCTCATGATGTGTGTACAGATCGTCGACGTGGGAGACATGCTGCCGGCCGGCAACGGAAACATGGCCTACAGCTCGCAGATGCGCGGCGTCGACATCGACCCCATGACGGGCAAACCACGTGACCGCCACGGTAAAGACACCGGCAGCAACGCGGCCAACGTCCACTGGCTCGGGGACCAGCTCAGCCAAGGCGCCGCGGCCCCCGCAGACATGACCGACTACGAGTCAGCTATCTACACAATCTACGGACCGACTATTATCACGACGGGCGATAATAGAGAGTATTATGTCGACGGTAATAAGCCCAGTGGCACTCACGGCAACGGCATGATGCCTGGTAACAATGGCAACGGCATGATGCCTGGTAACAATGGCAACGGCATGATGCCTGGTAACAATGGCAACGGCATGATGCCTGGTAACAATGGCAACGGCATGATGCCTGGTAACAATGGCAACGGCATGATGCCTGGTAACAATGGCAACGGCATGATGCCTGGTAACAATGGCAACGGCATGATGCCTGGTTACAATGGCAACGGCATGATGCCTGGTTACAATGGCAACGGCATGATGCCTGGTGGTACCAATGGCAACGGGGACGGCATGGCAACCGGCGACAGTAGCAACGAGATGCCCGAGGTGGAGAACCCTTGCTCGGCCACCGGTAGGTTGTACCACGCGTTCCCGCTGGACACGCGTTTCTTCATTCAGTGCGACTTGCACGGCACCATGCATATCCAGCCGTGTCCCCACGGCCTCGTGTGGGAAGACACCCTGGACACGTGCGTGCCCTGGAACTTCCTGCTCTCCTCACCCCCGGGGGGTCAGGGCGACGGGATGGCCGATAATGGCATGACTAACGGGATGGGAATGGGCGATAATGGCATGACTAACGGGATGGGAATGGGCGATAATGGCATGACTGACGGCTACGGGACGGGCGATAATGGCATGACTAACGGCTACGGGATGGGCGATAACGGCATGAGTTCGATGGGTAACGGCTACGGGAACGGTATGGCCAATGGCATGGCTAGCGCCGAAAATACCGACACGGACACCGACTCCAATGCCATTACATACGGGTCCAACCCGTGCCAGGGCAGCGACAAGAACATGCACGGCTTCCCGTACGACAAACATCTGTACATCATCTGTGACGGCAAGCGTCCGCACGTGATGCCGTGCCCCTGGCCGCTGACGTGGGACGACTCGAGCAACACGTGCAACCTGCCCACCTACGACGACCTAGACTCCTCCCACTGATCAGAACAACCACAAAACAGACGCCCGCTTTAAGTTATGAACGACATATCTTGACGCCTTCTCTCAGTAGTAAACTCCGATGACAGTAAGAATCCTGCATGGCGACTGCTCAAGGAATAGATTAGTTGTGTATGTGTGGTGGTAATCCGATTTGGTTTCTATATACAGGTAATCCGACATGCAAGGGACACAACCTTGTCCATTGTTGCAAACTATAGGTTGTTTTGCACAGGCGGTCGTTACACAGAGGTGGGTGCAAGACACAGGTGGTGATCGAGCGACCGTGTGGTCAGTCAATATGGTTAGGTGCCATAAGCAGAGTATACTATAAGGAACTACAGGTACGCATACATTTCAACCCATTAGAATGTGTTTGGAAATGCCAAGATTAAATCTAATTAAGTTTTAATTTATAGATTACCATGTAGTGGTTTAGACCACCCAATTTAGGCCTCTATTGCCGCGTCACGCCGTCTGCGACACAGAAGTCCCAGTCAGCCCATCAATGTTCGTGACATGGGCTGGCCATAGTGAGAGCATTACACAGTGACATGGGCTGGCCATAGTGAGAGCATTACATAGTGACATGGGCTGGCCATAGTGAGAGCATTGAATAGTGACATGGGCTGGCCATAGTGAGAGCATTACACAGTGACATGGGCTAGCCATAGTGAGAGCATTGAATAGTGACATGGGCTGGCCATAGTGAGCTTTTGGAGTTTTGGAGAACGTTTCCATTACTAAATGATTACTTTAGTAAATATCTGTATAATCTAACAAAGTAAATGGCATGAAAATATAATTTCTATTGTTTAGGCCTGAAACCTCGTGTAAGGGTTGTTGATCCCACGAGAAAACGTGTGACCACAACTGCATTGTGGTAAATGTGAATTTTAAGTACGACGTGAGTTCATCAACTATAGTGTTCCCCATGTGGTCGTCGCTTGTAACATAAGTCCTGGAAAAAAAGGTTGTCACAAAATCAGTTTTTCTCCCAGTAAAACCCGCGGGGAGCGTTCACCGGACGCCACTAGATGCACCTCACCTAGCGTCCCGCCACAAGGTCATACGGTCGCCACGAGGTGGCCGTTGCGAGCAGCGCTGGAATAGTTATGGAGAGGGAGGTTGGTGGAAGCCATGGTGGCTGCGTGGGGGAGGGGGGGGGTGCGGTGCGGGGCGAGGGGGTCACGGCGGGCACGGTGCACGGGCACGGTGCCGGGTGGAGGCCACAGCAGCGGTCCGGCAGCCATTTGGCGAGGTGCCCGAGACCGATCAGCCATGGCAGTGACCACCATGCCAAATGGAGCGCCACATATGGACGCCACCCCCCCCCACCCCCACCGCCCTCTCTCACCCCCCCTTTCTCCTATCACCTCACCATGCTCGCCTCCACCCGCCACCCCCTCCACCAATCCTGCCACCCCCAAACCCTCTCCCCCAGGCAGACGACACGTAACATCACATAAAACACCTCTACCCCCCCCCCCTTCCCACACGTGTACTGAAGCGGTGGCCAGCTGACCCGCCATTGTTTGAATAGATGGCCCCTCGCATTCTGAAACGCCTCGGACGGACACGTCGTTTAAACGCAGACTGGGATAAAACACTTAAAGCAGGGCATAGGTATATATATATATATATACAGATATATATATATATAGAGAGAGAGAGAGCAGGCGGCAGCATACCGTATGGGCTTCGCCGCCATCAGTTCAAAGCACCCACCTCCTGGCTCACCGGGGCTACATTAGCCGGGGCCTCACGTACTGGCTCAAACAATGGCAGGGCAGGGCAGGGCGGGTTGGGCATGGGACCCCAATGATGCACAACAAAGGAAGCAGATCTCACAAACTTTTACACCACCAACACATAGGGAGAAATGGAAGCCATATTTTCAATGGCTATTGATACAATGTGTACTTGTATATTTGCTTTTCGTGCGTGGATCATTTAATAGTTGTCCCGGTAATAGGCATTGACACCAAATGTAAACAAAGACCAAGACCCACAGGTAACCATGAAGGGCAATTCCCAAAGTATGTAACCGCTAAGGCTTCATCGATTTTGCTGTACTTTTCCTTCAAACCCAGGATGTCGCCTCCCAGTTTCACTTTTGCAAAATATGTGTATACACTTGATAATTCATACGTGTTGATTTTTCTCTTTGCATTTGTCTTTCTTGATAGTGCATAATGTGTAATACGGCTATTGCAATTTATGATCTCGCCATCAATTTAAGTAGTCCCTGCTACATCATCATTTGTAGCAGGGGTGGCGTTTGTTACAAGAAATAATTTGATCCCCCTAACTCCGTAACAGTCACTGTATAAGTTAACACTGAACATCGCCAGGCAGAAGACATAAAACAAACGTCCCGCCATTTGTGTCCTTGGCCGGTATGCGACGCTGTCTTTGACCTTTCGGTACGAAACTAAAGAAATGTGTACGATATCTCATCACCTGTTGTGTGTATAAGTCATTCAGTTGCAATAAATCGTGTCTCACGTGACCAAAAGAGTAGTTGCTTCATTCCTTGTTTGAATTATTGGCCTGCCGGGAGATCTCAGGTGGACACGGGATCAATTCTTTATTAATCCCACCACCCCCTTGCCATCACGGTTAATGTAGGTTAATGTCAGGCCGCACCACACCACACCACAGCATGCGCGTCGTAGGCGATAATATGGGAATATAAACACACGGAGCAAGCTGACAGTCCCACCCCATGCCCTTGACAAAACCTTGAAAACTTTGTAAGACACGAAGAGTTAGGGGTCTGGGATCTACCAGTCGTACAACCAACTATTTATCCGATAGTGAAGAGACCGCCCCACGACCGACAAGAACCACCATATCATCCCAAAGGAATCAAAAAGAGTGTCTTGGTAGGTTGCATTTACAGACAAAAACGACAAAAACATTATCGCATAGGCTTAAATTGAAGAATCGTTGCTTCAACTTCTCAACTTACATACTTTGCGATTTAAAAAACTCGGCACTCGTTGACGGTTAGAACGGCATTATAGCGAATCCAAGGCGTGATCGAATCACGGCAAAGACACCATAACCAAAGCCACGATATAAATCGTACATAGCTTAACACGATCAAAAGCTCAAGACAAGACTTAATGAAATGATTAAACGCTGAAAAGGCAAGGAAGATGCTGCAAAAATTACTTTTCTGCCGCCATGTCACCATGAGCGTCCTGATCATTAATTTCAAGGTTACACAATGAATGATAAAAGAAGGGATGGTAGACGCGGGGACATCCCCAGTGTAATCTGTAAGCTGCCTCACCTGTGTAGTGGAGGGGGAAGACGCCTCTGTAGAGGTGGAGCTGCCTAGCGGTTTGAGCGTCGCGCGTGACAGCCAGGATGGGACAGCGTGGGCGGTACGCAGCCATCAGCTGTGCAGATCTACAAGTATCCATCAAAGAATTGGTGCGTTAGGCAAAGTGTATGAACATATGGAATAAACCGGACCAAGGAGGGTACTGGGACCAGATCACAGAGACTACAACTCATCATTGTGTATAGTGTGCCTAATATGTAGATATATATATACCGCCAAGTATGACTTTTTGCTGCAAGCCCGACACATATCATGAATAGGAATGTTGTCACTCTGCAACACGGTATAGCACCGGCAACCTGTTTATCTTTAACAACCCTTTCCCGTGTCTTCCACTTAACTATGACCTACACCTACACACGTACATCACTTGGAGACCAAGATGAACATTTCGATGTGTTATGCCATGTTTGTACACATGAGCGACTAAACTGGACCCACAAGGAGACCCCAGTCACACATGTCCGTCTGAAATGGGGCTAGATGAATGCACATGTGAAGCATGAATCATCCCACCCAATCACCGCGCGGGACACGCGGCGGTCTGTGACGCTAAGGGAGGCTGGCGGCCCCGCTCACAGCCTCACCTGCCGGTGGTGGTGATGACTATGATGGCGCCGGCCATGGAGTTGACGGAGGCCTCGACCGCGGCCAGCGCCGTGGTGTGGGTGATGTCCGTGGGGCGCGGCGTCAGCATGCGGAGCTCCTCAAACAGCTGCTTGTGGTAGACGGCAGACTCGGCCTCGCGGGCGATCTGAGGGCGCGAGCGACATCCACAGCGTGGCGTCAGGTATTACGGTAGTACAGGTAACGAACAGTCAGGGTTGTATACGTAACAGAGGATGTCCAAAGATAAGTTGAGGGTTGGGCCATTACAGTACCAATGTCAGTACAGTTGTATGCCATGTGCTGTCAGGTCTGTAGATAGCGGTCGTATATATGACAACAGTAAGCGCGATGATAAATTAAAAAAAAAAAATTCTACCTTTCCAAATGATCCAGTTTCGGATATGAACACAATACACAGATCAAAAAAATAAATAACTATTGAGGAAACATCTCCAGTGGGGAACCGACCTCAACTTATCAGTTATGAAATATCAATTAATAATAATAATAATCAGTTTATTGTGCACTGTAGGCTCACAGCCTCAAAGTACAAATATATGTATATACAAATAACATCAAGTAAATAAGGTAACATTTTGAAACAGTTTTTCCCTTAATTTGTACGCATCGCGGAGAAATAGCACGATGTTATATAGGGTGGGGGTATCTATTGACATCATCAAAAAGGTAAATTCCCAACTCAAGTTCTGCTTCTGGTCTGTGACTTCAGGTAGGTATTTTTTTCGTGACGCTTGATACAAAGGGCAAAAACAGATTAGGTGTATCTCATCTTCTATAACACTTTCACCATTATTTTTACAATACATACAGTTTTTCTTCCCTAGGGATTCCTAAATGTCTGCCTTTCTCTATGTTTAGTGGGTGTGTGGAACATCGAAATTGGGCCAAGAGTTTTCGAAAATAGCTTTCCTTAATAGCAAATATATACGGTTCTGTTGTCAAGGTTCTTTTATACTTTCTATATGTGTCGAGTCGGTTATTTTCTTCTAAGCAGTTGAGCCAATTTGTATGTGCTCCATACATCAATTCACCCTTAGTTGTTTTTAAAAATAGATCCTCATCTCCTATTTGCTGATGCGTCCAGGCTTCTTCAAATCCGAGCTCTAACAATATTATTTTCACTTCAGTGGCCCATGTGCGCCTCCCTCTATAATCTAATTCAAATAGCATAGTATATGTTTCTCTCGGGAGGGACTGGTCCTCATTCCTGACGAGCTTCATCCAGAACTTTAGCATCTTCATAACACACATTATTTGGACTGGGTACGTTCCAACTTCTCCCATAACAGCTGCATTTGATGTCGATGCAGGTAGTTTTAATATCCATTTGCAATATTTCACTTGGACACTCTCTATACCGTCCTTCACCCTATATCCCCAAATCTCTGCTCCATATGTGAGAATCGGCAATACCATTTTATCAAATAATTCGAATTGGATCTTAGGTTCTAACCCACCACATTTGTTATTTACAGATTTTATAAAATTCACAGCCTTTCCAGCTTGTGCGGAGAGAGTTTGCTGAGCCAAGGTCCAGACTAGCTTAGGGGTAAAAACCAGCCCTAGATACTTATAAGATGATACAGTCTCTATACTCTTTCCTTTCAAGAACCATTTTTCATTTCTCTTCTGTATCCCCCCATTCCTGAAAACCATAACCTTCGTCTTGTTTAAATTAATTGCTAATCCCCAGCTTTCACAGAACTCGCTAAGCTTATCAATAAGTTTCTGTAATCTACCCACAGTATCAGCTGCTTCAATCATATCGTCTGCAAACAGTAGCAGGCACACATTATCATATATATGGCTTATCTGAATCCCAGGGAAATCCTTCGACAACAGTAAGCGCGATGATAAATTAAAAAAAAAAATGTCCAGACCTTTCCAAATGATCCAGTTTCGGATATGAACACAATACACAGATCAAAAAAATAAATAACTATTGAGGAAACATCTCCAGTGGGGAACCGACATCAACTTATCAGTTATGAAATATCAATTAAGCCAGAGAATAACATTGACAGATTGTGCAGAATATCAACCACATATTACACCGGATAAAAAACGATATACCTAGCAGATCGTTGCAAATCTTTCTTTTTACCTTGTGCATAGTCTCTACAGCTGTCAACGGGAACTGTCCCTTGGCCGTCTCGCCTGACAACATGACGCAATCGGCTCCGTCCAAGATGGCGTTGGCGACGTCACTGCTCTCGGCTCTGGTTGGACGCGGCTTCTTCACCATGCTCTCCAACATCTGGAACCCCCAACGACGGTCAGTAACCAGTGCACACTAGTAGGTTATTAAGACCATGCTTGCCAACATCTGGAACCCCCAACCACGGTCATACTCCACATGGTTATCATATCCGCAAACATCAATATGGACATGGACAGTGTCCGTACAGAGTATATTGATCTTTATAACAAAAATATATCTACATTTAAACAATATCCATAATACAACCGTGTGTACAATATTCCATTCTTTACCTATATGTCAAAAATATTTTTGCGGAGCAATTTCCCATAAAATACGACCGACGCAAAGCGGCTGCAATGTGATATAAAGTTAAACTCTGTCGGTACAAAATCTATTTGCCGTGAATCGTTTTGCTTAAAAAGAAACCATCATCGAGAAAATCGCACATCAACAGCATAAAACATTGATTTTCGCCCATCAGGCGGGTGTCGACATGCTCTGAACACGTGACCAGAGCCAATCACACGCAAGGCGTTGACGTCACCGACGATGACCCTCTGTTGAACCAAAAATGCGTTTACATTCGGGAAGCGGTGTGTCTTGGAACAAGCTGTCAGCTTAACACCTCTAATGAATAATGACAACCGAATTCGACTTATAAATTTGAACCATCGATACATTTAGAACAAATTGATGTACAGTTCATCTGTTGGCTGTAACAATTCAAATGCAAAAAAGGACATCAAACATAGGATATCTTCCTATCGCTATCCACTATAGGCGACCAACAGCTTTGGCGGCAATGGCTAAACAAGGTTGCTCGTGTGAGTTTTAAACCCACCAAACCTTCAAGAGTATGTTCCGACCACTTTGAGAAAAAATGCTTTGAGGAAGACCTGTATGCTAAGTACGTAGGCAGAGGACCAAACGAACCTATAAAGCTGAGGCTAAAGCCTGAAGCTGTTCCACCCATATTTTGCCATCGCCATCCCTAGCTCCAGTTCTGTGGCTGTAGGACGGGCAAAAATCTGACAGGGCCCGTCTACAGCCATCTATGGCGTTAAAAAATACTGGATTTGGCGGTGAGTGTTTCTCAGTTTGTTTCACAGAAATGCGGTTAGACGGCAACCCAAGGCGTTCAGGGGTAAAATACTTGGTCCGAGCTGTGGCTGTAGACTGGCCCTGTCAGATTTTTGCTCGTCCTACAGCCACAGAACTGGGGCTACGACATGCCCTGCCTCCTGCCTGCTGCACAGTATGCACATGGCCCGCCAATGGACCCGGCGGCTAGCTTCACGCGCCTCTTCTCCCTCCACCCCACCCACCCTAACCTTTACGGCTGTTTTGGTAGTAGGACCGTCCTGTCCCTACACCCTTCAGTGACAGTGAGTTTCTAAGACAGCAGAAGTATCAAGTTACACCATCGACTGCCGCTTCCCGAAATCTAAGAGTCAAATCAAAATTGGGCACCCTGCCAACGATGACGATGGAACCCCGGACTCCACTCCCACCCCGCCCCCCTTCTAATGCAACACGGCTTCACTGACCACGCGATGCGTTAACGACCTGGTACCCGATTACATCATCAGTTCGTGTAAATTCCGTGTTTACTTCAACTTCTTCGTCCGACTCGCCGGAAGTTTGTTCTTGCTCCGCCATATTGTTCATTGGGAAGTACCATCCGCGTAAAAACTCACGATGTAATTAGGTAATGAAACCGCTTTGATATTATAGCTTCCGGTGATAGTAGTCGTCTAAACCTACTAGTCGTTTCATCGCCGGTGACTGTCATCATCAGCGCGCTGAGGCGGGTGCCCATGACAAGTTGTGTGGTCGTGCAAAAGTGCTTAAAACTTCACTAATGCATGAAAAATGCGTAATGTTTAGTTAATTCCCTATAGTTTAATGGAAATGTAAATGATATGGGCCCGGCATTTTCCTTTAAGCGATAAGAGCTTTTGGCTTATCGTCAGTAATTGAAGTTTGTTTGGGTAGTTTTAGTAATTGTAAGCCCAGAAATTCAAAAGTAATAGGTTTTACACCATGACGTTACCTGCGTGGCGCAGATGACAGGCTTGCCGGCCCTGTTACAACGACCGATCATCATCTTCTGGGCCAGGAAGACTTTCTCCGTCGGGATCTCAATTCCCAGGTCGCCACGGGCAACCATGACGCCATCAGCCTGCTCCATGATCTCATCAAATCTGCAATATCACCAAATAAAATGGCATAATGTTTCATGTCGCCAATCTTACATATTATATACCTATATATCGGTATTTTGACTTTTAATTTATTTAAAAAAAGGCATTTACCCATATCAGTAGAAAATACCTTAATGAGAGCTTAACACCACGAAACTTCCTATCTTGTTCGTATGGTCAGCCTCATCCGTCACTTATTTTAGGCATATCCGTGTTTAAGATATTACTTTACCACATGTACCACCATATCTTGTGTGTATGTCTTTACCAAAGCAGCCAATATTTATATTCATATTTGTCCTGTGCTCTTTTTTTGCCAACGTCCTTACCGCTTTACACCTTCGTGGTTCTCGATCTTGGCGATGATCTTGATGTGCTTGCCCTTGTCCCCCAGGATCTGTCGGATGGTCCGGATGCCGTCACCGCTCCTGATGAAGGACGCGAACACAATGTCCACCTGGCGAGAACCACACGCTCCATTAATGTAAGGATGTTCCGCGAGAAAACTAAATACGTATTTAGATATATTAACTACGAGACTTGAAAACCATTTGGTGTCTGATTATTCCATATCGAGAAGTAAATAAAAAAGCGACACGGATCTGCAACATTACGAATAAAAAACAGTGGGCAAGGGGATCCCTTTACCACTTTAACTGACTAGGCAAAAGGAAACCCGTTTGCCCCTGCACGGTGTAATAGACAATTCTTAGCATTTTACTACATATAAACAGCACAGGATGACTGAAACCATCAAGACAGCCATCGGCCTGATCCACAGTAAAGGCGCATACTCTAGACCATAACGGGTACTTGGGTGACTTATGCACTAGTAGGAAGCGTGACGTACCCCCTGTTCAACTCCGAAAAGCAGGTCGTGCTTGTCCTTGTCAGACACAGCCGGCAGATCGACCGGAGTGCCGGGCAGGTTGCAGCCCTTCTTGCTGCCCAGAGTGCCTCCGTTCTCAATCTCGCAAATCAGAGAGTCCTCGGCTGACAAAAAAAAACGAGCCACATCACTAACACCAGGGGACAATCAGTTCAAACCAGACCATGACCCCATCACAAAACATCATTGAACCGGTATTTAATGTCTAGATTGTTAACATCAGTAAACGAGGGATTTAATATCTTGATATTTAACATTAGTGAACCAGTATTTAACATCTTGACACTAAACATAAGTGAACGCGGATTTAATATCTCGACATTAAACATCAATGAACCAGAATTTAATATGTTGCCATTTAACCTAAGTGAACTAGGGATTTATTATCTTGATATTTAATATCTTGACATTTAACATTAGTAAACCAGAAGTTAATATCTTGACATTTAACAATAGTGAATCAGAATTTAATATCTTAACATTTAACATCAGTGAACCAAGTATTTAATATCTTAAGATATTAAGTACTTGGTTCACTGATGTTAAATTTTAACATTTAACATCAGCGAACCAGTATTTAATATGTTAACATTTAACATCAGTGAACCAGTATTCAATCTTAACATTTAACATCAGCGAACTATCACATAAGACCAGCGGGTTATTGTTAACCATTACGGTCTAGCATTTACCCCGTGGGTATACAAAAAGGACCGTCTTTAAGAAATAACAGTCGTCCCCGGCCACAAGGCCACAGGACCACGGTCCACCTACTCTTGTCCTTGATGATGAGAGAGATGAGGCCATCGTCGATGTAGATTTGCTTGCCGACGTCCACGACATTGGTGATGTTCTTGTAATCCACCCAGACGAGGTTCTCGTCGCAGGCCTCCTGATAGGCGTCGTTGGTGGTCAGGGTGATAGGCTTACCGGCCACCAGCTCCACCTCACTGTTCACACCCTGGGGGGGGGGGGGGGGGGAGAGAAAAAACACTCGTCTACACAGGAAATAAACACACACAAAAAGCTTATTTTCAACCAACTGTAAGTAGTTAGCAATCAATAAAATGTTTTACTCGCAATGTATTAAGAAAATGTCACAGAAATATATCTGAAATTGATGTTAAATATTGGATTAGAATTTAATCTGAATCCAAACGGTCTCTAGAAATGCTCTTAAAAAGCACAGGATAAATGAACTAGTAGTTCGCAGTTAGACAGTTCACTAAGTGATGAAGCCTGGAATGTAACACAATGATATCTAGTAGCGCTGGACGAAGAGGCTATTAAACCACAGGTAATAGAATATGGAGCTCAATGGGAGTGAATATAATATACAAGTGACAAACAATTTGAATATCAAGTTTACATGAGCGCGCTATGACGGTTCATCATCATACATCGCTCGCTGTACTAAAATTGGTTGTAATATATTACTAAATCGCGACCAGCTCTCCTAATAAATCCGGCTGCCCTTTGACAAATGTAGCAATATAAATGATTACGCTCTTTCTCAGTGTTACACGGATGACGTTTGGTTTCTTAAAAGTGATTGCCTGTTAATGACAATACAATCAGCTTTCATATTTTAACCAACTATGCCACAAAAGCAGAAAAGTAATAAACTAAATACACGTCACTGATAATAACATGAGCGCCATAGCATTATGTATGCATAACCCAGGGGATGGGGAGAGCTTACCGCCTTCATGAGCCCGGTCCTGATCTCCGGACCTTTGGTGTCCAGCGCGATGGCGATGGGCTTGGAGGACGTACTGGCCGCAATCCTCACGTTATTGATGGTGTCAGCGTGGTACTGCCAGAGGAAGGAAGAGCAGGCATCAACAAAGGCGGCTGATCAGAGACGCACACAGAGACATATCGGAATGATTGTCGATGGTTGGTATTTTCTGATTAATGTTCAATGCGACATGGTGTTTGCCTTCGCAACTAACTGAAAGCTCACAACTTTATGTTCGTTTAATTCCAGTTCAGCCCTGTGATTACTTTGGGTTTACGTGACACCATCACAGGACGACGTCAATGTTGAACCGAATCGTTTACAATTGTTTACTTTCTTCGTCTTAACATAGAGGTTAGAACCTTCAACATGGCAAAATGTTCATCATACACTTTAACGCCCGTTAATAATAACAGAAACGCGCTGTAAGTTAACTGACTTTTCACACGAACACAACGCGCAACTAACAACGGCGCCTTGAGGTTGATACCGGTTCGGCGGTTGTCATGAAAACGGTCCCGAGACAGGACAGAGACAACAAATTAACGGAACAATTATTTGGCATGAGGAATGACCCGCCGAACGCTTCAATGAGCAACCGAAGGTAGACCGGACGCGGATCGCTAGGGGGGATGGGGGGGGGGGGTGAAACGATTTAAACCGGATTACACGATTTACAAAAAAAGATAAACTTCGTAATTAAATAAACCAGACTACAGGAATGACCGGAAGAATGTCACCCCTGCGGACAGGCCGGATATAACTAGAAACCGAGGAGAGCCGATGAGGCATGATGTCCTCTTACCGTGGCGCACATGGGTCGTCGGGGCGCACCATAAGGACTTGTATCACAACATACGCGCGTTCAGGTGTGAATATTTACCCGTGAAGTATTCGACTAGTTTCGCAGAATTCGTTGAATAGTTTCTTAATCTTGGGGGGCGGGGGGGGGGGGGGTGTGCCTACCTCGTGCGTGCCGTGAGAGAAGTTCATCCTGGCGATGTTCATTCCGGCCGTCATCATCTTGCCCAGCATCTCCACACTGCGGCATGCCGGACCTGCGGGTTACACGGAAAACACATCGCGTCGTCACAAGACAAGTAGGCAAGATATCCGCGTTTACCAGCTTTGAGTATTATCAAGGATTGTGGAGGGACACTGCACCATCCTTTTTACTACAGAGGGAAAATAAAAAATATTAAAACATTGTGTCGAAGGAGAATCAATCAGCATTTGTCGTAATGTTATGACAATGAAGAAAGATGGGAATAGGCAAGGAGGGTGAAGGAGGGTGCATCAACATAAGGCAATATTGTGCCATTGAGCATGGATGGGAGTAGACAAGGAGACTGAAGGAGGGTGCATTAACAGAAGGCAATATTGTGCCAGTGAGCAGGGATGGGAGTAGACAAGGAGACTGAAGGAGTGTGCATCAACATAAGCCAATATGGTGCTATTGAGCAGGGATGGGAGCGGACAAGGAGGGTGCATCAACATAAGGCAATATTGTGGCAAGGAGGGTGAATATATATAAGGCAATATTGTGCCATTGAGCATGGATGGGAGTGGACAAGGAGGGTGAAGGAGGGTGCACCAACATAAGGCAATAAAGTGCCATTGAGCAGGGATAGGATTTGACAAGGAAGGTGCATCAACAGAAGGCAGATGCAGATTCAGGTTCAGGAGGGTAAACCAACGTAAGGCAATAGAGACATTGAGCATGGATGGGAGTGGACAATGAGGGTGCTTCAACATAAGACAATATAGTGCTGTGGTGAACCCTGTCGAGGGTTCACGGCTATCTTCATCCGTTTGAATTCAATTCAATTGAAACAACAGCATTGGTCTCTTTTCTTGTATTTATTCCGCATGCACACTTCATATACATCAAGTCTAAGTCAAAAGCTCTCAATTCCGACAAGTCCCGATCAGTCCTTTCCTTCCTCTCTCTGTTCTACCAGATTCCGGCCCCTTAAATACGGGATAGCCCCACCCAAAACTAGAGGTCTGGACCTACAGTTGGATCCACAGTTGAAGGTCCGGACCTACAGTTGTAGGTCCGGCCCTCGTTTTACCTAGAGGTCAGGGTCCTCGCCAACTCCGGCGGGTAGGGGGACGGGGTGGGGGTAGTCGCGCAGACGGGTACGAGTGGACGGGTATGAGGGAGGGGGTGGAGTCTGTCCCACCTACCCTAGCCACTGGAAGCCTGAACTCAAACTAGAGGTCCGGATTTCAAACTGGAGGTCCGTCCTGGCCAAGCCAGGCGGGTATGAGGGAGGGGGTGGGGTGTGTCATCACGCGGGCACCACGCAGGCCCCGGCGGGAAGAGCGGGACCGTCCCTCGCCTGGAAGCCCCGTGGGGCCTCGGTGGCTCCCCAGCCCAGTAGCCTTAGCTGTCTCCCCGCCCGCTCCCCCCACTGTACTGCACTAAGGCCCACGCGCTGTCTGGATCCTGCGCCGCCTATGCCGGCTGCATGCCCCCCCCCACCCCCCTCCCAGCCAGCCCTAGCTGGACTCACCATGGGAGTGGACAATGAGGGTGATTCAACATAATACAATATAGTGCCATTGAGCATGGACGAACAAGGTTGGTGTAAAACGAGAAAGGGAGATAGTGGAATGGTATGTGACTTTCTTTTGAAAATCAAAATGGCGGGGATGGCTAAATGTGCACATATATCATAATGAGATGAATAATATGTGAACAATCCTCAAACACGTGTCCGCCCTTGCCAGTCGGAGGTCAGCGCCCAGTAATTGAGCACCCCATATGACACCATGCGACAAGCGATAGATTGGATGTTAACGGCACCGCCCCCCCCCCACCTCCCCCCACCCCCGCCGCCCGCGCGCATATGCCATTAATTTGAGCATTGGACATTAAATAACGACGCAGAATGCTTGGTTGGTTGGTTTAATTAAATTGGACGCTTTGATATTATATCGCCACAATAAGAAGGGTCAGTGTAGAGAAGAGCCATGTCTCCGGGAGTAACCCCCCCCCCTCCACCCTATTCTTTGCGAAGAAAGACATTTGGTGCTTTATCCGCCACAAACAGACATTTGCACATGTTGGATTCGAATCACGCACCTGCCACTGGGGCAGGCCGAGCACAGCAGACTCGTTAATGGCCGAACGCGCTACCTACTGGGCTATGGGCCTTAAAAGAATGAACGAGCTTAGCAAACTACAACTGGTGCAGCTCACGCTTCAAAGCGCCAGGGCTGCAGGAGGGAACGATTCTTATGACACATGCCTTAAATCTGCTGTCTGGCGACTACATTAAAATGGGATTTAAAGAGGCTGAACATGCAACAACATGTAAGCCTTGCCTACGGACTGTAGGAAAGCACATTAGATATCATCCGTTTTCTTTTTCTTGAATAAAATATTTTGGGACATTTATCACCTTTCACAGGGCATTCACAAAAAGTTGGCGCCCTCAGCTCGCAAATAACCGTGAAGGCGTACGTTTGGTTGTTCTTAAGTCACATCGGCAAGTATTCGCCCAAGGACACCGATTCACCGATCAAGTCACGCAAGCAGAGGTATTTAGGTCACTACCTCGACAAATATTTTCGCACAATTCGTGTTTTGTTGTGATATATGGTATTACCGAACAAGCGAGACCTGGTACTTAGATACCATTTCGGGTCCATAGGTCTGCCACTTTTAATTAGTGAAAACGGTTGTTTTACTATAGCTCACGCATTTGGAATACGCGTGCTTGATCATGATGTTGTCCCGTAACCTCCTTCCAAGATCTGCCCTTCATATTGTGGCGTTAACATGCGCCCGCTAACAGCTCTAGTCAGCGTGGTCGCTCTAGATCAAGACAATGATAACGTTGATTGCCATTGAACAAACAGCAAATTGGGTTATTTATCACTTGTATAATATCACTGGCGGTCGTTTCATGCATTTCAGATATTATAGTTAGCATCGATTCTGTGCCTGGTCAGGAGGAAACGTGTTGATCGTGCGTCCTATGTACAGCGCATTCCCTCCTGCCAGAGACGGGCATTGCATTTGTTCGGCTAGCCCCAAAAAAAATTGCTCCTCCGTCTCCTTCACCCGCGTCCACTGTACAACAATAAAACATTTCGACGGCGGTTCGTAAGGGAATAGGCCAAAAACAACTACTCCCCCCACCCCACTCCGCTTCACCCCATCCATGCCCCCAATACCTGGACCTCCCATCCGCCCAGCCTAAGTGAAAGCCACGTGTTGGGACGAAACCTAAAATACCAGCACCCACATGCCTCTCCAGTCATATAACGGCTAATGATATATCGCCCCGGCGGTGCAAAGAAGTGGGCCGCAGCAGGCAGGACGGAGCCATGGTGAATAGGTCGATAATATATTACAGGCTAAAACATACCCCAGGGTCGAGGGCGACGGCTCGTTTTCTCCTCCTCGTCTCGCGTAGGAGCAGCGATGCGGAGGCACGGCTTGATGGTTTGTCAAGCCAAGTATCGCAAAAAAATTAGTCTTTATATAAGCTACACCGGCGGAGGATTTGCGGCTATCGATTATATCATAAGGCGGGGAGGGGGCTGGAGGGTGAGGGGGGGGGGGGTAGCGAGTGTTTGACGCGTGTCAAACCATTCCTGTACCTATGAGGAACAGCGACAAGTTAACCTTGGTTTCATAGGGCTGGAGTTGGATACATTAGAGTTCATATCGCGTGAGGTGGAAGGGGTCAAGGCCGTCACAACGTGGGCACAGTGAGGCGTAAACGGCCCTTTTCCGGGTTTACCAATGGTACCGAGGATTGATTGGATTGGGGCTCAACGGCACTTTCCGCCTGTAAGGCTATATCGTACCATATTGGTACCCATGAGGTCAAGACACGTGTGAAACACAATATGCACATATGTCTATAGCATGATGGCACAAAGGAGATCTAGACAGGAGATTCACATCAAGTGTATGTGTTCCTGAACGATTGGTTGGTTATTCAGGACGCTTTAACCACCTTTGGTCATATCGCGTCAATGGGAGAAGGAAGGGAGAGTGGAGCCATGTCCCCGGGGGTAACCCCCTACTCTTTACGAAGAAAGACCTGGGATCTTTATCCTGCGACCACATAGACATGGCCACAGCAGGGCTCGAACCACCGACCCACGTGCCGTTAGGCTCTCAGGTGACCAGAGCACTCAATGCGAGCGCTCTAGCCCACTGAGCTGTCGCGCCGGCCCCGTGTTCCTGAACGAACGCTTACCGATGGCAGACATGGGGTTCAGACATGTGAAATAAATAAATATATTTGTCTCTAGAGAAATCACTTACCAATGGTATATTTAAAACCTAACATTTCATTCATATAAAACATATGCGTTTCCAAGGCGATCGATGATAGGTGCCACAGATTAGTTTCAGACATGTGACACACATAAAATATATATACGAGTCTCCAGTTTGATCAATTACCAATGGTACAGAGGCCTAGGCATGTGTCAGGAGTAAAGTACGCGTGTTTCCAGGGCGATAACTTACCAAAGGAGACCTAGACACGCCATTCACATCAAGTGCATGTGTTTTTGAACGATCGCTTACCGACGGTAGACATGGGGTTTAGACATGTCACATAAATAATTACATTGGTCTCCAGGGGGATAACTTACCAATGGTACAGATGAGGCCAGACATGCATTGGTCTCCTGGGGGATAACTTACCAATGGTACAGATGAGGCCAGACATATATTGGTCTCCAGGGGGATAACTTACCAATGGTACAGATGAGGCCAGACATATATTGGTCTCCAGGGGGATAACTTACCAATGGTACAGATGAGGCCAGACATACATTGGTCTCCAGGGGGATAACTTACCGATGGTACAGATGAGGCCAGACATATATTGGTCTCCAGGGGGATAACTTACCAATGGTACAGATGAGGCCAGACATACATTGGTCTCCAGGGGGATAACTTACCGATGGTACAGATGAGGCCAGACATACATTGGTCTCCAGGGGGATAACTTACCAATGGTACAGATGAGGCCAGACATATATTGGTCTCCAGGGGGATAACTTACTGATGGTACAGATGAGGCCAGACATACATTGGTCTCCAGGGGGATAACTTACCGATGGTACAGATGAGGCCAGACATACATTGGTCTCCAGGGGGATAACTTACCAATGGTACAGATGAGGCCAGACATATATTGGTCTCCAGGGGGATAACTTACTGATGGTACAGATGAGGCCAGACATACATTGGTCTCCAGGGGGATAACTTACCAATGGTACAGATGAGGCCAGACATACATTGGTCTCCAGGGGGATAACTTACCAATGGTACAGATGAGGCCAGACATACGATGGACATGAGGAGGAGAGTCGATGTCTAGCTCGCAGACAGACTCCAGGTGTGTGCCTGCATAGGCTGCTGCCAGCTGTTGGTCATAGGAGCCCTCCGTCATGAAGGTAACCCCGCTGGACCAGCTCGGAATATGCAGCATACCCTGGCATAGCAACACGCAGAAGTCATCACACTAACATATTACAAGGAGAACACAACAGTAAACAGGATTATCACTTTCTGTCATCAAATATGTCTATATCCTGTGCCAGTTGCATAAGGCATGCCTTTTCAATGTGTTGTAAGGGGAAGTAATTGTACAGGTATTTAGTTATATAGTCCTTTGAAAGTACCCTAAATGATGATAATAGTGGAGTTCCTGAAAAAAAAAATGTAAATAGTAACTTTATCAATGATTAATGGAACAATGTATTACCATCTACCTTCTACAGGAGTTCATAACTTTTTAAAACTATGCCCTATAAAGAGCTAATTGGTCTTCCTTTATAGATTTCCAGTAATATATGCAACCCACAGCAATGCTCAGAGAATCACCATGCAAATTGGACTTTACTGAAAACACATGAGATAACTTCCCAAACATAACTAAAGTTAAGGGAAGTTCTCATTGTCAATGAACATCAAGGCAACATATACAACTCTGAACAAGAAGCAAGTAGATAAGCCAGTTACTAGTTCTCAAAGAGCCAGCGAATGCAGATTTATCAGAAAGCATGAGCCATTTTATGGGTGCTAGTAGGCTTGAATACAATACAATACAATGACAATAGAATACTGTTATACCGGTAATATTATATAATTATTATAATATAAGATATTACAACCTAGTTAGTCCAATCCAGTTTTAGGATGTGATAAGAAATAGATTATGGCACACTTTTTTTTTTACAGTAATCAGTATTATGATGTTAACAAACCCCACTTCAAGTTTGTAAATGGCACAGAACACATAAAATCATGCCACAAAATTATTAGGATTGGTTCTCGATGAGAATCATGAGGACAAGCACTACAATATACGGTACATGTACTGAATTTAGTATCAAAACAAAGCATACTGTTAAAGCATGTCACACCAGCAAATACAGGAAGCTTTTAGGCGGCCCTAACACTCCTTAATGTTGAGTTATCAGTAAATTAAATGAATCTTGGGTACTGATAAATTGGTAGATTTAACCAAAGAATCTTACTCCTAGGGGTAATTTCTTCGAGGGTTCATCCTGAGAGGAGAAAGTAAAGCACTTCATCTTGAGACAAGTAGGATTGTCGCAATAAGCATGGAAAGGCAAATACCAAAAAATAGTAAGCATAGCTTGGATAAGGTTCAGATACCAGCTTACAATAATTTAAGTCAAAACCAATATTTGAGAGCTGAAATGATATCACAATAATGAAAACAATTAAGCTTACAGGAAGCCACTTATAACTATGCCATCAACGAAAAATGATCAAATGTTGGATACGGTAAGTTGGTAAGTTCAATGATTAATGAGTAAGACAGATTCTTGTCACCATGTATTGCAGATCAACACATCTAAAACGCTTAGACCAGTAACAAATAATACAGTATAACAGAAGGTCTGAAAAAGTCACTGATCAGAAGCATGTGGGCACATATGTGAGGATCAGATGGCTTGTTACCAATGACATTCTTCAATGGAAGATAATACTTACTGCAGCTGAACCAATGCGCGGCATTCCAGGGGCATTGGATCCAGTCCTCCCTATTAATTGAGCCATCTGTGGGTAAAATAATGGAACTGAATAAAAGATAGCAACTAAAAATTGCGTACTGCCACAAAATGCTACTGCCACAAAATCATAAACTATGGTACCATAAGTACACTTATAAGCAACATTATACAAAAAACTTTGAAACACATCAAAGCAAGCACAAAGACAGAAAGGGGTGTTCCATTCATTTCTATAGTCTATAATTAAGTCTCCAGATCACAGCTCAGTTGCTTATCATGGTTATGCATGCATTTATACATCTCCTTAATCAGTTGTTAGAATAACCACCTTTGTGTAACCATGGTAACCACCTCATTACATGCAGCATAACGTCCTGTGTAAAACAACTGACTACTGACTGTAAGATGGAAGTATAATGCAGGGATCTTACTTCTGTAAACTGCCTTTTTCATATAAGCAGTTCTAGCTGCTGAATTTTTTTTTACAACTCTGAGTGCATCTTTCAATACAGCATTTTGGCTATAGAGCAATAGAGCATGGAGGGGGGGGGGGGGGGGGGGCTGCATTTGTAAGGCGAGAGTGGGGTGTCATCATGGTATTAGCCAGAGACCTGCCTATGTACAGGTTTCAATTTTGGCTGGCAGTTTTTCAGGCCGGTGGGCACTTGCTGTTTAGCTGTCTAAAAAAATGTCCTTTTTCATGGTCACAATGTCCAGCAGAAAATCGACACCAACAACGAATCACCATATCTTAACAGCCACAGTTTCCAAAATTTTGGCTGGTAAAGCGCTCTGTTACTTAGACTCTGTCATATGTTAACTCACCTTCAACTTGAAACCCATGTGTGTGAACATGTGAGTGAGGGACTCAATGCATGTAACTTATTTGATCTGAGGTAAATTGGGTTGGACAGAAAGTTTGCACTGGGTTAACATAACAATGATTTATAAACATTAAGTTAGTGTCATGAGTGATTGCCACCGATTTGAAACTTGATAAGGGGTGCAAAGAAGGAGGGAAAGGCAACTGTTTTTAGTTAGGCTATTTCTATCTACAATTGGTGCTTGATACTGACTCCTGATGAAATTATGATAGGCAGGGCATGAAATGAACTAGAGTGGTATGCAGGGAAGGGTGTAGAGGGGGTTGTCTGGCCAATATAGGTGTGGCTTAAAATATGTAGTTTTCCAGCAAGTAGATCTGGGTGCATGCACACTGTGGTTTGAGGCCAAAGTTAGATGCAGCTTCTATCATGTATACAGCTTCAAAAATTCAGTTTACAGTAGTAATAACCCTTGGTTAACTGTTTTGAATTGAGATTCAAGCTATGTGGCAACATCAGGGATTAGCTAGCCTTATACAAATAGTAGACAATAGGACAGGCTGTTTGACATATTGTATACAAACATAAGACATGTGCAAACAGTGCCAACAAACTTCTTAAATTAGGCACTCTCAGGTCTGTTTTAGCTCTCAGTTTCTCGATCTCAGTAAAAAAAACAACGATGAACAATATATATATTCTGAGGATTACAGCGAAGTATTTCATTTACAAAACTAAACTAAAATTTGGGAATTGAGTCAATGATGTAGTTGGGAATAGAGGAAGAAGGAAAGATATTCTGATATTGTGATATCTAGCAGTTAAGGAGACTTGTCTGATTGTTGCCCAGAGAGTAAGACAAATCACAAAGAGGAAAGTATAGAATCCTCTATTTTGAAATGTTTTCAAATTCAGTGAAGTTTTCAACTTATTTATCAGATATATCAAATTAAGAAATATTTGTAACTGAAGCTGCTGAAAATGGACAGAAAGATAGTTAGATCCTCAGTTGATTAAATAATATTTTACACAAATTATTTATTACTGCAGAGTACTACAGAAAGGCCATTAATCAATTGCATTAGATCAGGGCACCTGTACTTCGCCTGAAAACAAGAGGTTACTGTTATCAGAAATTACTTGTCATTGATTACCAACTGTCTTATGACAGTAACGTCTTGTTTTCAGGCTAACCTGTACTAAGCAATAGTTCTGGTTGAGTGATGCTAGACTGATAATTCCAATGCTTAACTTAAGTTGACAGTGCAGCTGCGCACACAGACTGGTCTCACTTTATAGACATGCGAAAAGACAAAGACAGTATGTTGTTAAAAGACAGCTTAAATGTGATAAATCCTCAGTTGAAGCTGCTGATCAAGCTGATTAGGTTTCCCCGACTTTACTGCTTGTAAGAATAAAAAATATATTGTTTAATCAGGTTAATATATATTGTTTAATATGGAGCCTGTTCAGCGATCGGTGGGCTGCCAGCATATTTGATCAATACTTGCCTGTTTTTGTCAACTTTATCAAGGCAAAAGGTGACTAGCTGCCTCCATGTTTGACATGCAATGTTACATACATATTAACGCTATGAGATCCTTTTGCGAAAAGATGATTAAGCAACAATTTTTTCAGTGTCAATGAGATTTACCTTAAAGTTTTGTATTACCTTAAAGTTTTCTTTTGAATTCATCAAGGTTGGCTTGCTTTCTACTATGACTAAGCTTTGAGTATCTTTTCATGGCCTGGACTTCATATCATGTCATGTCTATAGACAGACTTTAATGCTTTAAGTACCTTTTCGCAGCGATACATATCCAATTTACGCCGATTATAACAGAAACATGTATGTACAATCATTTGTCTTGACAAGTTATGCCATCTGGTGAGGCAACAGGCAAGTGTCTATCTTGGCGCAAGTGCCCCCAGGCAAGCCCGCTTCTCTGGGGACACAACGGTAACAATGTTAAAATCCTTCGACATTAGTAAGGAATCGACTGTAGCTTTTATTATAACGTGTACTCGAACAATCATAGTGTTTACAGATTCTATATACCTTGTTCTATCATCTGACATCAATAAAGTGTGTCTACACTAGGTGGTTTCAGTTATATTTTTACAAAGAAATGTTTGAGCACACAACTGTTCCCGACCAGCCATCCGCCATATTTGTTTTTGGCGGATGCCGGTACCTGTGAATGCGAGTTGGTTCCTCCTCTCCGTTAGCATATGACTCTCCGCTAGAGGGCCTTGTCAGTCGCTCACTTTGAACTTAAGGACAACAGCAGCGCCCTCTTTCACAGGTCGAGAACTGTTACAAAGTTTGGGACCCAGGCTACAAATATACTGATGTCAGAAGATAGAACAAGGTATATAGAATACGTAAGCACTATTATTGTACGCGCCCATATTATAAAAGCGGTCTCACTTTATAGCGAAAAGACACTAATCTCGCGAAAAGACGCCCCAAATGCCAATTAACCCCGATTTGAAGCTGTTGAACCGGCTGATTCGAGTTGTAATATCTTTACTGCAGGCAGGAATGCAAATATGTATTGTTTAATCCGGCTCATATGCATATTTAACAAATATTTCAACATGGACGCCGTCGCTTTGTAAGGCTGCCGCCATGTTGGATAGACACTTGCCTCACTATACATGGCGTAACGCGACAAATGTTATATACATGTTTGCGTTATGAGGTCTTTTCGCGAAAAGACAGTCACATTGGCGTAAAAAGGACATGTATCGCTGCTAAAAGACACTTAGTCATAGATTTGTACAGTTTATTTACACATATCACACCACACACATTACGCCTTCCTCTTACTTGTCATCATCGTTTTAGCAGAGCGCTTTAGTTTGCGCTGGCATGGCTTCTTGCCGCCGGAGGGTGCCGTGACCACGAGTTGAGCGGACACAGCCTTTGAGCAGTCCAGACTTGTACCCCATTGTCATTTACCTTTTGCTCCAAACCTCTCGACACAGTCATGTAACAAGCCAAGTGATGAGAAGCCTTTGCTGAACTAAACTGCCCTTGCTCTCGTAAACTCGATGTAACAAACCAATTGGTGTTAACTGATTAGCCCTGCACGAAACCGGCACCCCGAAACCGGGGTGTCGGAAGACTTCTGTCTCCCGACTTCTACCTCAATTAATTGGTGTCACATAACTGCGGCATGCATGTCTCCTACCCCAAAACATTTTATTTCGTGGAAAATGGCAACCCAATTTTGATGAATTAAAAAAAACATTTCAGGTGATACATGTTCTATTTACGATTAGATTGTCGCATTATCGCATTTTTGCGAAAAGACTTAATAACGCAAATATGTATTCGATACTGCACGCCATCTAGTGAGGCAACAGGCAACGTACCGATCGCTGAACGGCGTCCGTGTTGAAATACTGCCCACAGTAAAGAAATTACAAACCGAATCAGCCGGTTCAACAGCTTCAAATCGGGGTTAATTGGCATTTAGGCTGTCTTTTCGCTAACATCTTTTCGCTATAAAGTGAGACCCAATAAAAGCTATAGTCGATTCCCTACTAACATCGAAGGATTGTTAACACTGTTACCGTTGTGCCCCTAGAGAAGTAGGCTTGCCTGCTGGCACTTGCGCCAAGTATCTATCCAACATGGCTGCAGCCCAACTGTCCCTGAATGGGGTCCGCATTGATATACCTTTTGACTTTGATAAATCTGCTTAAATAAGAAAATTGTTTATTGTTATAAGCAGTAAAGACAACCTTAACCTCATCAACAGCTTCAAATCAGGATTTATTGACAGTTCAGCTGTCTTTTCGCAAGATACTGTCTTTTCGTGAAAAGACCATCTTTTCGCTATAAAGTGAGACCCCACACAGACGGATAAGACTAAGATTAGAACCAGAACTTAGGCTTAGTCCCTGCCCCTTAGGCTTAGTCCCTTGCTTATCAGTCCAGCACCATGCCCATGGCCTGGTTCTGTTTCCAAACTGTCCACATCGCCCAGTCAGGTAAAAAATGTTAGATCATGTGACTCCCAAGATTTCTGCATCTAGAAGTGCCCAACACATATCCAGCAACAGTATAAACTTAGGTAGGTCTACTTAGTATCGGTGTCCGCTGCATCTCTGGCCTGGACGACTAGGACGGGGGGTTCGTTGACGACCATCATGACATATGACATATGATATTTAGTGAAAACCAACATGACAAGGCCGCTTTCTCAAGCACATGTATTCTTACACACACCTCGGACTAAATGTAAAGGAAAGAGGGTTTACCTTGTTTTATGTTGTCCCTAAATTCTTAAATTCCAAGTTATGGATCTCGGCCGGTAACCTGTCGACAGGCAAACGATGACGGTCACTTCTCAGGTTCAGCGGCGGTGACTTAGGCCAAGCGGAAGATGTGAAGAAGTAATCCGCCGGATGACAGACTCCAACAAATTTATAGCGACCCGTTATATCGGTAACTTATTATCTGTAGTCATAGTTGTTGAAAGATTATTAAATAATATGTGAAATTATTTGGAGTGCAATGTGCAATTAAGCTTCCGTTCGGGAACTACATTGCGATGTATTCTTGCCCGACTGGAACTACACGACCTTGAACATCTCACCCTTGTCTACCACATTTTCGCGTACTTCAGCGATGGTCTCCATCCGGGGGTGGGTGTATCGTATAATACACCTCACAAATAGCGCTATATGCAGCTACAGATATAGACATCGTCATCTACCGTAATATACGTGACACAGACTAAAACAGCCGGTGTGGTTCACTCCTTCATTTATTTAACAAATGTAAACAAAAGATTAAGATTGCGTGGTAGTCTGGGGAAAGACGAAAAACATCTAAGTACTCATGGAAGTATATCGAGCGTTATGACAAGGATAAAGGCATATAGTTATTTAAATCTATACTATTTAAATAATCCAATAGAAACGCATATCTATATCAAAGTATCATACAAACAGGTGACATACCTTTCCAGTCGGACCACAGTGACTAATAAATATCAGCCTGGACGGAGCCACAGTCACGAGTCAGAATCCCTTACGTTTATATACCCGCTGTGACAAGGAAAGGATGGGACAAGACTCATTTTAACGCTGGCGGATTGGCTAATACAGGCCAACAATCAAATGAACACCTTACGGTGGCCGCTCCCTCACTCTCAAACTCACTTTCATACTCACTTTCATACTCACTCATCACCAACCTGGCGCACCTTACGAAAAGCAGTCACTCACACATTCACTCACACACTCACTCACACAGGCGCTATGGCAAGCCGACTTTTCATATCGGTCACATACGCATTACGTACCTTATTAGTTGAGATTAGGCAAATAGATAAGTAAAACGGTGGCCTCCCGTTGCTGATTAAATTTGAACCATGTGCATGCAAGCTTGTTTCGATGACGGCACCTCGATCATATAACTAAAATATACTTTCTTGCACCCAAAATTCATTTTGGAGGATTTAGTCCTATTTAGCCATAAGGCAATAAGTGATAAAAGATGATTGGTAACCTCACCCGCGGCTTGGCAAAATATGTTGTTCACTTAATGTTAAAATGTCCACACCCTCCCATATATAATTAAATAAGATATAAGCTTATATAGGCCTATATATGACCTTCGCTGGTTCACAATAAACTAAAAGGTGCGGAATATCTTCGGGTACTTGATATATATTGAACATAGACTAGATGATATTTTTTTCCATGTGTATAAATTCTTTCCACATGGCGGGCTGTTGTGCACTACTTTTGAAAACTCCGGTGTGAAATAGAGGCGGGAATCGATAGGCCAGGCGAGGCTAGGAAGAAACATGCAAGGCGAGGGGAAAACAGGGTAAAGATAAGGGGAAAAAAGGGTAAAGATGAGGAAAGAACCACGCAGATGTGACAGGGAAAAGGGCAGAGATGAGGGGATTCCATGCTGGGGTGATGGAAGAACGGCGCAGGGGTGATCGAGGAAAGAATGGGGCAGGGATGAGGGAGAAAAGGGCAGGGGTGAGGGAAGAAAGGCAAGGGTGAGAGAAGAGAGGACAGGGATGAGGGAAGAACGGGGCGGGGGGGGAGGGAAGAAAGGGCAAGGGTGAGGGAAGAGAGGGCAGGGACGAGGGAAGAACGGGGCGGGGCTGAAGCAGGGGCGGATCCAGAAAATCTGGATAGGGGGAGGGGGCGCGGTTTCAGGGTCTGATCCAGATATGAGCTTAGGGAAAAAATCGTGACACAAGTGACTAAAGCACCAAACTTCTTACACTTACTAGGTTTCACCTGTAGAATCTTTCTAGAGGGAGGTGCCCGAGCTGAGAGGTCGTTATATCAAGGTCAGGTCAAGGTCAAGGTCAAAGTTCAATTAGTGCAACTGCCAATAGGTATCAGCATCTTCATATCTGGATAACTCTAATCCAAGGGACTCAAGCACCAAATTTCGTACACTTACTAAATTTCACCTGTAGAATCTTTCTAGAGGGGGGTGCCCGAGCTGAGAGGTGGTTATCAAGATCAGGTCAAGGTCGAAGGTCAATTAGTGCAACTGCCTGTATCACCATGTGCATATATGGATATCTCCATCGTATTGATACTAATATTATGCCGTAATTAACTTATGGCAACTGGCTGAGCATTCATAGAACCATTATGAAGCTGGATTTACTATTTATCCCTTACAGGTTAGATGAAGGTCAATATTATGGGCACAGCAGAGAGGGCATCCTAATGGTCGCTGCATTAGATTCCGACGGGTCCGATCAGGGTATAATTGCGTTGCGCTACAAGGCACTACAACTACGCGACCGTCGGACGTGGGGTACGCGGAATGTAAAGTCAAGATATTTTATGTGAAGTGCATTAATAGTTGCAACTGAGAAGTTAGTTTTGGCGGGAAAGAGCCCGATAAGCAACTTTAAAGTGCTCTAATAATTAATTGAAAGCCAGTGATTCAGCGAACAGTGGTTTAAATGATGAAGCGCTAGAAATGTGACACCTTCAGCAACCTCAGTAACTAAAATGTTTCCCATGCTTGCCAACCAGACGTCTTTGTTTTGCCATTGAATTGGGATGTTAAATCGGTACCGGTAAAGGCGTAATAACATGCCTGAGCACGTACAGGACTTATCCTGACCGAGCTGACAACAAATGGATTTGACGTGACAACCTCTTAAGTGGCTGCCGTTGCCAAATGCCAGCCAGAGCACAATGTCCTGGTCAGTTCAAAGAATACAATGATCACGATGACCACCACGTCTGTGTACCCCTTAAAGGTGTTATTGCCTTTGGATACCATGTTCCTTAAGCGGCAGCCGGATATTCGGATTATCCGTACAATTACTGGTTCAACGGGAAGAACCGTTCCCTATTTACCGCGATCCCTTAATTATAGCAGTCTGTTAATTCCTCGATATTCGCGATATCCCATTTAAAATGTTTAGAGCTTCGATATTAGCGATATGATTGGCTCGTGTATAGAAACGGTCGCCAAGAACAGGTGTCACGCACGCTTACTACGCTTCGTACTTTTTCTGTCCGAGATACTCCATGGCACGAAGCATGGAGACCACTTCCTTGATAACACAGCTGTCTGTGTCAAGTGTTGCTCGGATTCTTCTGCACAGGGGTTGTTTTTTGAAAAAATCCATTTGAGCAAAGCCCGTTGACGTTTTTATTTGATGAATACTCATATGAACTACATTCTTCGTGTCCAAAAAAGTCAACAACTGCTTCTCACACTCGGGTAGGCCTATAGCCTGACTTGTCCTGGACTGGACAGCATCCATCTCTTCAGTGCCGCCATGTGCTCTGTTCTTTGTTTCCAAATGTTCCCAACAGCGCCTCCGTTACGTTGTGCTGCTAATGCCGGTTTTTCCCTGATTTCACAGGGATATCATAGTTCTGCTTTGTCTATGACATGAACCGGCACGTATCGGGCGTAGTTCTGCTGGTCTATGGCAAAGCACCAATGTGTCATCTTTTCCAGGACATCAACGTGCAGGGAAAAGTTGCTATCACGCTATGCACGGACAAAGTAAAGGATCAAAGTTTCTATATATGGAGAAGTTCCCAGAAGGCATACGTGGGACTCTGGGATGGCATCTTTCATTTCTAATTGGCAGGTGAAGGTCGAACTTCATTTTTGCATGATACGACCATTTGGCTTTAAAATGACCTTGATACAGACGGCTCAGCCCGGGGCACCGCAATCCAGAAAGGTTCCCCAGGTGCTAATTAGTAAGGTACGTACGAAGTGTGCTGCTTTAGTCACTCGTGTCACAATATCGCCTGCATCTGGACCTAAGCGACCCTTTCACCTTGAAATGACCTTGATACAAATGTTGCAGCCCATCCAGAAAGATTAGCCAGTGATTAATTAGTACGTGCACGAAGTTTGGTGCTTTAGACACTCTTGTCACGATAGTGCCTAAATTTAGATCTCAGCGATTCTTTGACCTAGAAATGACCTTGAAATGACCTTGATTCAGACGGCTCAGCCCGGGCACCCCCACGCATAGAGATTCCCCAGGTGCTAATTAGTAAGTGTACGAAGTTTGGTGCTTTAGTCACTCGTGTCATGATTGTGCCTAAATTTGGACCTCAGCGACTCTTAGACCTAGAAATGACCTTGAAATAACCTTGATTCAGACGGCTCAGCCCGGGCACCCCCATCCAGAAAGATTCCCCAGGTGCTATTTAGTAAGTGTACGAAGTTTGGTGCTTTAGTAACTCGTGTCACGATAGTTCCTAAATTTGGACCTCAGCGACTCTTTGATCTGGAAATGCCCTTGAAATGACCTTGATGCAGACGTATCATGCAGCCCGGGCACCCCCATGCAGAAATATTCCCCAGGAGCTAATTAGTAAGCGTACGAAGTTTGGTGCTTTAGTCACTCGTGTCACGATATCGCCTAAATTTTGACCTAAGCGACGGGACTATGCAGCATAGAGGAGGGTCGTGCAAATTCAATCAAAAGCCAACTTCGATCACTATCCATTTCGTTTCGTTTCTCTTTTGCCTAATCACATTTCAAATTTGTACTGTAGTGAAGGCCAAACGTTTGTGTAGAAGGCGTGAAAATGCCTGTGTGAGTGATGTGTGAGCTTTACGGTCGAGTTCTTTGCGGGCCGCTGTTCGCCGGTCCAGATTTTGTGAGTTTGTCAGTTCCGACACGTGGTGATCAATTTCACAAAAGCGGACCCCATCCCTTTCTTGATCATTCTCGTATCTGTTGTCGATATCTCTTTCTATCCCCCCCTTTATCCCGCTGTACTTATTTCTCATTAGTCCAATGTGCCACTCCTGTGCCACTCCTGTGCCGAGTATGTCCATCCCATTTCTTCATGGGTAATATAAAGCGCTGCTCTTGGGTGGTCAAGACATACCCTTCACAGCCAGCCTCCAGACTGGAGCTGTTATTGTCATCTGTATTTTACAGGTAAGTGGAAGTAGGAAGTGGGATTTAAGGGGAATTTAACTTGATGGATCTCGTCGGTATTTTATCGCTCGGTCAGATAATGTGTATGAATGATTAACATAATGAATGATGTGTTTGATGTGTTTGATGTGTTTGATTGATGTGTTTGATTGATGTGTTTGATTGATGTGTTTGATTGATGTGTTTGATTGATGTGTTTGATTGATGTGTTTGATTGATGTGTTTGATTGATGTGTTTGATTGATGTGTTTGATTGATGTGTTTGATTGATGTGTTTGATTGATGTGTTTGATTGATGTGTTTGATTGATGTGTTTGATTGATATGATGGATTGATATCAGTGCTAGATTGATGTGTTTAACTTACTGACATCATTTATATGATGTTAGATTTAGCACTTAATGTCTGAATATAGTTTAGGAATTCTCTACTCCCACTAATATATTTATGTGGGGTCATTGACATCGTCCTTATGTATATGAAATGTGAATAACATTCCAATATTGTCATACAGCCGTTATTGTGACGATGTGATGAAGCGGACGGCAATAGACATACCCTTCACAGCCAGCCTCCAGACCGGAGCTGTTATTGTCATCTGTATTTTACAGCAATAAAGCCATTCTTACAAACCCGGTGGTGTTCAGCGACTACATTTGTTATTTATGAGCTTTATGACGTAAGTCGCGGTGGAGTTGGTGGAATCAGTACTGTAACCCTGATTGGTCTAATCCGACGCACCGGCGAAACTATCAATTTGGCGTGCTTTCTCTTTTGGCTGGGACGTCCCCCACCACAGGTTAGCCCACATACCCACCCAAACACCAAAGTTATGATAGGCCCACAGTAGCATTCATTTTTCGAAGTGATACAACTTTATAAAGTTTAACGGATAGAGAACTTAATTGTTTCATGCGCCGAGTAGTAAAGGGGTATTTATTTTTGTGTGATATATTATAAGATAATCGAATTTAGCCGCCAAAAATTGTGCGACAGGTGTAAATTCGATCGGTCGGTCGGGTAATATCGATCACCCACATGATCTAGCCTTGGTCTACATATGTTCATGTGGTAGCACAGCTAGACGGACAGCGCAGGACTGGTTTGGGGGGACCCTGGTTACTGGTGGATCCTGGGGGCTCAGACCAACCCCGTCCCTCGCTTTTTCACCGGTGTGGACTCCTCCGTGAGTTTCCTAAGAACATACCTTTTGTTATAGACCTACACAAAAAAATGTAGAATTGTTTTAAAAAAATACCAAGTGATCGAATTTACTCGCATATATGATCGACTTTACCCGCCTATGATCGAAGTTAGCCGGATTCGCATTGGCCATTTAAAACCGTCACTTTGATATTAAAGATTTCCATTTACAACATATTCGCTAGAGGGCGGCACTAAACAGAAGGCGACCCCGTACTGCAATACTGCTTATTTTTGTAGTCGTGCGTTGCGGCAGTCCTCGCCGAGAGACGGTTACGTCACAAAGTGATCGAAATATGCCGAACTTCCGATATACTTCTTTATACTTTCCTTCATACTAGGATCTTTTACATGTGCCCAAAGACCCAAAATGTGTGCGTTATGAAATAGCCTACATTTGTCAACTTTCGATCTATGCAGTGTGGCGTAATTATAATAGGTATCATATCGCGTCTCATGGGACCATAACGTTTGGTATTCATCTGATAGACCAGGGGTGGTGGGGGGGGGGGGGGCACTAATTTGCTACCGTGGTGGGGGTACCATATAGGGGGTATATATGGAGCGCGAGTGAAAAGAGTCAGAGAGAAATTGGTTTAAAAATGCATTCAAAATAGACACTATAGCTGAGAGTCATGACAAAGTATGTGGAGGTTAAATAAATATTTGAACACTTTCTCAAGAGCTGCAATTTTATTTGAACACATTAGATGTCAACTGAGACATATATTCAAGAGCTGCAATTTACAGAATGGGCACATCGAGAGAAATTGCAGATTTCTGGTCCGAGAGAAAAGTCGAAAAAGGGGTCATTTGGGCGGCACATGTATGTGCATGTATAGCTAACTATATATTTAGTGGCCACTCCTCCGACCCCCGGGAGTTTTGGGTGCCAGAACTGAAAAAATCAACAGCTCTGGGAGCAATATCACCGGTTCAATTGTTCTCGGAGACGATTATAGCTATTTAGGCCAACACTGTTTGGGTTGGTTGGTTGGTTATTCAGGACGCTTTAACCACTTTTGGTCATATCGCGTCAATAGAAGGAGGAAGGAACGAAGAAAGACATGGCATCTTTCTCCTGCGACCACACAGACATGGCCACAGCAGGGCTCGCAGCACCGACCCACGTGCTGTTAGCTAGACTCTCAGGTGGCCATGCATGCAGAGCACTCAATGCGGGCGCTCTAGCCCACTGAGCTATCGCCTGAACCCCAGACACAACGCCGGAACACTAGCCCAACCTTCACCGATATATACGCCCTGTCCCTCAAGTTCAGGGCATGACGGGGGATTTTCCACAATATTTCTTTCAGTTGACCCACTGCCAGCGCCAGCCAATAAAGACACGAATGCCAACCAGCCAGGTTATGCCCTAGATATGTGACGTCACCATGCACACGAGCAGTGTAACGTGAACACGAGCAAGCTCCCCGCAAGGTAGCGCTACGCAAGCGAGCATTTACCGCTGCTGTCGGCCGCGGGGCAAATTTCAAGATTCTTGAAAAACGGTCAAATCAGCTGTAATTTTTTGCGATATTATAGTTTTCAAGAATAAAACATAAAAAGAACGAGCTTTGTGTATTTAATACAGCAAAAAACATCTTGTACCCTTTCGAAAAAGTTATAATTGTGACCGAACTCTTTCTTTTCATCCCCTGATTTCATGTGTTATTAGGCTTAGGCTGGGTCCCAGCACTAATTTGTAGAAATGCGCGACGCATTTTTCCTATCAATATGTGCAGCGCCGCCCTGGCGAGTGAGTGTGAACAGCCATTGAGAACGTAGGCAACAACAGAGATATAATGGAGCCCTAGCGGAGTGAGTCGAAGGCATAGAGTGGAACACGAGCCGGCTGAGCCCGCACCCAGGCCAGGCGCGTTTACTACAGGCTGGCTGACCCAAGAGCGACCTTCATTCACGTTCCGTTCACATGATGGGGGGATAACCACTCGGGCCGCCTACCTGCAGGTCGATAGGGGGCGCGCAGTACCATAATAAACAGACCCACATGGTGCGCGCTGCTATATAAAGGGCGTCCGCACCGGGCTCGGCCCTTTCCACTTCTCTGCCTGAACCAGACCACACCGGGTAACGTCTTCCAGAGGATAGATGAACAGTTACTCTTTTTGCTGTCAACAATCGATCGTCGCTCTGCAATGGCTTCCAAAAAGATAATGAATTTTGCTCCTGGACCTGCTAAGCTGCCACAAGCAGTGAGTATTGCATATAGATATGCTCTATATGCTTTTATTTTTAAATATTACATTTGACTATATATATATATATATATATATGGAAGTTGAGTCGTATGATGAAGGTAGCCATCAATTGAATAGGGATTGTATACTGATCGTTGCATGTACACAGAGGAGGACTATGGTTTCTTAAATTGCTTGAATATATATGGTACCAAATAAATAAGATTCGAAAAAGATTCAACTACAGATTGAAAGAGGTATAAATAAAACCTTATACGAGATTTTTATCTCACAGAACCGTTTGGGGCTCCAGTCTAGATGCTGGCGTTACGTCATCGACACATGGAATTGTAATTAATCATGTTTACGTAAAGCGTTAATTACCGCCGCCTTAATTGTGTCTATGGAAACGGGCCTTGGAGGCAGTGGTGGTGTATAAAATGAGACATTGACAGGAGAATCCACCTGCACGTACTGTATAGACCCAAAGGGTGCCGCGACAGAATGATATAAATAAACCCTCAGCTGCCCTTAATGCATTAGTGCGATTCAGAGCGTTAACCCGATCTATAGACGCCCGGACGTACGAGGGTGACGGTGTGAGTCGATCGCTGCGAGCCCTACCGATATTGTATGCTGATAATTGGCGACACGCTTGCAACCATTTTTTGTTTGTTTTTGCGGCCGATGCTTTAATTACCCCCAGAATCTCTTTTGCCTGGCGTTTTATCCCTCGCAACGCGTCGAGTTCAACCCACGTGCCGGTGGCGGTAACAGGCCTGGGGGTTTTCCACGCGTTAAGATGCCGCTCGGTGTGCGTGCCGCCATAATCTTCATGTCGACATTTTCGTCGCCGTGATTTACAACTTGCAAATGCATTTCTTTTTCATGGCGTATAACATAATTTGGTGTATTCTAGTCGTAATTCAACGTCACACACAGATGGTCGATTAACACACGGCCATTTTCTATTCCGATCATGCAGTGTTGGACATAAACATTCAGGTTATTTTAGTGCGCTGGGGCCGGCCTCCGGGCCTGTCTGCCCCGATATGTGCACTCGCCAACGGCCTTGACCCCCAACAGATATCGACGCCTGCAGCTGACGGCCACAGAACTCCACAGCAAGGGCTCTGGGAATCCCCTCTCCCCACCCCCCCCCCCCCCCCTCGCAGCACCCCTCTTCCCCGGGTACTCTTCCACGCTACCATCGACGAATCGTCTGATTGGTGAATTAATGCTGGGGCGTTAAAAGGCGACTTCTTTTTATGCCAGCGGGGATAGGTCTGACAGGGCCCAACAAGGGTTGCCTAAGCGCGACTCCATACCTCCCACGGACCCCTCCCACCATACCCTCTCCCCTCTCTCTTTCAAACCCGGCGTTTGGGTTGACTGCATGTGCCATGACGGGGTCTGCACGAGTGATGTTAGTCCGAAACGGCGTATCTTCTTTAGGAGCGCACCATTTCATATCAGGAGGGGGGGGGGGGGTCTAGAAAATATTTGAAAAAAATAGTTTGTTGCGACTATTTGGGGGAAAAAAATGTTTGCTTTTCAGATGTTACAAAAAAAAATATTGCTTTCATAATTCCCCCCAAAAAAATGCCTTATAAAATTTCCTTGTGGGTGTCTAAAGAAATAAATAATTTGATGACAAAGATACAAAAAAATAAATAAAATGTCAATAAATTTGTGAAAAATAAAAAAATGCATGATAATTTATTTTCTAGGCCCCCCCCCCCCCCCCTGATATGAAATGGTGCGCCCCTTATGGACAAAAAAGACTAGTGAATAAAAAAATCCACTTATAATGTAGTAGGCTGCTTTCGCTGGAAACCAGCCTGCCTGTCCGAAACAGACCGCATAGGCTGCTTGGCTTCTGAGTGGGGTTGAATCACCCAAATGGTGGAAACTTCCACCAAAAAAGACCAAAACCTTTCCGCTCCAGTACGTTATCAGGACTTCATGCATAAGCTGGTGCCGCCGCTCAAACTCATACAAGCCTTGCTGAGCGAGCAACGTTGGGACCGCGGAACCAGGCTACTTCATGCAAAGCGGCACTCTGCCGGCAGAGGGAGCTCGTTCTTCACATCACCTAGGCCCGTTTTAGTTAAAATTGTACACCATTTTAGATGTGCCCTCCTTCCCTTTTGTTTGCCCCCCCCCCCCCAACATTGTGTTAACATAATGTGCACGAGACGGGGATCGAGCTATTATGCACTGTTCAGACAACGTTGTAAGGTTGCATCAAATCAACTTTTCGACCAAATGTGCAATTAGAGGGCCGATTTTCCACGCATTGTTAGATTAGCCCATTTCTGCTAAAGTTTCGATAAACGATTCTGATATTACTTTGATATATTGTTTGCGTAATTACAGGTATGAATGCATATGTGGCTTGCATGCATGACGCTATGCCGCACAATGCTCTAATGGTATATGTTCGCTGGTATGTGGCCGTATAGTTATAATTGTTGAGGCGGTTTGTTGACCAACCGATGCTTCGACCATTGTTACGACTCTTCAAGTTAAAGAAATTAACGTACCGTGTAAACCCGGCATAACACGCCAAACGCGATGACTGGTTTAGTTTAATATCACGTGTGAACGATTTGGAAACTCCTTTATACCGAGAAGTTCGAAACCCAGAGATAATCACTTTGCTTCAAGATTCGCTTGAAGCGGATTCCGTAATATCAAACCTGCCATGCATAGATTATTTCTTAATTATTTACGCATGTCCTCTATCTGTCTACTGCAGGTTCTTCAGCAGGCCCAAAAGGAGCTTTTGAGCTATGGACATTCCGGTGTCAGTGTGTTGGGTAAGTTGATACTACGGTGATATTCATATACCGGCAGCTTCCAATATCCGCCAAACTTCAGTTCACGTAATTACCGCAACGGTTTTCCATCTCAAGCGAACACTATAGCTTCCTTTAATTATTCTACGTGGATTGGCCTTCAGATGGAAATATGGAATTGCAGTGGCTATAGTCAGTAAAGTTGCAATAAAATGATAAATACATGATTATGTTTAGAGACCTTTGCACGTTTCGAAAGCGAATTTGGAGGGTACTTTGGATGAAGGAATTTAAGGCGTGCATTATGACATCGCTACCGGGAACCGCACCGTGATATCATAACGTCCTCTTCTATTATCACAGAGATGAGTCATCGTTCATCGGACTTCTCCAAGATTATTAATACTGCAGAAAACTCTCTTAGGGAACTGTTGTAAGTATGTTTGATTGAGCTTTCACAATCAAGAACAACATTTGTTATTCTGTATTACATGTTGCATTTGATTAACCGGCTAATTGGGCAGATAACACGTTTAATTGTATAAAATATCACTAAAATGTGTTAAACGGAGAAGCTGAAACAGCAAACCAGACGACGATTGTGAGAAGTACAAGAGATAAATCAATCTAATTAAATTTATTTCGTGTATATGATTCATTAATTTATATATATCCTGATATTCTTTGCAGACATATCCCCGACAACTACAAGGTGCTATTCCTACAAGGCGGCGGCTCGGGCCAGTTTGCCGCCGTACCCCTCAACCTGTTGGGCTTGAAGCCCGGCCACACTGCCGACTACCTGGTTACCGGAGCCTGGTCAGCCAAGGCAGCAAATGAAGCAGAAAAGTTCGGCAAAGTTAATCACGTCTGGCCCAAGCAGAAGAAATACACCGGTTAGTAGCATATTTTTTTAAATAAAAGTTATGGAATTTATGTAAACTGTGAAAGTTACTTCCATATATCTTGATTTTTTATTTAATGATGGCCGAATTTTCATTCGCCAGTAACAGAATTATTACCATTGCTCGGAAAGTGAAAAAGATAAGTCGCCACTCACATTTAACTGTGACAAAGTAGATACTTCGAATTCCCGGGCTGAATAGTCAATAGAGTGTCAGAGCTGAATCCGCGTTCCATGACAAATGACTCGCTTAACCGAACAATCATGACGTGAACAGGTGATCAAAAGGGTAACAATGATATTTATTCCAGATATTCCTGACAAATCTACGTGGAACTTGAATCCCGACGCGTCGTATGTCTACTACTGCTCTAATGAGACGATTCACGGTAAGTGTCAGATTTTACTGGAGCCTGAGATTTATTCAATACTATTACGATATCTCGCTGTGTTTTGTCTTTAGAATCATATAGAGATCGATCTTGGTGAATTAAACATTGTTTCGCCTAAATGCAATTTTTATTTTTTTGCATTTTTGTAGCCACGCGTTTCATATCATACATATTCCTACATCCTACACAGGTGTGGAATTCCACGATATTCCTGAGACCGGTGATGTTCCTCTCGTGGCTGATATGTCATCCAATATCCTCACAAAGCATATAGATGTTTCCAAGGTAAGATTTCTACACCAGTCGATGCAATTCCGTAGTTGTATTAATCTTGAAATGATTAACAGTCATATATACAATAACTCGATAACAATAAATATTTACAATTAGATAATGTCCCGTAACTTGCCCAACACTATTTATTTTGTTATTAGATTAATATTAAACATTATATAAAGTTATAATAATATTACAATAAGAACATAAATGAGTATCATGAATATTGCATTATTTCTTGGCGTATAGTTCGGACTGATATTCGCTGGAGCCCAGAAGAACATCGGCTGTGCCGGTGTGACCCTTGTCATTGTGAGAGAAGATATGATTGGCTCAGCGCTCGACGTCTGCCCAACAATCTTTGACTACAAGATTCAGGCGGGAAACAACTCTTGCTACAACACGCCGCCAACGTACAGGTAGGCGCACGTTCATATTTGTTTCCGATCAAACATTAAAACGCTGATAGAAGAGAGGCAAAAACCTGTAGAACTGTGGAAACTCGATGATTTTTAATTTTTAAAACGCCCAATATACGCAATATTGACTGCGTTCATGTAAAATTGCTTTAAAGTAATTCGATGCAAACGATTTCATGTAAACATTATTTACGTCTTTGTCCAGCATTTACATCATGAGCCTCGTGTTTGACTGGATACGGAAAGAGGGAGGCGCGGAGGCTATGTCCAAGCAGAGCTACGCGAAGGCGAATGTCCTCTACGACATGGTCGATAACTCCAACGGATTCTTCGTGTAAGTTGCGTCCATCACCTAGTTACTTTGTATTCATAACCTGATAACTAGACCCGTTCGGGTAAATAACGAGGTAGCAATATTACATTGCGTAAGCAAACTTGTGTATATATGTAATCAAATAATAACACACCGTGCCATGATTTATTTTATCAATTTTGGAGAATATCATTAAATTTGAACGTTTTATTTCTATCCTCGTTCACAGGTCTCCAGTCACAGAAAGGGCACGCAGCCACATGAATATCCCGCTGAGGATTGGCGGAATCGATGGGGATGAGGAGCTCGAGAAGAAATTCTTAGACGAAGCACATAAGAAAGGCATGATCCAGTTGAAAGGCCACAGGTGAGGCGTTTGTGTGAACAGCCGGAATAGTACACGTCTGAATTTAGTGTATTGGTATCTATATAAATATCAACTATTATCAAGAACCGTATTTAGTTACAAAGCTCAGTACGGCCTAGCTATTGGTAATATAATGTCTATTGGCGTTAAACACGTTAAAATGAAATGTGTTATAAAAAAACTAAATTAAATTAACATTCTCACCCGAAGATCTCCATGTAAGGTCTACGGGCGCCGTTGAGCGGCTGGACCAGATATTAAAAATATAGGCATAAACACATGTTATCATACATTCGTTACATGGGTAACACGCATGTACATACCCGGTTGTATCTATATCAGTGATGGGTGATCAATGGTCAAGAGTAATAGACACAGCTGGTGGTGCGAGATAGAGATGTGACGTGGGTCTACGCGCGTGGGTTCACCCGCGTAAAAATGAATGGACTTAGAGGAGAACAATTGTCGCTGAATAGTTGTTTGTGTGCCGGCTTTATTTCAATCTGTCCAATGCCTCTGTTTGATTTTTATAGTTTGTATTCATTTTATCATTCCAGGTCGGTGGGAGGTCTCAGAGTTTCATTATATAACGCGATCTCATTGGAGGAGACGAATTTCCTCGTAGATTTCATGCGAGAGTTCCAGAATCGCTACGAGTAGTGTCACCATGTGATATAGCCTTCGGAATACCTGAACTGAGGCAGACTGGCAAAGACTAAAGACTCGGTGTGCATCAAAACTAGCTGAATGGACTACTCTACCCTGTCTGGACTCTAAGACTTATCGTGGCCTCATATTTATCCAGTAAAGTTTTGAAAATGTTTTTGTATGGAATATTTCTCGTCTAAATATTTCACATAATTTGGGGTCAATTTAAGGTTAGGGTTAAAATAATGCATATATATATATATATATCTCTTTATATGCACTATATGAATGTGTGCCTCATAGCTGTTTCCACATAGCTTTTCTGCTTCATTTGTGCCTCATTTTCATTCATCGAACATTCAGTTTCATGTATTAATAAATAAAATGATTCAGATATATTAGCATGGGCATAATAAACTAATGAAATATAAGAAGCAATTTCACGTGGAATAAAACACCACCTTTTAGTGGAATCTCTTGGTAAATGACCAGAAACTCTAAACAGCTTCATCAAGTGATATATATAAATAACGCGTACTGATAATGTGTCAGTGATAAAGTGGTGTTCATAGCAGGCAATACTTGCTGTTAAGAGTTACGGGTGCTGTGTTCAGCATTCTCAAGTGTTTTGTTGTTTGACTATATTTCATTATAGATTCTATATTATCATCCATATTTTAACTAGTCAAATAAAAAACGTATTTGGCAAAACACTTGCTTTTATTTGTGCAAAAACAGATTACTATCCAATCTAGCTGGATCGCAAAAAATACTGCCGAAGCAAGTTCTCACATCTCCATTTCCTTCATATATAAACAACACATATATAAACAACACATAGGATAACAACACGAGGATAACCTTTGACGACATCACCTGGCTAATGCCATAACACCTCGTTCTTCAAACAGTTCATCCAACCGAGATTCCAATTCCGCATTCGTGCCACGTAAGCCTTTCACAACCTGTGCAGCCCACGAGAAGTATTCCTGCACGCGGTCTGGCGTCCAGCCGCTCGGCGGCGTCCTCTTCAGGTCTCGAAGGTTGTATAGTTTATCGGCTAGTTTAACTAACTTTGCCCTATGACTGGCGTGAGGCGCGTGTTCAATCTGCAGTCGTTTTCGTTCCATTTTCCCAAGTGTTTTGTCATCTGTCATCTCCGCTACCATGTCTGGAAAACAAGTGAAATTATATTTTGATGAGCACATTTTTTTTCTGTTGAAATTGAAACCCGAGTGAGTTGAGGCAATGACAGTAAGCATGCATTTCGAGTTTTTATCATCAGGCATTCTTGTACATGTACGATATGTCGGTCTCTATACAATAGTCAGTACGTCATCACACGGAAGATAACTACGGTACCGTATATCATGCGTTGTTTCGATTTCTGCCTCTACGTGACTCCAATTACTTTTCGGTACATTAGAAAATCTGTACAGAAAAGTGCCGCAAAGGTGCAACGAGACACTACACAGCGCAAAATGCGTTTTTTTGGGGGATCGCGGCACTGTCGACGGTATGTAAGCTATGCTTCCATCCTGTGGACGACAATAGAAGAGTGGCTCCAACTAGAACACAAACGTGTTTTGGTTACCTGCGACATCAGCGCCAAAACGCTGTCGAATTTCATCTATCGTTGTGTCTGTGTCTTCCACCGTGTCATGAAGTAGTGCGGCCTACAAATACAAGACACGGTTACGATACACTTCACGCACAGGCTGACGGCACCAACTCAACGTACATACTAAGTCCGTCTCTTCGGTTTTTCGATTGCAGACTTACCAATCAATTTTAATTAAACATTACATACAGAATTTAACGTGACAAAGTATTAAGCTCGACCTAATTTAGGTTTTCAAGATATCGCGACATTATAGATATAACCTTCTCATTTATAATTTGGGTTGGCGTATGGGCCATGGTAAAGCGTTTCAGGCTCACAAGGCTCTGGTCAATCTCCCCGCAATCACCATTGTCACTCAGAACTCACTAATTGCTTAAACTGTCTTTCGTCGTGACCACAGTGTGGTCGTCATTCCGTGCCTCCCTATTATTTTATTTTAACTCACTCATTACGCAGGCATATGGCAGTTACTACAGCAGGAGATGTCATGACTGTTATCATGTGAGCAATGGTAGTGCCCTGCCCCGGTCATCAGGTATTTTGGGGACCACAAGGGATATTCTTTGATAAATATTGTCAACATTGCTTTTTCTTATGAAAAAGGTAACAGTATAGACTGACATGTTGCAGCAACATGGCTTGAGTGTGGAAAATGAGTTGAGATCTAAGAGATGGCCCTTAAATTTCCCTGCAAAGCACTACCGGTAGAAAGCTTTTAAATGGTAATGAATTATGTAAGTTCTCATTGCATAACTGCGCACAACTCGACAGATATACTTTGCTTAAATTTTCCTGTAAAGCACTGAAAATCGTTTACAAAGGTAACGAATTATGTAAGTTCTCAATGCATAACAGCAAATATATAGTGTGCAATAAATAACAGGGAATTTGTTAAAAACAACGTTTGAACAGAATGGTGCATGTCGTGAGAGTGGGGGGGGGGGACGGTAGTGCGACTTTTCTATGCATGATGTCATAAAAATCTGGTCACTGCTGCCTATTAACAAGATAGATAATGCATTGCTTTAAATGGTTAGCACAGACGAGATGCAAGAATCTGTCCAGGTATTCTGAAATTAAAATCACTAAGTGAAACTCTTCCACATATATATTAATATTTGCATGGCCAATAACAATTTCAGGCCACAAGCAAACCTTTTAAACGCATATACCATGCACTACGATATCACCATAGCGATGATGCTTAACCGACGTTAGATTAACATAGTCTGTGCCATCAGTACAAAAAGTCTACATTGAAAGATGGAATGAGAGCAGCAACTATACGTTGAATAGAACACATGCTACCTGGATGACGGCCACATCACTCACGGAAGCTTCGCTGGTCAGGATATGAGCGACCCCTGGAGAAATTGGTGTTTGTTAGCATTGAAACGTTGAAGCGTATACAACCTTGGTATTAGAAATGTTATGGTTACAATATTAGTTACAATCATTAGCATCTTCAAATTGATGATGATCACCATATATTTTGCTTATCTGGCAGCCACAGATAATCTGATAACTGTTACAAGCATGAAACAGGCCAGCCTTCATAGGCTTCAGGCAACCATGTGCAAAAACATTATGCAGGATTTATACCTGAGACAATTGCACAAAGCTATTACATATGCATGTATGTACATATAATAACAGGAGAAATAAAACGTTGTTTTTTAGGGCCCTTTTGCGGACATAAACGCTAAACTAGGTCATACTGAAAGCAAAGTACTGGTATACATATGAATAACTTCCATATGTTCCATACACATATTTTCCCTATACAGTGGTCCCTGCATTATAAGACTTACCAACAGGGTGATTAATGTAGGGAGTTTTTTCAGGGTCTTTCCTTCTCTGGTCTTTATGCTTGACAGCTGCAAAATGCATGCAGTCTATCAGCTTAGTAGAGTTCATTTCTTCAAGTTTCCTGTAAAGTATACATGGCGTAAATGTAACAGTACAGTGAAGATAGTTCAGTTTCATGGAGCCACAATATCATCAATATCAAATGGGATGCTAGTCTTATAGGAGTTACCAGTGTGAGGGTCTAAAGCATGATGTCATATCCCTATTCTAGTATCCATGTTAGCAATTTTCAGAAAACGTTGTTTAGCCTCAATAATAATAACGTATATATCTGCAGCTTAAGTCATAAGTTATCCTTTGCTGACAGAATTTCAGAAACAAATTCTCCATTATAGATTGTTGTAAATGACCACCTTCTCCTTCTAACAGGTGTATGTGTTGCTAAATGTCTAATACAAGCCTATATATCATTTATCAATATGTGAGTACCAGAAGTACAAATCCTGCAATAACAAATTTCATCTCCCAAAGTTATTACCGTAAACTGCCTATTTGAAGCCGCACCGCAACTTTGGCCTCAAAACCTGGTTGGCAGGCATCCAGAACCATTTCCGGAAAACTACATATTATAAGCTGCACCCAGACTTTGACCTCTCGACCCCCCCCCCCTCACACACACACGCCCCCCCTTGTATTCCTTCTTAATCCCATCCCGCCAACCAAACAAATTAATTGTTTATACAAGCAGTCGCGACCACTAACAACATTCACTTCTCCCTCTCCGATAGCACCTCTTATCAAGTGTCGCACCAGTGGCTGGCTCTCCTGGCCCTTACCAAGCCAATTAATTGTTTATGCAAGCAGTCGCGGCTACTAACAACATTCACCTCTCCCTCTCAGACCGCAGCTCTTATCAATTGTCACACCAGTGGCTGGCTCTCCTTGCTCCTACTGCATGTTTATGAATCACTGTCCTACCTACCCAGTATCAAGTTTCTGTCTAGCACATTTAACTTATTGCATTTTTATTTGTATTTCAATTTACACCACCTGAAACCGGGCCTCTGATCATTGGTCTACAATAGGTGTGGGCGGAGGCACGTGGCAGTAGTAATAAATACCACAACCGTAAGTAGCTCATTGTCAGTCTTGATTGTCGCATTAACACAATGCCTGGGAAAAGAACATCTTACGACGCAGCTTTTAAGTTGAATTATCTCCCGACTCGTTGACTTGTATGACGTTATGATGCAATAAATTATTTTGGCAACACCGGTAATTTTCGTATTACCCCCCACTCGCCCCCCCCCCCCCCCTGCTTGTCTCGCCATGCTCACTTGAAATCGGCAAAGGCCCTATTTAAAGCTGCACCCTCACTTGCGACTCAAACCCGCACGGTCCCAGAAAATGCATGTATTAGAGTTTCATTTGTTTTGCGCTTATTGGTTTGCATCTGAAGCATTTTACTAATATACTCACAAAAAGGCTTAATGGTATTTGTTAATCATGTAAAGGAAACTAGGTAGCCAAATGCATAATATATATGCTAAAATATTATAGAAACTTCTTTTATGGTATACAGCTTTCCTGAACTCAAAATAACATTTTCTGTAGAAACATGGTGAGTAGTTAAGATAACCCTAAAATAACATTACCAAAATTCTATTTACCATTATTTAAAGGCAACAACATGACAGTAGCTAAAAAATAATATCTACCTGGTAATAAAAATAAATCTAGAATACTAGTCACTAATAGTACAACCATTCTGACCATAGACCATTGAGATAGCTGGTTGTTATCACTAATCATTTAATCAACTGAAACATGGTGATGCGAGAAGGCGTCACTGGGCGTCGGGGGCAACGACATCAGCTCAGCAACGTTAGCTCCAGCGGCTGAAATACAGGGTTGCGCATCCCTGGATCTGATGAGCCCAAGCCATATAGGAGACCTACAGCCCTTTTCCCTCTGGGAAGCCACAGCCAAATCATCCAGCAGTCAAAATGGGCCTACACTGACTAGTCGAGCCAAAGTGTGTAGTTTGCTACTGCACCCCTATTTTTACCCTAAAAAATTAGTTGCCTGCATGGACAGTGTTGTCCCTTTCCAAAGTGGTTCCCCGGGTGTACTGAACCGGCCGCAGACGAAGCCGGCCGCCGTCCGAAAACAGATGGTGGGAGGGGGTGTGTAAGGGGGGTGGGTTGGGGGGTCTTTGTCTCGGCGGTGTCTGGCTGCCAGATTAGTGTAAGGGAGGGGAGGAGTTCGGAGACAATAACAATTAGTCTTTGTCTCCGAGGTGGCTGGATATTGTTGAGTGCCTCGGGACCATCACTATCGACCGCTACCTTTCGACATATAAATATATTAACATCATCAAGGGCTGAAATAGGCTTTTGGGTTGTGTTTCGCGTATTTTTGTGTCTCACATCTAATAAAGTGAAGAGATCACCATTCAATGGTAATTGGTCGGATTTCGCGTATTTTTTGCTTCTTACATCTCATAAAGTTATGTGATCGCCATTCAACGGTATCTGCTCGGATTTCGCGTATTTTTGCATCTTATATCTAATAAAGTTATGAGATCGCCATTCAACGGTAATTGGTCGGATTCGCATATTTTTGCGTCTTACATCTAACAAAGTGATGAGATCGCCATTTAACAGTAATTGGTCGGATTTCGCATATTTTTGCGTCTCACATCTCATAAAGTGGGGGCCAGAGCGACAGCTCAGTGGGCTAGAGCGCTTGCATTGAGTGCTCTGGTCACCTGAGAGCCTAACAGCACATGGGTCGGTGGTTTGAGCCCTGCTGTGGCCATGTCTCTGTGGTTGCATGATAAAGATCCCATGTCTTTCTTCGTAAAGAGTAGGGGCTTACCCCCGGCGACATGGCTCCACTCTCCCTTCCTTCTCCCACTGACGCGACATGACCAAATGTGGTTAAATTATCCTGAATGACCAACCCACCTCATAAAGTGAGGAGATCGCCATTCAACAGTAATTGGTCAGATTTCGCATATTTTTGCATCTTACATCTAATAAAGTGAAGAGGTGTCACCACTAGTACCAGTGACAAGAAAAGTAGCGGCTGACGCAGCGAAAAGAAACGTGAGATGCGTAAAGAGTGGTTTGACAAAGTAACCTTGCATGAACAACTTTGAATCTCCCCAAGCTCCCATTAACATTGAAGAAGGCAAAAAATCCATTTTCTGATGGCTTTAGTCAAGGTGGTCAAATAGGTTTTGTGAACAGCACCCAAGGCCTATGGTTTCAGACGTTAGTGTCAATCCTTGAGACTGTCACGACATTAACGTCTGATTTTCTGGCTATTATAAGTCATGCTAATTGGTTTATTGTTCATTGAGTCAGTGAAAAGACATGTTTTCATGTGAATTTCTGGTGACAGACTGGACTGATTTTGCCATTCAAGAAAGGTTACTTATGTGATTAGTCATTACTTGTCAGAAAGTAATAAGAAAAGGATTAAAGTGGGTGTCCAACCTAATTTAATTGCGATCTGCACTGAAAGTTTACATCCTAAGGTTAAATTGGCGAGTGTTAACGCTTCGTTTCGGCCGACTGGTAAGGAGAACAAAATTAAGGCAACCCACCCCCAGCAATGTCAAGTAGACCGCCATTCTGCTGGAAGCAGTGACGCGTATTGTGACTATTCATATGGCGCCGCCTTATGTTATCACTCGCGGACAAAGAGATCAGGGCCGTGATTTACAGATGAACAGCGGCAGTTTCAAGCCGCACAGTAGACCATGATCTTAGTGGTTCATGGAAAAGTACCATCCAAACAAATTGATATACGTCTTGCGACGATTGACTCCGCAACAATGCCATGATTGGAGTTAGCTCTTTGCATTAGCGATGATCACACGCTCTTGTTTTCCTATGAATGAGGCCCCTGTCCCTGAGCTGGTCGTTAGAATAACATTAGAATAAGTAACACTGAACCAGCTGCGCCTTTGGCATTGCTTCTTCACTGATCTTTATGTGTATCAGGCATTGATAAGGCTTGTTAACGAAAATATTTTGCTCCTAATCTTTTATTCTATTGTGATAGCAAGACTTTTAAGCAGCTTAATTAAAAACACCCGGCCGATTAATCACATAAGGCATGCCTCCACCCCTTCAAACATGACTACTAAATCCCTGGCACCAATGCAACCCCCTCCCCCTCTTCCACCCCGCCCCATACTCTCCACCCCTCCCTAGTGGCCGAAACATCCAGCGGCCCAAGCAGGCATACACCACACAGCCTAGGGTTCTGGGCTAGTGTAGTCCTGATGCACTCAGCGAATACTAATCCGGCCTACCCCTTCCCACCGGCTATTTTCAGATGGCGGCCGGCTTTGTCTGCAGCCAGTTTGCCTGGTATTCGTTCCCAACTGTCTTACAACAGTAACGTCTTGGGTGATGTAGTTTCTGACCTCATTATCGCCCATACATGATCCTTGATCCCTTATCTGCTTATCTTTAAGGTACCTAAAGGTATCTTTAAGACATATAAGCGTGAGCGATAATAGGGATGAGGTCAGAAACTTCATTACCCAAGACGTTACTGTCACACGCCTTGTTTTCATTCATTCTGTGCGCTGCTTGACCTCATTCCAAACACAAGCCCCACTTGTCTTTCAGAAGTTCACTGGTTCAGTGTACCTAAGGCTGAGCATTGCCAGCAGTGCCGAGATAATCAGAAAATAAACACTACCGTGAGCACAGGCGCGACCGTGAGCTACTACCGCACATGCACTCTGCCAGCAGAGGGCGTTCGCTCCTCACTATAGCGCTAGTCTGGCCGCCGTAAGTCCGTGACACAGACTAACTATAGCGCAAGCGTAACGCCCTCTGCCGGGAGATCGCCGTAATGCTTTTTCGCCAGGCGGCGCTTGTGCAGTTGTGGGCGGTGATTTCACCTCACATATTATCCCCTGGTGGGGGGTGGGAGGGGGAGAATTTTAACCAGACGACCACATTACCAAAGTCAGATGGGACGAGATTTAAGCGACGGACCTTAAGGGTTCATCTTACTTAAATATCGGCCATTACTTTACCGGCTCGGCCAAACCAGAGGCAAGAACGAAAGTGTATTTCCCGCCCGTGGCGCGATATCTCGCGAGATTTGGGTACGAGATTGCACGAGCAAGATGGCGACTTTGTGAGAGGTGATGCTACAACGAGGCTGCTATTTCGAAGAATTAGCTGTCTTTCAGGTCTGTAATGAGGTGTAAGACCAACACTTAACGTTTTAATACCTTGATAGTTTTGGAGGCCAGAGTTGTTATGTTGTAAAAGATTCTTGATATCATATTCGTTTAAGAATGAGATGTTGGCGAAACACGATGATTCGGCCTTTCACACGGTCACGGGTTTCACACTTGTCTTTCATGTTTCAGCTGCGCGAGCGGCTAATCAAGTCCCTCGTGACAACCTGTCAACAGTGTTAAATGACATTCTTTTGGGTTTCCAGTTCTTTGCCCTTTGACAGTTCTGTTTAGCAGCAGACTATAGTCGCAACGGAAACTCTCCGGACAACGAAATTTCCCGTTTACGAGAAAATATTCACCGATTAAAAGAAAAAAATACTTTTTGTGTGGACTTCAAAGTCAGGGCCTAATAATTCGGCCCTAATAAGTGTATGTCAGCTCACGTTTCGTGAGACACTTGCAAATAAACTAGAGGCAAATATTGCTTTGCTGCTCCTTGAAGCAGCCAATCAGCTTGATGGCGCCATTCACTGTTTACTGTGACGTCACTGGGCGATACCATTTTATCTCTGTAAGGGATCATAGGTTTTAATTCCTTTGAGGTATTTTATCATTAACTTTTTTAAGTATTGACGCATACCTTAAGTGACCCAGAGGGAACTTGAAATCAGTTTAGTATCAATTGAGGCTAAACTTGAATTTATTGTGCGAAAGCAAATGCCTCCTGCAAAAGTGGGTATAGCAGATCAACCACTACCCCCTGACCATTGCATTCAACCTCGGTACCCTCATCAAATGACGTGATAGACTTTGCCAACCTGACCTAGATTTTGAACCAATCAGGTGGCGGTTGGATGACCTTTATATTTGCGCGACTGACAAGAGAACGATAAAAATGACATTGTCTGCTCTTTTCAATAGCATGGCAGGTCATGTATTGTGAGGATAGGAATCAAACTGCAGATCGAATAAGCAATTGTTTAGATAGGCTCGAGTTTATAGGTAAGGATTATGTATAGATTTCGTCCTCAACTCCTAGAGTAAACAAATAGTTTATAAATATCGATGTCTGGGGAGTTTCTGTTACTCATAAAACAGTTGGCAATGAAACAACGAGTAATGTCTGAACTAATCACACTTGATCGCTGTTATAGAAACTTATTTTTCCATATTGATTAAAATGCTTACTTATCAACCTTATTTTGAAATAATAGATTTCTTCTTTGATATCAAACGAAACATGGGGAAATACGCTTCTCACTCATTCAGGCAAGATGACTGTATAAATCAACATTTTCACAGTGAAACCAACAATTTAACTTCATACTCAATCGACCATGGTGTCTCATCATCAACTTATGCCTCCAGAGGTGGCGCCACCACAAATATGTAGGCTTGGATCCAGCTTGGCGCAAGTACTCTAGGCTAGGTGCAAGTGCTCTCAGGCTAGCCCTATTCAAACATTTATCTGCAGTTTCAGAATATTATCCTCCTGGAGTGTCTGAATGAAATAACTTAGCTGCAACTAATGCTAGATCAAATCTTTCATGTTGTCTACTGACAACATTTACCTCTAACAAGGTGGCTGCTAATTCCCAACTTTGACCTGGATCCAACCCTGTCTTAGACAGCTGTTGAGAAATAGAAAGGATAAAAATCAGGTTATCTATGAAGCTTGAGAATGTGCAGCCAGCTTCCTAGAGAGCATATATCAAATAGGAATGGGTGACACCTGGTAGCCTTGTGTGATAAGATAATACAACAAGATAGAAAAATTGAGCTAGCTAAAGTTAGTGAAGAAAATGAAAGAGTTAAGTGAGTATGAGTTGCAGCAAAGTTATTTCACTCCAGACACTCCTGAAGGATAATGTTGTGGAACTTAAATAACTAAGAATTATTGGTGAGTGTTTTGTATTGAAACAGCTAGCAACTTGTAAAGTGGACCTCTCACAGTGTTTGGGATCAAATATGGTGACCGACGATGTAGCTGTTATGGATAAAGAACAATAAAAATTCCATAACAAGCCATCTAATGGGGTTACCCTCAGGCAAGCCTGCATGTCCAGGGACACAACGGTGTCAATGTTCCGGAGCATCCGGAGCTCAATTATGTTGACCTCCTGTATTCTATGTGCATGTTTGCAAATCACTACCATCTTGTAATATGGCAAAAAAGTTTTGGACCTCTTTCGCTCTTGAAATGCATGTTACCGTAAACTGCCTATTTGAAGCCGCATACATATTAGAAGCTGCATCCCAACTTTGGCCTCAAAACCGGGTTGACAGGCACCCAGAACCATTTCCGGAAAACTATATATTATAAGCCGCACCCAGACTTTGGCCTCTCGACCCCCCCTCCCTGTATCCCTGCCTAATCCTGTCCCGCCAATGAAACCAATTAATTGTTTATACAAGCAGTCGCGACTACTAACAACATTCACCTCTCCCTTTCCGATCACACCTCTCATCAAGTGTCACACCAGTGGCTGGCCCTCCTGGCCCCTACCAAGCCAATTAATTGTTTATACAAGCAGTTGCGACTACTAACAACATTCACCTCTCCCTCTCTGATCGCAGCTCTTATCAAGTGTCACAAGAGTGGCTGGCTCTCCTGGCTCTTACTGCATGTTTATAAATCACTGTCGTACCTACCCAATATTAAGTTTCTGTCTGGCACAGTTAACTTATTGCATTTGGTGCGAGGCAGTAGCCGTATCAATTGCACCTCCTGAAACCTGGCCCCTGATAATTGGTATACAATAGGTGTGGGTGGAGTCGCGTGGCGGTAGTAATAAATAATACAACCGTAATTAGCTCATTGTCAGTCTTGATTACCACAGTAACACGATGCCTTGGAAAAGAGCATCTTACAATGCAGCTTTCAAGTTGAATTATCTCTCGACGTGTTGACTTGTATGACGTTATGATGCAATAAATTATTTTGGCAACACTGATAATTTTTGTATTACCCCCCATCCCCCACCCCGCCAGGTTGTCTCACCATGCTCACTTGAAATCGGCAAAAGGCCCTATTTAAAGCCGCACCCTGACTTGTGACTTAAACCCAGAAAGTGGAGCCTACACTGTCCCAATATAAGCCGCGGCTTCAAATAGGCATTTTACCGTATGTGACATTGCACTAAATCAACACCAATATTGAGCTTCTGTAATTTTGTAAATTGTTCCTGGTTTTGTAATTACTTTGATGCAACTAATACTCCATCAAATACACCTCTTTGTCCACTGACAATGTTTGGCCCTTGTCAACTTCTTGTTGCCTCAGTGAAAGTGATCTGTGACATCACACTGAAGCAACAATACCAATATTGAGCTTATGTGATGTTGTAATATTTTCCATTAAAATGGTAATCTTATTTATATATAGAATTATAAAGTAGGTTTAAATATTATTGTATATGAACTATATCATATTTTTCAGGTTACTAAGGATCAAAATCCTCTACATATTATAGAGAGATGCCTCATGATTATAAGACTGGTGACCTAATTTTTGCCAAGGTCAAGGGATATCCACCATGGCCAGCTCGGGTAAGAGTACATGTATTGAGAAACAATTTGACATGTGAGTCTTAACCCATTGGACTCCTAGCTGTACCTGCTTACCTTCTACTTACCATATCTGTGTAAAAAGTTACATCATACTGTAAAGGTAATAGGTGCTTCAAGTTCCATAACTGAGTAAGTGTTACACATCAATTGGACATGTAGCCTGTATCATATTTATTGTACCACAATTATTTTTTAGATCAACCTTTTGCCTGACTCCATTCCATGTCCCAAGGGAAAGTATCCAGTCTTTTTCTATGGCACTCATGAGCAGTGAGTAAAAGAAATTTCTTTTTTACCACTTTTAAGCATGTTTTTACTTGGTATCTCACTTCTTGGTTATGAAGTTCTAATCCTGAGCAGTTGTTACATTGTTATGTGATGCAAAATGTTGCCTTCTGAGTGAGGCAATAATAATTATTTACATTTATTTAGAAGTACATGTGCTCTGTATTTGACTTTAACATTCACATGTTTTCTCATTTCTCTTTCTTCAGTGCTTTCCTTGCCCCAAAAGATATTTTTCCTTATGATGAAAATAAAGATAAACTTGGAAAGCCACAGAAGAGGAAAGGATTTAATGAAGGTCTATGGGAAGTGGATAACAACAGATGGGTTGAATATGGCGATCAGGTATGGTGAAATGTCCAACGTAAGAACGTAAGAAAACGTAACAACTATACAGGGGGGTTTAAGATTAGGTGAAAATGAATTGAAACAGCATTGTATTGATTTCAACAGATGTAAATTTTCTAAAACAGGTAATGATAAATTACTCAAAACTACACAGTACGTGTAAGGTTTGCTTTCTTATATACATATGATATTCAGGAAATGTTACAAATATGAATTATACTACCATTTTTTGCCACTTTATATTCTGTGTTCATGACCTGAATGCTTGCAATAAACTTTCATTAAAGGGAAGCCAAGACACTGAAATAGAAGAGGAACAGGAGGAGGAGGAGGAGGAGATCCCAGCTGAAAAGAACCCAGAGGAAAAACCGGTCATCAAAGTAAGATCATTTTAGTCTCTTTCACCTGTATGGTAATTGCCATAGTTTATGATTTGCAGGCTGTGAACGTCAATTTGATGGTTCAGTTGATTTGCAAAATCTTATTACAAAGATTAATCTTGACCGTTTTGTGATCTGCATAAGAATCGGAATTCTTTAACCTGAAGTTCATGTTATGACACTTTTTCATTTTCCAGAAGAGAGGAAGACCACCAAAGAACCAAGCCGAAAAAAGAAAGCAAAAGGATAGCCTTGAAGGGGTTGGTTACAGTTACACGTTTATAATATTGAGAGGCTGCTATAGGAAAGGGTTTATATATGGTAATATTAAAAGTGGAAGATTGGATCCGTTTTTATGGGGAATAGATAGTCTTCATATGAATAATGAGGTCGGTCTACATTTTAAAATTACTACTACCCACACAAAATTCCGAAATTCGGATAATTATATCATTAAAGGATTGTTGTTTATATATATAATGGAAAATAGAGAAATATTTAGTTTATGTTGTGGCTGCATGTTATAAATGAATTGTTGTTTTGTTGATGACACGAATACAGGGCAAACCAGCCAAAATGGTGAAGAAAGAGATCATTGTCGCGGACGAGAGTGAAGAAGAAGAGGACTTGGAGATGGATTCACCGGCAGAAAAGGAGGCATCTGATGAAGTAGTCTTCCTTGCATATTTAATTTTAAATGAAAACCCCACAATCTTTATGATAATGCACTTAACATCTAACCGGTGCAGAACGTATCTTTGATCCAATACAGTATCTAATTCATATAATACTGAAATATATTACGCTTATCTAAGTATTCAGTGCTGTTTCTCTTAACACCGTCGCTAACGTTGATCTGTTTTGTCACCCAGGATTTCGTCCCAGATGGCCTAGCGAAAAAAGGCAAAAAAAAGGGAAAGGCAAAGGAAAGAAAGTCTACCAGCAGCAGGCGCATCGACAGCGGCTCGGAAAGTGGTGACGCATCCGCAAGTGACGCCGAAGAGGAGAAAGTCAAAGAGGAAGAGGAACAAGATTCTGTGGATGTTAAGAAAAAGCCCAGAGGTCGAGGGAGACCCAAGAAACAGGACAATGCTAAAGGTGGTTTGGCGTTATCATATGGGTGATGTTATTTTGATTGGCGTCTTGATCTTCAAACCCTGCTAGCTTTCATTTTACCTGAGTCTTCAAAACCTCCTTAACCTGCGCCTTCAAAACTAGTAATGTTCATTAACCTGCATCCTCTAAACCTAGTAATGTTTATCAACTTGCGCCTTCAAACTTAGTAGTGTTCATTAACCTGCGTCTTTAAACCTAGTTATGTTCATTAATTAAACTTGCGCATTCAAACCTAGTTATGTTCATTAAACTGCGCCTTAAACCTAAATATTGTTCATTAACCTGCGCCATCACACCTAGTTCTGTTCATTAACCTCCGTCATCACACCTAGTTCTGTTCACGTCATCACACCTAGTTCTGTTCATTAACCCGCTTCATCACACCTAGTTCTGTTCATTAACCTGCGTCATCACACCTAGTTCTGTTCATTAACGTTCGTCTTTAAACCTAGTTATGTTTATTAATTAAACTTGCGCATTCAAACCTAGTTATGTTCATTAAACTGCGCCTTAAACCCAAATATTGTTCATTAACCTGCGCCATCACACCTAGTTCTGTTCATTAACCTGCGTCATCACACCTAGTTCTGTTCATTAACCTGCGTCATCACCTAGTTCTGTTCATTAACCTGCGTCATCACACCTAGTTCTGTTCATTAACCTCCGTCATCACACCTAGTTCTGTTCAATAACCTATTCATTTCATATCGACGTGTTTAATATTTTAACTGTTTCAAATCCTGCGATATTGGCTATTCTCTACTTTCGGCCATAAAGCATTGTGTTGATTAAACTCCAGTCGGTGGTGGAACAGCGCGAAGACAGAGCGGTGCATCCAAGGGGAAGAAGACCACTCCACAGGCAACGCCCAGTGTCAGCTCAGCCAGTGACAGGTGCGTGGCGCAAGGCAACTGGTGTTAACGCGGGTTAGATGTAACCGTACACATTCTTTCGTTGAGTAATGAACTCCGTAGAATAATATGCAAACGCTTGTTCACGGCTTGTTTTCTGTGTGAGACATCTCGTTGTATATATACTAACAAAGATGCTATATTTTCTGCTAGTCGCAGAATCACGCCAATGGTTTTGGTGGATGTCGTCGTCCCTTTATTGGGTGAGCTCTGTCGGACAAACCGCGGTACCGCAGTTCCGTCGTGCTCAACTCGCCGAATGTCTATGTGTCTAACTTTCAACAATATTTGTTGGATTAGCTCACCCAGGTCCTTTCCATGATCGGTATGAGACTTTGCATTTTCTTTTTTTTCGTTTTCATAGCGACAGTGACGCTGACACGAAGATGAGTTCGTGGAGAAAAAAAGACGAAGAGACAAAGAAAGATATTGAGAGAAAGGTTAAAGAACAAGAGGAGAGGTCAGTTTGTACCTCATCACGGTGTAGTGTAGATGATTGGAACATCACGTTACTTGACGCTCCTTGACGAAATTACATATATGTCTTTGCTGCACAATGGCGGAAAATGTATTTTTATTCACGATTCCATTTCGTGTTGGGGCCGCCTCGATAGCTCAGTGGATTAGAACGCTCGCCTTGAGTGCTCTGGCCACCTGAAAGCCTAACGGCACGTGGATCGGTGGTTCACACCCTGCTGTGGCCAAGTCTTGTGTGGTCGCAGGATAAATATCCCGTGTCTTTCGTCGCAAAGAGTTGGGGTTACCCCCGGGGACATGGGTCCACTCACTACTTCGCCCACTAACGCGATATAACCACCAGTGGTTAAAGCATCCTGCATATCCAACCCATCAACAAAGCATTTCTTGTCTGTCTCAATAATGCTGTTACTTTCTGCTTTCCACCGACACACCTTTGTGCGCATGGTAGTATTGCGACTTCATTTAGAAGAATTCCCCATTAACGCTCCTGTGTCCTTTAGCTAACCGCGCGTTAAAATGCGAAGTTGTTCATGTTCACACTCACAAACGTTGCTTTAGGAAAAGAAAGGACGAAGAAGAACGGATACAAAAGGCGAAAGAAGAGATACAGAGAGAAAAGTTGGAAAGAGGCGAGACTGTCAATAGTGGAAGCGACGACGAAGAGCATGAAGTAACGAAGAAGGTCAAACACAAAAAGGTATTGTTCATTGTTGAAGTTTCTTTTAGCATCATTCATGATTGGTGTGTCTCTAAAGTAGCATATTTACTATATGTGTAGGTACATGTATAACCTATCAACACTTCAAGTTCTATGTTTAATTTGTAATGAATGTTTAAGTTTATTGGTTTCTAGGGGAGTGAAATAGAATTGTATTGGACTATCCCCTCCCCCCTGTTAAGTGTATATTCTGTATTTGACGTGTATGACTACATCACTCAACATCAATTATGATAGTCGTAGGTTTATGCTTTTACACTTCTTTGTGTCTGGTTATTAGTCTCACGAAGAAAAATCTTCAAAGAAGCCGAAAAAGGACAAGGAAGAAAAAGTGAGGTCTCCTACGAAGACGTCCGATGCAAAGGAGGGCAAAAAACACCGGGAAAAGGACAAGAAAAGAGAAAGTCTGTCAAAGAAAGATGATAGGAAGAAACAAGACGTGAAGAAAAGTGACAAAGAGAGAAAAAGTGACAAGGATCATAAAGAGAAAAGAGAAGAAGAGACCAAGAAGGAGAAAGAGAAGAAAAAGAGGGCAACTATCTTAGATTCAGACAGTGAGGTAAGTCGTTTATATTATTTGTACTACATGTACCACGTTTAGAGTACTATCTTGTTCACTGAATCTCTGCGGCTTCAATTTACATTATTTGCGTTCAGTTACCGGTAACCTTTTTGTATCACTTTGTTGACCAACATTTTTTATATACTTTATTTTAAGGAGGAGACTGACAAGAAAACAGAATCGCGACCAGTGGAAGTGAGTATTATAACTGAAAGCAGGCTATTGAATTATTGTCAGAATATTGCGTAATGAAATTGAAAAGGACACAACGTTTTGAGCTACCTTAAATTCTGTTGCTCTCGTTTAACTTTCGACTAAGAGCTATAAGGAAAACAATTGATTTTATTAGATTCCGGCAACGGACAAGAAATCGCCACAGAAAGACGAAAAAACTCCATCTGATCAACCAAGTAAGAGTAAGAGAACTGCAGAGGAGGAAGAGAAGCGGAGGAAAGTGGAGAAGAAAATGTAAGTAAGATTACATATGCTTTACCCTTTACCCGAATGTGAACGAAATCGAGTGTATTGTAGACGCCTGATTTGTTCGTCTAAGCTGCAAAGTATTTAAAATCTGTCTAAACCAAATATTCAAATGCCTATACAGTATAGAATAATATACTATTTGTTATTTTCCTGGAAACATTAGTCAAGAAAGGGAGGAAGAAAAGGAAAGAAAAAAGAGGGCCAAATATGAACAGAAAAAGAAGGAAAAGATTCAGTGTAAGTATGATACAAGCTCGTGTAGCGGACGGAAGAGTTCATCTCTGACCCCGACCAATGCTGTTACCCACATTTAATGAACGGACCAACCGGAACTAGAACTATGCAGCAAGAAATATTTCCATCTGAACTATTTTACAATTGGTAATATATGATTAAACAAGTGTGTACCACAATACTACTGATTGCTTTCATTGCAGTTCTTCAGACAGAATCTAAATTAACACAGATGGATTTGGAGATTAAGAAGTCTCTTAGTATGGACGACCCTGTAAGTACCTTATCTTCTCTCGATTGATATATATGCTACTGTGTTCCTTGATTAAGAAATATACTTAACTGGTATTTTCAATATGCCTTAACAGCGAAACAAGACTAACCACTGACGACCGTGCTGTCCTTATTAAACTTACCACTGCTGTACCACTTGTTTATTTATGAAGTTTTATGTGTTGGGTGAACAGATCAGTGGGGTATTGTTATTGAAACGTACCTTCAAAACTAGAGAGCTGAGTGCGTATCGGTTTGTTTCAGGATATTGACAAATGCATTGCTGTGATGTCTGAGATAGACGCGCTCTCCCTGACGCCTATCCTTCTGAGAAAAAACTCCGATGTGGTCGCTACGGTGAAGAAGGTATGTTCGTCAGTTGAGGAACATTTTATCCTGCACGATAAGTGTCTGCTGAACTTTAGTATACACACTGCACCCTCGCGTTGCAGACCATCATCGATAGCTGTGATTGTTATTTCTTAACATGTGCATGTCACATGCGTGTCGCAGGTATCGCAACTCGAAGGTATGTTTATGTTTCAGTGTCGAAAGTACAAGGCGAGTGAACGAGTACGAAACAAAGCTGAGTTCTTGTACAACAAACTGAAGGGTCTCTTCATGAAGGGAGATGACAGTGTAACACAGGTAAACCCGTACTTCTGTGACCGTAACGTTCGAACTACTGGAGTTCCCTCCGTGGTTCCATTGGTGACTCACGGAGCTTGCGGCCTGAAAGCACCAAACCAATTCCTAACCATCTATTATTGGTGCCCATCTTTCCGATGCGACAGGACTGCTTTCCCTGTGCACGATGCATCTTTCTATTATGATAAACGGGGTGTGATTTTGATTAAGTTATTTCCGCAAGTACTTACAAGATGATGGGCTATTGATACGATATCTTATCATGTAGGCGTTATCAATGCTCACTATCCAATGTTTAGTGAACACACCTTATTCTGAACCGACAACGGTTGTACTGTGTTGTCTTGCAGAGTGTGTTAATGCAGATGTTTGGTGGCGATGAGAAAGAGAAGAGGACGAAGACGTTAGACAAAGACCAGCCGGACTCCACCGAGGCTATGGCATCCGAGGCCGGCCATAAGGAAAATGGCCGGAGTCCAAGTAAAACCTCCCTGTATTCTGCACCGATACACAAGCGCTGATTTTCTCTAAACAAAACCATCTAGATTTAAGCAATTGCTTCTTGGTTTCTGTTTTGATACCATCTATCGGGAGTTTCGTATTATACTCCAAATGGTTTTTATAGACAGCAACTTGGTATTGCACGGAAGACTGCTGGTCGCATTTGTACACTCTCCCCGGTAGAAACGGTTTTAAGTCAAACATTTTCAGTGACATCGTTTATTTGCTGCTTCAGACCGAGTACCATGTGACAATATGCCCAACGGGACTTTCCCGTTGAAGTCTGGCTCCACACACAGCAAGTCTATAGACACAAAAGACCAGCCTCAGGCTGGCCAGACGTTATCCACGTCCGTTGTCGGCTCGTCGCAGGGCGGTGACGAGTCGCACAGCGTTGCGACCGCAGTGAGCGGCGACAGTGTCGGTGATAGCGGAGGTGGAGGTGACGATAGCGGTGGCGTGACGTCATCGCGATCTGCTGAAGTCCCGCAACAGCAACAGGGATCCCATTCAGATTCTAATCAAACGGACGCCGCGTTGAGCTTGGGTGACGGCGCCACCGCTGATTCGGGCGCCAGCGCTGCTGGAGAGTCCCTTAAATCCGGATCACCGACAACAGCGACCGCTCGGGAAGGGTCCATCGGTGACGATGTACAGACAACAAATTCTCGAGAGGCTGTCTCCAAGGAAACTACGCCGGCCCCTATGGATACCACTGACGGTTCTCCTGCCCACACAGTCCCAGAAAAGCAATCGGAAGGATATTCAGACAAAGACGAAAAGAAAACCGACTCGCCTGCCACCAGTAGCGGATTACCGACAAACGAGTCCGCCATAGCGGCGACGGCAGCGCCCCCTGCCGCCGGTGGAGAGTCGTCGCAGAATGGACGGAAGCCGGAGGGCGGTGGTCCACCGGCTGTGACGTCACAGGCCACACAGGACGTGGTTCGGGGCATCCAGTTGGACGACCGTATGTTCTCGGACGAGGAGGAAGAAAAAAACAAGGAAAACTTCGATTTACCCACAATACAGGTAATCAATCAAGTCTATAACGCTTGCTTTGACAGCTTTATTTAAACATCATGTATTTGCTAGTGTCTTCTGCATTACTTACGAATTTGGCGTCGATTCTTTCGTACATGTTCGTCTTCCATTAACCGTAACTGTCACAAATATAATGTCTTTATAACGAGCCATAATAGTGGAGAGAAAATACTAACAAATTGCCGCAACCTTCGCACCCTGAAGTATATCCGTTGGAAGATGTATGTAATTTTAAGCGATATTTCAATCACTATTCACCTGAATGGTCTGTACCAGTAATGATAGTCTCGGCGCCAGGCGAGCCTTCTCATATATTAGGCTATGATTATGAAAACAAATTAATGAGGAAGGGGCCAAATGTTAAGTAAAAATAACATGTTGAACTTGTGATAACCGCCGTCACGAGCTTGAGAAGCTATGTCGAACATGACACTTAAGTAACGAAACGTTATAAATATGGCTTCCTTGGCTGGTTTCTCAAGGTGAACTTTTCCAATTGCGTATTATATATATCCATGTTTCTGCAGGATCAAATTGCCATGTGCTGCTTCACGGAGAGTACGGTGTAATCCCGGGAACGTGGCTCCTTTCTTGTCATACGTTTCCCTTGGACGCGATATGCGGTGTCCATGTCAAAGCAACCTGTTAACCTCATTGTTCTGTGCAGGAACACCGTGACCTGGAGGCGCGCATCGCCCAGATCATCAAGAGCGCCGAGACGACGACAGCCGAGCTGGCGGCCCCGCGCCCCGCCAGCCCACCCAATGCCAAGTATAACTTCCAAACGCGACCGTATAACGAGGATGACGAGGAGGAAGCCGTCATGGATGACGAGGAATTGCACAGTCTGTTGGGAGTTTAGCGGCCGTAGAGGGGGGATGAGGTTTAGCCGTCGTGGATGATGGGCTGCAGTCTGCGCCGAGACGAGTCGTCATGGAGGATGCTGAGGTTTAGCTGTCGTGGATGATGAGCTTCAGTCTGCGCCGTGACGAGTCGTCATGGAGGATGATGCGGTTTAGCCCTCGTGGATGATGAGCTGCAGTCTGCGCCGAGACGAGTCGTCATGGAGGATGATGCGGTTTAGCCCTCGTGGATGATGAGCTGCAGTCTGCGCCGAGGCGAGTTGTCATGGAGGATGATGAAATTTAGCCATCGTGGATGCAGTCTGCGCCGAGACGAGTCGTCATGATTGATGGAACAAGGTTACTTGCGGTACATCCTTGTCTCCTTGGATGATGGAATTACAGTTTGCTTGGGATTGAACGTTATAGATGATCTTGATTGATTATCCTGATCATGGTTAATGATGCAAATGTTGACGTTAGGGACTTCTGGAAGATAAGCAGCCGTGTCATTTGTTTATAGCCGTCAGCGGTGATGTGGTCATGGACGACGTATGATGGATATTGCTGCTAGGCATTTTGGAGATATATGGTGAATCCTCCTTACATATGTCCTGGGTGATCCTTGCACCGTGCAGTGGAGGTCCAAACGTTGGGGTCCGTGTGTGATATGTGTCATCGGTCTACGGGCGATATACCTGTACCTGGTATGGGAGGGTAGGCTACACTGTTGGCTGGGTGCACGGTGGGTATATCCACTTGCCGCTGGGGACACCAATAAATTGCACAGCTGTTTATGAGAAACGCTGACGTTATGTAAAGCGCGGACAATAGTTTCCTTACTTTCATCAAAATTGTCTTCATGGAGTGCACGTGGTGTGGTTGTGGCTGTTATTGTTATCGTTTATACATTTGTAAAAATGGGATTTTCAGAAGGTGACGTTAGCACGTGGGACAATGGGACCCCAGCCTTTCATTACGGATATTTGTGTTCTCACTAGCGTTCTCTTTAGTCTTTTTTTCATATTGGACACGAAAAGATCCAGATCTTTTACTGTCTATTCATCGATTTGCTGCTCTTCCTGTGACACTTAGTCTTCATCATTGTTTCTGTTGTCAACCACGCTAGGATTGCTTCAGGTTACCGTGTAGCGGTTCCCTGTTTGTTGGCCATTCGTTAGGGCCACCAGCTGATCTGTAACACATGGCCTGCTGTAATAACCTTAACAATGCCAAACATATGATCATATTATACCCCCCCCCCCTCCACCGTTAATCGTGCTTAACAGGTCATCACACCCAGCAATAGCCCACGTAACAGGTCGTGTCCCCTAGCAATAGCCCACGTAACAGGTCGTGTCCCCTAGCAAAAGCCCACGTAACAGGTCGTGTCCCCTAGCAATAGCCCACGTAACAGGTCGTGTCCCCTAGCAATAGCCCACGTAACAGGTCGTGTCCCCTAGCAATAGCCCACGTAACAGGTCGTGTCCCCTAGCAATAGCCCACGTAACAGGTCGTGTCCCCTAGCAATAGCCCACGTAACAGGTCGTGTCCCCTAGCAATAGCCCACGTAACAGGTCGTGTCCCCTAGCAATAGCCCACGTAACAGGTCGTGTCCCCTAGCAATACCCCACGTAACAGGTCGTGTCCCCTAGCAATAGCCCACGTAACAGGTCGTGTCCCCTAGCAATATCGCACGTAACAGGTCGTGTCCCCTAGCAATATCGCACGTACATGTCATCTCCCCTAGCAATAATGCGTAACATAGGTAATCTCCCCTAGCAATATCGCTCGTAACAGGTCCTCCCCCCTAGCAATATCGCGTAACATAGGTCATCTCCCCATAGCAATATCGCGCATAACAGGTCCTCCCCCCTAGCAATATCTCGTAACATAGGTCATCTCCCCTAGCAATATCGCGCGTAACAGGTCATCTCCCCCAGCAATATCGCGCGTAACAGGTCCCCTCCCCTAGCAATATCGCGTAACATAGGTCATCTCCCCCAGCAATATCGCGCGTAACAGGTCCTCTCCCCTAGCAATATCGCGTAACATAGGTCATCTCCCCCAGCAATATCGCGTAACATTGATCATGATCTCCCCTAGCAATATCGCGCGTAACAGGCGTAACAGGTCATCTCCCCTAGCAATATCGCGTAACATAGGCCATCCTCTCACTCAGCCATATGGTGCGTAACATAGGTCATCATCTCCCCTAACAATATCGCGCGTAACATAGGTCATCATCTCCCCTAGCAATATCGCGCGTAACAGGTCCTCTCCCGTAGCAATATCGCGTAACATAGGCCATCCTCTCACTCAGCAATATGGCGCGTAACATAGGTCATCATCTTCCCTAACAATATCGCGCGTAACAGGTCATCTTCTCCCCTAGCAATATCGCGCGTAACAGGTCATCTCCCCTAGCAGTATTGCGTAACATAGGCTATACTCTCACTCAGCAATATGGCGCGTAACATAGGTCATCATCTCCCCTAACAATATCGCGCGTAACATAGGTCATCATCTCCCCTAACAATATCGCGCGTAACATAGGTTATCATCTCCCCTAGCAATGTCGCGCGTAACAGGTCATCTCCCCTAGCAATATCGCGTAACATAGGCCATCCTCTCGCTCCGCCATATGGCGCGAAACATAGGTCATCATCTCCCCTAACAATATCGCGCGTAACATAGGTCATCATCTCCCCTAACAAATATCGCGCGTAACATAGGTCATCATCTCCCCTAACAATATCGCGTAACATAGGCCATCCTCTCACTCAGCAATATGGCGCGTAACATAGGTTCTGATTGACAGGTTATGTTTCCCCCTCAGCCATAATCGCACGTAACGTATGTATTGCCCCCCCCCCCCCCTTAGCGATAATAACGCCTAGTGTGACCCCCCTCGCCAACGAGAGCCGAGAATCGCGCGTTTTTGGTACATGAACATTGTCGCTGGATTTTCGTAGGAATTAATCTTTGTACAGGATATAGATCGAAATAGATGGTGGGTTTCTCCCGGGGCATGGCTCATGTGTCTGCGCTGACGCTTACCTTTGACACGATATGACCATACAGCTAATGTAGTGCTGGAGCTAAATCTGTGGTTGTAAAACGTTTTATTACAGCAATATTTTAGCCTTGTTCCCGGTGGTTGTCGAACGGGAACACCGCAATAATCGTCTTGCATCGTATAATTCTTGGTTCTCCTGAGAGCCTAACGTCGCGTGAATCGGTGGTTCGAGCCCCGCTGTAGCCATGTCTGTGTGGTCGCAGGATAAAGATCCCATGTCCTTCTTCGCAAAGAGTAAGGGGTTACCCCCGCTAACATGGCTCCACTCTCCCTTCCTTTTCCCATTGACTCGATATGACCAAAAGTGAGTAAAACACACGTCCTGAATATACAACCAATTTCTACAATATTAATCCCATTGTCATCCGGGTTTGAACTATCAACATCTGTTGTCCCTATTCAGCACCTAATATCCAAATATGTATCTTTATGGCTCTAATTTTCCCCATCTTATCAGGATACCAGCCACATATAGAAACGTCTTTAGGCTCCATATAAACATTAGGTGGGTAGGTCTATGACCTGGTCGTCATTGCGAGAGTTGCTGCATAACGTCTTCATTATTATTCGTCCCTGGCCACCATCGATGTCCGTATTTGTTTTGTAAAATTGTATCTGTCCTGATATTCTTCTGGTATGTTCCGACTCACCGTTTACTTCCAGTATCATAACTTTGTTATTTTACGAAGCAGGCACGACTATAGTTTTGGTTTTGGTACAAAACTCTGGTCTTCAAAGCTCTGCCCGAACAGTATCATTGTTACTAAAGACGATGGACGGATTGTCCGAACATTGTTCTTTTAATCTTTCGTTTGTATCAGGCTCTAGTTCCAATACATACTTCACATTATGGCGACTACAAAGAATTATTGAAAGAGGCTTTTATATTTTTTATCGACGCTGAAACGGAAGTTCGCGTGTAAAAAGACGCGAGAATGACTCTGTGTGTAGGCCTCCAAGTTGAAGGTCGCTCTCATTGGAACACCGCCAGTTGTATACGCTCTCTGCTAGTATTTGTGCCATTTTGTAAATCATTGGTAGCCCGATGAAACATTTAAGAAAGCATGACAGGAATGGGGTGAATATAGATGAATGAGTGAACTACGCCCATATTGAACCTAATCTATCTTGTACAAAGCGACTTGATATATAGCGAAGAACGTGGCGCGGACAAGGCTCTTAAATTACGTGATGCGCAGAACACTCCAACAAAAGTCGTGGTACCATCTCTAGAGAGACATCAATACTATTTATATCGCCCAGCTGAAAGTCGCAAATAAATATTACTATTGTATTTTCTCTCGAAATGTATGGAGGCAACTTAACAATCGAAAAGATGACAATGACGCCCAGTCTTCGGTTGTGGCACTGTAGATATACGGTCCTGTGCGGACGGTTATGTGAAAAAATAAAAGCCGTCAAAATACTTTTTTTGTTTTAAAATTTCTCACTGCTAAAGCAGACTCCATGGGATGATGATAACAGTACTACATATTTCTGTGGCGTGCTAGGCATTCACGTTGGATCCACCGTGGTGGATGGAATTCCAACAAACAGACAGCCATTATATACCAACCCGAAACAGTCTGATCAGTAAATTTGACTGACTCAGTAACCAAAAATGTTAACCAATGTTAAAATCACGTCGGGGTCAATAAAGTTGGTTCTGGCTGATTTCAAATAACAGAGGACGAAACAGTGGCGAGAGGAGAAGGTTCTGGGGGGGATTGTGACGCCGAACATTGCCCCTGAAAAAGGGGACTCACTGTGTATTCTGCGTCACTGCGTATACTGCGTCAATTATCTTTTCTGTTAAACTTAACTTGAACCCCGTCTTAATTGTGCCAAAATAATCACACACAATTCAGTTAATTATCATTTTTTTGGTCAGACCCTTCTCCACTTGTATAAGGTTATATACGTTTGAATTTGATCTACCGTATTCCGTAGCGTGATAATAAAGCAAAAGACAAGCCGTGCTATACGAGCCCACATAATCAATAAGTATATGCACTGAGAAGCCAATGCGGGGCCGGCGCGACAGCTCAGTGGACTAGAGCGCTCGCCTTGAGTGTTCTGGTCGCCTGACAGCCTAACGGCACGTATGTCTGTGGTTCGAGCCCTGCTGTGGCCGTGTATGTGAGGTCGCAGGAAAAAGATCCCATGTCCTTCTTTGCAAAGAGTAGGGTGGTTACCCCCGGGGACATGGCTCCACTCTCCCTTCCTTCTCCCATGGACGCGATATGACCAAAAGTGGTTAGAGCGTCCTGAATAACCAACTAACCTAAACCGCCGATGCAACAACAATCTATTCATCAATCGTAACTTTCCACATGGCGACAATCATTCATCGGAACATTCGAGTGACTCCGTGGCGCAACGATAGCGCGTGTGACTCCAGATCAGAAGGTTGCGTGTCCAAATCACGTTGGGGTCAATTGACTTTATTTCCCATTTGTTACTGTCAACTTTTCCATTGGGGGCTCAACTTAACCACTAGACCATATGGGACACTGAACGAAAGAATTCCATAGTAAACTCTTAACCTGAACCCCGTCTTAATTGTGCCAAAATAATCACACACAATTCAGTTAATTATCTTTTTCGTGGTCAGTATCTTCTTCACTTGTATAAGGTTGTACAAAATACGATTGAATTTGATCCACCGTATTCCGTAGCGTGAAATAAAAGCAAAAGACCAGCCGTGCTATACCAGCTGAAAAATAATCAATAAGTATATGCATTGAGAGAAATCTTGCAATAACAACTGTTCGTCTTGTGATTACAACTGTTGCAGAATCGACAAATTACTATTGATTTCAATTATATGATTTTATTCCTTTCATATTATAACAAAGGCATCCATGGTGTGATTAAAATTGTCATGTAATGGCGGTTGGTTGGTTGGTTATTCAGGACGCTTTAACCACTTTTGGTCATATCGCGTCAATGGGGGAAAGTGGAGCTATGTCCCTTACTCTTTACGAAGAAAGACATGGGATCTTTATTCCAGCGACCACACAGACATGGCCACAGCAGGGCTCGAACCATTGAACCACGTGTCGTTAGGCTCTCAGGTGAACTCAATGCGAGCGCTCTAGCCCACTGAGCTGTCGCGCCGGCCACTGATGAAATGTCGGATATTGAACGAAAGTATCGAATGATGAAGTTGTAATGTGAATCGAAATATTGAATATACACATCAATAAAATGTTGCTTTGGTAGCTTTGCTGACCCGATTGAGCGCACAATAGTGGCTTAAACCGCCATTGCACCAATCTATTAATCACTCGTAACTTTCCACATGGCGACAATCATTCATCGGAACATTCGAGGGATTCCGTGGCGCAACGGTAGCGCGTCTGACTCCAGATCAGAAGGTTGAGTGTTCAAATCACGTCGGGGTCAATTGGTTTTTTCCCATTTGTTACTGTCAATTTTTCCATTGGAGGCTAAACTGTGGCTTAATTTGAAATAACTAAAGAGTTTGCTGCCTAAAAAATCTATCTGCTCCCACACCGGGAATCGAACCCGGGTCGCCTGCGTGAAAGGCAGGAATCCTAACCACTAGACCATATGATCTGGAGTCAGACGCGCTACCGTTGCGCCACGGAGTCACTCGAATGTTCCGATGAATGATTGTCGCCATGTGGAAAGTTACGAGTGATTAATAGATTGGTGCATTGGCGGTTTAAGCCACTATTGTGCACTCATGGGCTCAATCAGGTCAGCAAAGCTACCAAAGCAAAATTTTATTGATGTGCATATTCAATATTTTGATTCACATTACAACTTCATCATTCGGCACTTTCGTTCAATATCCGCCATTTCATCAGTGGCCGTCGCGACAGCTCAGTGGGCTAGAGCGCTCGCATTGAGTTCACCTGAGAGCCTAACGACACGTGGTTCGATGGTTCGAGCCCTGCTGTGGCCATGTCTGTGTGGTCGCTGGAATAAAGATCCCATGTCTTTCTTCGTAAAGATTAAGGGACATAGCTCCACTCTCCCTTCCTTCTGCCATTGACGCGATATGACCAAAAGTGGTTAAAGCGTCCTGAATAACCAACCAACCAACCAACCAACCAACCGCCATTTCATGACAACTTTAATCACACCATGGATGCCTTTGGTACAATATGAAAGGAATAAAATCATCCAATTTAAATCAATAGTAATTTGTCGATTCTGCAACAGTTGTAATCACAAGACGAACAGTTGTTATTGCAAGATTTCTCTCAATGCATATACTTATTGATTATTTTTCAGCTGGTATAGCACGGCTGGTCTTTTGCTTTTATTTCACGCTACGGAATTCAATCGTATTTTTTACAACCTTATACAAGTGAAGAAGATACTGACCACGAAAAAGATAATTAACTGAATTGTGTGTGATTATTTTGGCACAATTAAAACGGGGTTCAAGTTAAGAGTTTACTATGGAATTCTTTCGTTCAGTGTCCCATATGGTCTAGTGGTTAGGATTCCTGCCTTTCACGCAGGCGGCCCGGGTTCGATTCCCGGTGTGGGAGCAGATAGATTTTTTAGGCAGCAAACTCTTTAGTTATTTAAAATTAAGCCACAGTTTAGCCGCAAATGGAAAAGTTGACAGTAACAAATGGGAAAAAACCAATTGACCCCGACGTGATTTGAACACTCAACCTTCTGATCTGGAGTCAGACGCGCTACCGTTGCGTCACGGAGTCACTCGAATGTTCCGATGAATTATTGTCGCCATGTGGAAAGTTACGAGTGATTATTAGATTGGTGCATTGGCGGTTTAAGCCACTATTGTGCACTCATGGGCTCAATCGGGTCAGCAAAGCTACAAAAGGAAAATTGTATTGATGTGTATATTTAATATTTCGATTCACATTACAACTTCATCATTCGGCACTTTCGTTCAATATCCGCCATTTCATCAGTGGCCGTCGCGACAGCTCAGTGGGCTAGAGCGCTCGCATTGAATTCACCTGAGAGCATAACGACACGTGGTTCGATGGTTCGAGCCCTGCTGTGGCCATGTCTGTGTGGTCGCTGGAATAAAGATCCCATGTCTTTCTTCGTAAAGAGTAAGGGACATAGCTCCACTCTCCCTTCCTTCTGCCATTGACGCGATATGACCAAAAGTGGTTAAAGCGTCCTGAATAACCAACCAACCAACCGCCATTTCATGACAACTTTAATCACACCATGGATGCCTTTGGTACAATATGAAAGGAATAAAATCATCCAATTTAAATCAATAGTAATTTGTCGATTCTGCAACAGTTGTAATCACAAGGCGAACAGTTGTTATTGCAAGATTTCTCTCAATGCATATACTTATGGATATTTTTTCAGCTGGTATAGCACGGCTGGTCTTTTGCTTTTATTTCACGCTACGGAATTCAATTGTATTTTTCACAACCTTATACAAGTGAAGAAGATACTGACCACGAAAAAGATAATTAACTGAATTGTGTGTGATTATTTTGGCACAATTAAGACGGGGTTCAAGTTAAGAGTTTACTATGGAATTCTTTCGTTCAGTGTCCCATATGGTCTAGTGGTTAGGATTCCTGCCTTTCACGCAGGCGGCCCGGGTTCGATTCCCGGTGTGGGAGCAGATACATTTTTTAGGCAGCAAACTCTTTAGTTATTTCAAATTAAGCCACAGTTTAGCCGCAAATGGAAAAGTTGACAGTAACAAATGGGAAAAAACCAATTGACCCCGACGTGATTTGAACACGCAACCTTCTGATCTGGAGTCAGACGCGCTACCGTTGCGTCACGGAGTCACTCGAATGTTCCGATGAATTATTGTCGCCATGTGGAAAGTTACGAGTGGTTAATAGATTGGTGCATTGGCGGTTTAAGCCACTATTGTGCACTCATGGGCTCAATCGGGTCAGCAAAGCTACAAAAGGAAAATTTTATTGATGTGTATATTTAATATTTCGATTCACATTACAACTTCATCATTCGGCACTTTCGTTCAATATCCGCCATTTCATCAGTGGCCGTCGCGACAGCTCAGTGGGCTAGAGCGCTCGCATTGAATTCACCTGAGAGCATAACGACACGTGGTTCGATGGTTCGAGCCCTGCTGTGGCCATGTCTGTGTGGTCGCTGGAATAAAGATCCCATGTCTTTCTTCGTAAAGAGTAAGGGACATAGCTCCACTCTCCCTTCCTTCTGCCATTGACGCGATATGACCAAAAGTGGTTAAAGCGTCCTGAATAACCAACCAACCAACCGCCATTTCATGACAACTTTAATCACACCATGGATGCCTTTGGTACAATATGAAAGGAATAAAATCATCCAATTTAAATCAATAGTAATTTGTCGATTCTGCAACAGTTGTAATCACAAGACGAACAGTTGTTATTGCAAGATTTCTCTCAATGCACATACTTATGGATATTTTTTCAGCTGGTATAGCACGGCTGGTCTTTTGCTTTTATTTCACGCTACGGAATTCAATTGTATTTTTCACAACCTTATACAAGTGAAGAAGATACTGACCACGAAAAAGAGAATTAACTGAATTGTGTGTGATTATTTTGGCACAATTAAGACGGGGTTCAAGTTAAGAGTTTACTATGGAATTCTTTCGTTCAGTGTCCCATATGGTCTAGTGGTTAGGATTCCTGCCTTTCACGCAGGCGGCCCGGGTTCGATTCCCGGTGTGGGAGCAGATAGATTTTTTAGGCAGCAAACTCTTTAGTTATTTAAAATTAAGCCACAGTTTAGCCGCAAATGGAAAAGTTGACAGTAACAAATGGGAAAAAACCAATTGACCCCGACGTGATTTGAACACGCAACCTTCTGATCTGGAGTCAGACGCGCTACCGTTGCGTCACGGAGTCACTCGAATGTTCCGATGAATTATTGTCGCCATGTGGAAAGTTACGAGTGATTAATAGATTGGTGCATTGGCGGTTTAAGCCACTATTGTGCACTCATGGGCTCAATCGGGTCAGCAAAGCTACAAAAGGAAAATTTTATTGATGTGTATATTTAATATTTCGATTCACATTACAACTTCATCATTCGGCACTTTCGTTCAATATCCGCCATTTCATCAGTGGCCGTCGCGACAGCTCAGTGGGCTAGAGCGCTCGCATTGAATTCACCTGAGAGCATAACGACACGTGGTTCGATGGTTCGAGCCCTGCTGTGGCCATGTCTGTGTGGTCGCTGGAATAAAGATCCCATGTCTTTCTTCGTAAAGAGTAAGGGACATAGCTCCACTCTCCCTTCCTTCTGCCATTGACGCGATATGACCAAAAGTGGTTAAAGCGTCCTGAATAACCAACCAACCAACCGCCATTTCATGACAACTTTAATCACACCATGGATGCCTTTGGTACAATATGAAAGGAATAAAATCATCCAATTTAAATCAATAGTAATTTGTCGATTCTGCAACAGTTGTAATCACAAGACGAACAGTTGTTATTGCAAGATTTCTCTCAATGCATATACTTATGGATATTTTTTCAGCTGGTATAGCACGGCTGGTCTTTTGCTTTTATTTCACGCTACGGAATTCAATTGTATTTTTCACAACCTTATACAAGTGAAGAAGATACTGACCACGAAAAAGAGAATTAACTGAATTGTGTGTGATTATTTTGGCACAATTAAGACGGGGTTCAAGTTAAGAGTTTACTATGGAATTCTTTCGTTCAGTGTCCCATATGGTCTAGTGGTTAGGATTCCTGCCTTTCACGCAGGCGGCCCGGGTTCGATTCCCGGTGTGGGAGCAGATATATTTTTTAGGCAGCAAACTCTTTAGTTATTTAAAATTAAGCCACAGTTTAGCCGCAAATGGAAAAGTTGACAGTAACAAATGGGAAAAAACCAATTGACCCCGACGTGATTTGAACACGCAACCTTCTGATCTGGAGTCAGACGCGCTACCGTTGCGTCACGGAGTCACTCGAATGTTCCGATGAATTATTGTCGCCATGTGGAAAGTTACGAGTGATTAATAGATTGGTGCATTGGCGGTTTAAGCCACTATTGTGCACTCATGGGCTCAATCGGGTCAGCAAAGCTACCAAAGGAAAATTTTATTGATGTTTATATTTAATATTTCGATTCACATTACAACTTCATCATTCGGCACTTTCGTTCAATATCCGCCATTTCATCAGTGGCCGTCGCGACAGCTCAGTGGGCTAGAGCGCTCGCATTGAATTCACCTGAGAGCATAACGACACGTGGTTCGATGGTTCGAGCCCTGCTGTGGCCATGTCTGTGTGGTCGCTGGAATAAAGATCCCATGTCTTTCTTCGTAAAGAGTAAGGGACATAGCTCCACTCTCCCTTCCTTCTGCCATTGACGCGATATGACCAAAAGTGGTTAAAGCGTCCTGAATAACCAACCAACCAACCGCCATTTCATGACAACTTTAATCACACCATGGATGCCTTTGGTACAATATGAAAGGAATAAAATCATCCAATTGAAATCAATAGTAATTTGTCGATTCCGCAACAGTTGTAATCACAAGACGAACAGTTGTTATTGCAAGATTTCTCTCAATGCATATACTTATTGAAAATTTTTCAGCTGGTATAGCACGGCTGGTCTTTTGCTTTTATTTCACGCTACGGAATTCAATCGTATTTTTTACAACCTTATACAAGTGAAGAAGATACTGACCACGAAAAAGATAATTAACTGAATTGTGTGTGATTATTTTGGCACAATTAAAGCTAAGGTTCAAGTTAAGCGTTTACTATGGAATTCTTTCGTTCCGTGTCCCATATGGTCTAGTGGTTAGGATTCCTGCCTTTCACGCAGGCGGCCCGGGTTCGATTCCCGGTGTGGGAGCAGATATATTTTTTAGGCAGCAAACCCTTTAGTTATTTAAAATTAAGCCGCAGTTTAGCCTCAAATGGAAAAGTTGACAGTAACAAATGGGAAAAAACCAATTGACCCCGACGTGATTTGAACACGCCACCTTCTGATCTGGAGTCAGACGCGCTACCGTTGCGTCACGGAGTCACTCGAATGTTCCGATGAATGATTGTCGCCATGTGGAAAGTTACGAGTGATTAATAGATAGGTGCATTGGCGGTTTAAGCCACTATTGTGCACTCATGGGCTCAATCGTGTCAGCAAAGCTGCAAAAGGAAAATTTTATTGATGTGTATATTTAATATTTCGATTCACATTACAACTTCATCATTCGGCACTTTCGTTTAATATCCGCCATTTCATCAGTGGCCGTCGCGACAGCTCAGTGGGCTAGAGCGCTCGCATTGAATTCACCTGAGAGCATAACGACACGTGGTTTGATGGTTCGAGCCCTGCTGTGGCCATGTCTGTGTGGTCGCTGGAATAAAGATCCCATGTCTTTCTTCGTAAAGAGTAAGGGACATAGCTCCACTCTCCCTTCCTTCTGCCATTGACGCGATATGACCAAAAGTGGTTAAAGCGTCCTGAATAACCAACCAACCAACCGCCATTTCATGACAATTTTAATCACACCATGGATGCCTTTGGTACAATATGAAAGGAATAAAATCATCCATTTGAAATCAATAGTAATTTGTCGATTCCGCAACAGTTGTAATCACAAGACGAACAGTTGTTATTGCAAGATTTCTCTCAATGCATATACTTATTGATTATTTTTCAGCTGGTATAGCACGGCTGGTCTTTTGCTTTTATTTCACGCTACGGAATTCAATCGTATTTTTTACAACCTTATACAAGTGAAGAAGATACTGACCATGAAAAAGATAATTAACTGAATTGTGTGTGATTATTTTGGCACAATTAAAACGGGGTTCAAGTTAAGCGTTTACTATGGAATTCTTTCGTTCAGTGTCCCATATGGTCTAGTGGTTAGGATTCCTGCCTTTCACGCAGGCGGCCCGGGTTCGATTCCCGGTGTGGGAGCAGATATATTTTTTAGGCAGCAAACTCTTTAGTTATTTCAAATTAAGCCACAGTTTAGCCTCAAATGGAAAAGTTGACAGTAACAAATGGGAAAAAACCAATTGACCCCGACGTGATTTGAACACGCAACCTTCTGATCTGGAGTCAGACGCGCTACCGTTGCGCCACTGAGTCACTCGAATGTTCCGATGAATTATTGTCGCCATGTGGAAAGTTACGAGTGATTAATAGATTGGTGCATTGGCGGTTTAAGCCACTATTGTGCACTCATGGGCTCAATCGGGTCAGCAAAGCTACAAAAGAATTTTTTTATTGATGTGTATATTTAATATTTCGATTCACATTACAACTTCATCATTCGGCACTTTCGTTCAATATCCGCCATTTCATCAGTGGCCGTCGCGACAGCTCAGTGGGCTAGAGCGCTCGCATTGAATTCACCTGAGAGCATAACGACACGTGGTTTGATGGTTCGAGCCCTGCTGTGGCCATGTCTGTGTGGTCGCTGGAATAAAGATCCCATGTCTTTCTTCGTAAAGAGTAAGGGACATAGCTCCACTCTCCCTTCCTTCTGCCATTGACGCGATATGACCAAAAGTGGTTAAAGCGTCCTGAATAACCAACCAACCAACCGCCATTTCATGACAACTTTAATCACACCATGGATGCCTTTGGTACAATATGAAAGGAATAAAATCATCCAATTTAAATCAATAGTAATTTGTCGATTCTGCAACAGTTGTAATCACAAGACGAACAGTTGTTATTGCAAGATTTCTCTCAATGCATATACTTATGGATATTTTTTCAGCTGGTATAGCACGGCTGGTCTTTTGCTTTTATTTCACGCTACGGAATTCAATTGTATTTTTCACAACCTTATACAAGTGAAGAAGATACTGACCACGAAAAAGATAATTAACTGAATTGTGTGTGATTATTTTGGCACAATTAAGACGGGGTTCAAGTTAAGAGTTTACTATGGAATTCTTTCGTTCAGTGTCCCATATGGTCTAGTGGTTAGGATTCCTGCCTTTCACGCAGGCGGCCCCGGTTCGATTCCTGGTGTGGGAGCAGATATATTTTTTTAGGCAGCAAACTCTTTAGTTATTTCAAATTAAGCCACAGTTTAGCCTCCAATGGAAAAGTTGACAGTAACAAATGGGAAAAAACCAATTGACCCCGACGTGATTTGAACACGCAACCTTCTGATCTGGAGTCAGACGCGCTACCGTTGCGCCACGGAGTCACTCGAATGTTCCGATGAATGATTGTCGCCATGTGGAAAGTTACGAGTGATTAATAGATTGGTGCATTGGCGGTTTAAGCCACTATTGTGCACTCATGGGCTCAATCGGGTCAGCAAAGCTACCAAAGCAAAATGTTATTGATGTGTATATTCAATATTTCGATTCACATTACAACTTCATCATTCGGCACTTTCGTTCAATATCCGCCTTTTCATCAGTGGCCGTCGCGACAGCTCAGTGGGCTAGAGCGCTCGCATTGAGTTCACCTGACAGCCTAACGACACGTGGTTCGATGGTTCGAGCCCTGCTGTGGCCATGTCTGTGTGGTCGCTGGAATATAGATCCCATGTCTTGCTTCGTAAAGAGTAAGGGACATAGCTCCACTCTCCCTTCCTTCTGCCATTGACGCGATATGACCAAAAGTGGTTAAAGCGTCCTGAATAACCATCCAACCAACCGCCATTTCATGACAACTTTAATCACACCATGGATGCCTTTGGTACAATATGAAAGGAATCAAATCATCCAATTTAAATCAATAGTAAATTGTCGATTCCGCAACAGTTGTAATCACAAGACGAACAGCTGTTATTGCAAGATTTCTCTCAATGCATATACTTATTGATTATTTTTCAGCTGGTATAACACGGCTGGTCTTTTGCTTTTATTTCACGCTACGGAATTCAATCGTATTTTTTACAACCTTATACAAGTGAAGAAGATACTGACCACGAAAAAGATAATTAACTGAATTGTGTGTGATTATTTTGGCACAATTAAAACGGGGTTCAAGTTAAGCGTTTACTATGGAATTCTTTCGTTCAGTGTCCCATATGGTCTAGTGGTTAGGATTCCTGCCTTTCACGCAGGCGGCCCGGGTTCGATTCCCGGTGTGGGAGCAGATATATTTTTTAGGCAGCAAACTCTTTAGTTCTTTCAAATTAAGCCACAGTTTAGCCTCAAATGGAAAAGTTGACAGTAACAAATGGGAAAAAACCAATTGACCCCGACGTGATTTGAACACGCAACCTTCTGATCTGGAGTCAGACGCGCTACCGTTGCGCCACTGAGTCACTCGAATGTTCCGATGAATTATTGTCGCCATGTGGAAAGTTACGAGTGATTAATAGATTGGTGCATTGGCGGTTTAAGCCACTATTGTGCACTCATGGGCTCAATCGGGTCAGCAAAGCTACAAAAGAATTTTTTTATTGATGTGTATATTTAATATTTCGATTCACATTACAACTTCATCATTCGGCACTTTCGTTCAATATCCGCCATTTCATCAGTGGCCGTCGCGACAGCTCAGTGGGCTAGAGCGCTCGCATTGAATTCACCTGAGAGCATAACGACACGTGGTTTGATGGTTCGAGCCCTGCTGTGACCATGTCTGTGTGGTCGCTGGAATAAAGATCCCATGTCTTTCTTCGTAAAGAGTAAGGGACATAGCTCCACTCTCCCTTCCTTCTGCCATTGACGCGATATGACCAAAAGTGGTTAAAGCGTCCTGAATAACCAACCAACCAACCGCCATTTCATGACAACTTTAATCACACCATGGATGCCTTTGGTACAATATGAAAGGAATAAAATCATCCAATTTAAATCAATAGTAATTTGTCGATTCTGCAACAGTTGTAATCACAAGACGAACAGTTGTTATTGCAAGATTTCTCTCAATGCATATACTTATGGATATTTTTTCAGCTAGTATAGCACGGCTGGTCTTTTGCTTTTATTTCACGCTACGGAATTCAATTGTATTTTTCACAACCTTATACAAGTGAAGAAGATACTGACCACGAAAAAGATAATTAACTGAATTGTGTGTGATTATTTTGGCACAATTAAGACGGGGTTCAACTTAAGAGTTTACTATGGAATTCTTTCGTTCAGTGTCCCATATCGTCTAGTGGTTAGGATTCCTGCCTTTCACGCAGGCGGCCCGGGTTCGATTCCCGGTGTGGGAGCAGATATATTTTTTTAGGCAGCAAACTCTTTAGTTATTTCAAATTAAGCCACAGTTTAGCCTCCAATGGAAAAGTTGACAGTAACAAATGGGAAAAAACCAATTGACCCCGACGTGATTTGAACACGCAACCTTCTGATCTGGAGTCAGACGCGCTACCGTTGCGCCACGGAGTCACTCGAATGTTCCGATGAATGATTGTCGCCATGTGGAAAGTTACGAGTGATTAATAGATTGGTGCATTGGCGGTTTAAGCCACTATTGTGCACTCATGGGCTCAATCGGGTCAGCAAAGCTACCAAAGGAAAATTTTATTGATGTGTATATTCAATATTTCGATTCACATTACAACTTCATCATTCGGCACTTTCGTTCAATATCCGCCTTTTCATCAGTGGCCGGCGCGACAGCTCAGTGGGCTAGAGCGCTCGCATTGAGTTCACCTGAGAGCCTAACGACACGTGGTTCGATGGTTCGAGCCCTGCTGTGGCCATGTCTGTGTGGTCGCTGGAATATAGATCCCATGTCTTTCTTCGTAAAGAGTAAGGGACATAGCTCCATTCTCCCTACCTTCTACCATTGACGCGATATGACCAAAAGTGGTTAAAGCGTCCTGAATAACCAACCAACCAACCGCCATTTCATGACAACTTTAATCACACCATGGATGCCTTTGGTACAATATGAAAGGAATAAAATCATCCAATTTAAATCAATAGTAATTTGTCGATTCTGCAACAGTTGTAATCACAAGACGAACAGTTTTTATTGCAAGATTTCTCTCAATGCATATACTTATGGATATTTTTTCAGCTAGTATAGCACGGCTGGTCTTTTGCTTTTATTTCACGCTACGGAATTCAATTGTATTTTTCACAACCTTATACAAGTGAAGAAGATACTGACCACGAAAAAGATAATTAACTGAATTGTGTGTGATTATTTTGGCACAATTAAGACGGGGTTCAAGTTAAGAGTTTACTATGGAATTCTTTCGTTCAGTGTCCCATATGGTCTAGTGGTTAGGATTTCTGCCGTTCACGCAGGCGGCCCGGGTTCGATTCCCGGTGTTGGAGCAGATATATTGTTTAGGCAGCAAACTCTTTAGTTATTTCAACTTAAGCCACAGTTTAGCCTCAAATGGAAAAGTTGACAGTAACAAATGGGAAAAAACCAATTGACCCCGACGTGATTTAAACACGCAACCTTCTGATCTGGAGTCAGACGCGCTACCGTTGCGCCACGGAATCACTCGAATGTTCCGATGAATGATTGTCGCCATGTGGAAAGTTACGAGTGATTAATAGATTGGTGCATTGGCGATTTAAGCCACTATTGTGCACTTATGGGCTCAATCGGGTCAGCAAAGCTACCAAAGCAAAATGTTATTGATGTGTATATTCAATATTTCGATTCACATTAAAACTTCATCATTCGGCACTTGCATTCAATATCCGCCTTTTCATCAGTGGCCGGCGCGACAGCTCAGTGGGCTAGAGCGCTCGCATTGAGTTCACCTGAGAGTCTAACGACACGTGGTTCGATGGTTCGAGCCCTGCTGTGGCCATGTCTGTGTGGTCGCTGGAATAAAGATCCCATGTCTTTCTTCGTAAAGAGTAAGGGACATAGCTCCACGCTCCGTTCCTTCTGCCATTGACGCGATATGACCGAAAGTGGTTAAAGCGTCGTGTACAATCAACCGCCATTTCATGACAATTTTAATCAAACCATGGATGCCTTTGGTACAATATGAAAGGAATAAAATCATCCACTTGAAATCAATAGTAATTTGTCGATTCTGCAACAGTTGTAATCACAAGACGAACAGTTGTTATTGCAAGATTTCTCTCAATGCATATACTTATTGATTATTCCAGATCAGAAGGTTGCGTGTTCAAATCACGTCGTGGCTTAAACCGCCAATGCACCAATCTATTAATCACTCGTAACTTTCCACATGGCGACAATCATTCATCGGAACATTCGAGTGATT